>CM032640.1:1268839-1402306 GCA_019097785.1 Fraxinus excelsior
TTGAGCTTGTCTTTTAACGAGCCCAAGCGGCTCACGAGCCACTTTTTTACGAGCCGATAAGCCACTTGACTCGATTGCTGCCTCTATATTTTAGTGCTTAATAGTCCAAGACCAAGTTTATTGTATATTCAAATTTTCATTTTTTTTTTTTAATTTTTGTGTGGGTGTGTGTGTATGTGTGTGTGTGTGTGTTTTTTTTTTTTTTTCAATTAAGTTTGGTATTTTTAATAAATTCCTAAAAGTTAATCCGAAAGATTAAAGACTTAAAAGTCATAAATAAAAGTTTGGATGTACATTTTCTCTAGCTAAAAGTAGGGAAGGCAAAATTGCTCGAGCGACTCGAGCTCGGCCAGAAAAAAGTCCGAGCTCCACCGAGCCTGGGCCGTTTTCAACCCATACGAGCCGAGCCCGTTAAAAAAAATTAAAAACAGCAGGAAGAGAGAAAATGAGGAGAGTTTTAACTTTTATTTAATTTATAGTACGTATAAATTGTACAACTTTTAAATTCTTTAAAAAAAATAATTTAGCTTTGACACGAGAAACAAAAAAGCCATAGTCGGCTCGGCTCGGATCCGACTTGGCCCGCTAAAGCTCGAGCTGGAATTTTTTGGTCAAACTTTTGCTCGACTCGATTCGTAGTTTGAATATTTTCGACTCAAGCCAAGCCTGAGCTTCGACTCGTTGACACCTAGTTAAAGGTAACTTTTGTCACGTTTTTTATTTTAATTTAACTATTGAGCCGACCAACTTGATCTGTCGAGATATTGTCTCCATATGACCAACATAAAACCGCTGAATTATGAGTATAATATAAATGCAAATTTATTGTGGAAGACACGGTGGGGGACGGTTTGGACTTTCCGCTATCAAATAATTCAATGTGATCTACTCACTTTAAATATAATCATGTAAGGGTAATTTTCTTATATACACCTATGTTTTTCTTTCATTTACAATAATTTAATTACAATTAAGATTTTCCACCTTTGATTATTGTTGCACTTATGTTCGTAATTAATTAGAACATTTTGTTCATGATGATCGCTTCTGGCCATATATTCTATTAGCAAGTTTTTTAAACGAGAGAAAAATATTTTATCAAAGTTTCAGACATAAACTACCATCAAAGACATTATGTAATAATAATTAATGGAATATTGAGGATAGGAATAATACGAAAAAGGCACATAAGTGCAATAATGAATTTTTTTTTTTTTTTTTAAGAACTTCATTTCAATTAAAATGGGTAAAAAAACATAATCCGTGCGTGAATATAACTATACATCATTTCAATTAAAATGGGTAAAATTGATTTTTTGACTTCAATTTAGATTAAAATCACTCTCAAACAATAGCATAATTATGTAGACTAGTCATGCCTTCAATAAAGAGAGAGCCATAGTACAAGCATGTTTGAATAGGAAAGTACAGTTATAATCTTCGTGTGACTTGATTAAGCCCAATTTGGATAATACTCTTTCCAAATAATATAATCTCGTTTAATTAGAGACCGGTTGATCGAGAGTTAGACTCGTGGTTCGTAGTCTCATCGTATCATTTTTATCATCATCATAAACCCTGATAGTTGACATCAACTTTTGTGCTTAGGTTGCACATATCTTTCAAGTAGGGCCGTGAATTGATCAGGTATGGATCGGATTTGTCCATATCCAATTCAATCCGATGATAATAATTCATGGATCCGATCCGATAGGATAAGCTAACAAATGTTTGATTGTTAAATCTATATCTGATTTGATATATTATTGGATATCCGATTTAATAATTTGATCTTAAATATTTTACACATTCTTTTTTTATTGGAAAAAGGGGATTCTCAATTTCAATACAAAATTTATTATGATATATATTAATTTTACATTGAAATTTGAAAGATTTAACATTTTTCATTAAAAGTCATAAAGTATAATACAAGTTAAAATGAAAAATATTATGTGTAATAAATTATGCAATAATATATAAAATATATTATATTATTATAACAAATCGGATCAGGTTGCTATCAGATTGAATGAACCTATATTCATATTTGATATATTTAGTTAATGGATTATCGGATTCGAATCTTAATTGAGTTATCGGATTGAGACCTAAATGGATATCCCATTAATTTCATCAGTTTCGGATGGGAACAAGTTAACTTCTAGGAGCGCCTTGCTTTCATGAGGGAGGTGATTGTTCAAATAAATTACCTCTTTTCACTCAATGGTTCACAAAACTCTCCTATTCGTTTCTCTACAAATTTAACCCATTACTTTCTAACTGGACCGAGTTCATTTGAACCCTACGTCTCTTCCATTCAAAATTTCTAAAGAGACTGAAAACTGTAATACCAATAAGTAATAGTGTCATTCTCCCAATATAAAAAGTTTAATTTATTCAAGAAAAAGCCATAGTGCCATACATAATATATGGAGGAGGAACACACAATATTATTCTTCGATCACAAACTTCACCAGACAACTGTTATTCATAAAATAACAACAAAAACACACAAACGGAGGTGGCTAGATGAGTGTCCATAACTCATGTAAGCAGAGAACCCTATCAATATCAAGTTGCCTTGAGATGGTGTGCCTCAATATCTTTTGTAAGTTTGATGCAAAAGCTCAACAATGAGAGTGGTTCTTCAACATCGTCATTTAGCTTTTCGTACTCAAGAGTCCATGTCACCAGATCAATGCCACCATGAGTTTCAACATGAAAACATCCTTTGAAGGCCTTGTACAACTTCATCAGATCACCCTCGACAACCTTAAATGTCATTGACCTCTTTTCCTCATCTATGGTTTCAATTAAGGCTTTTGCTACTTCCTTCTTCCCATCTACAATTAGGTCAAAGTTTAAGAACTTCATACAAAAGAAAGCCAGATAATCATGTTATCCTACGTTCAATAGGGTGAATTAGACAGTATTGGACAATTTCGAGTATAGTCTAATATTGTATACTAAACAACGTAGGCTTACCATGAGTGTACTTCCAGAAGTAGACAGAGCCTACATTTCCCCACTCTCCTTCATGCAAATCGCAGCCTTGAATGGTAGTAGGGCTGATATTGGGCAATTGTTGTGGTTTGTGCCTAAAGAGTTCGTGAAATAGATCTCCACCAGCCTTCATCTCTATTTGGGCTGTTAATTTACCTTTAAGACCCATTTTTTTCTTTGCAAATAAAGAAGACACTAAGAAGTCGAATGAAAGATGGGAAGAACTCACTCAACTTTCTGATCTATTTATAATTGTATTGTGAGTGGTGCATATGTAGGAGCATACTTGAAATTAGAGTGGACCCATGGAATGGGCTTGTGATGGATTTTCGTATTTGATTCTAAGTGATATATGTGGATTGCACTTGTCCCATCAATTGTAACGGTTAGAAAACATGTCAATTTGCAATAATTGGAAGATAAAACTTATACCACTTGTTACGAATATTATAGTAAAAAAAATGATAAGATGAAAAGAATTATACGAAAACACAAGATTTAACATAGAAACTCAAATTTGGGAAAAATACGCAGATGCAGAGACTTCATTATTTTCAATAGCAAAGAAGTATGAGGGATCTCTGTGGACCAAAATAATAAGTTGGACAATTAATCAATCTTAATGTATTGTATACCACATCTTTATAATCAAGTAATTACAACAAACTAGGAGAATATAATACAAATAAGAGTAACACAAGATAGAGTAATATTACAACAAGTAATACCAATAACGGAGTATTGAGTTGAAATAGGAGTCCAAAACACTACTTTAACTCCTCGTAGCCTTCTACTTCTTCAATACTTCTCTAAATCAAACAACCAAATCCAAATATACCTTCAATTTGGTATTAGAATTGGAAATCTCATGTTCAAATCGATGTTTGAGCAATCTATTACATCGTGCCATTGAGCCATAGTGCCATACATATTACATCGAATAATTGAAGAAACAAATATGTAATGAATATTAGGGTATAACAATTTCATCTATTAATCACATTTATTCTTAATTCAAGATTCATAACATAATGTAGTGTTCGATCAAATTCTTCTATTGTATTCAATTTACCCCTCCCGAGTTCTCATTGAGCCTATTTAACTAATTAAATTTTATATCTCTATGTGAACAATTTTAGTTAAATGAAACACTAGTTCTAAGAATTCATATTATGATCGCAATAATTAGTATATGTTTCTCTACATGTTGTACTAATTTATCGAATTTTATTATATGGTCTAAATCTCAAACTTACCTCTTGATTCGTAAGATACTCACTTAATCATCAAATATATATAATACAGGTCTATTAAGGCACATTTAATTCGAATCTATTTAATGTCATATTTCTCTCCAAGGTTTTATCTTTGAATTTTACCATTTCCGCCACTTTTCCATTATTTTCTCAAATTTTTCATTAAACATAAAGTTTTACGCTCAAAACACAATATAATATAAATTAGGTAGAACTTAATCCAAAAGATAATAAAATATCATAATTTAGAACCACGAATAAGTGTATAAACTACACTTATCAAAAATGGTGCATAGTTGAAACAATAGTGAGCCTCGTGATTGGGTGGAGCATTCTTGTGAAATGGATGAATAAAATGGTGCATAGTTGAAACAAGAGTGAGCCTCATGACTGGGCTTGGGGTGGACTTGATTCTGAAAGATTTAGGAGGGATTATATTTGACTATAGTTTTTGAACAAAGAGATGATAATATTTTACAATAATACATGAGAAATGATGCGTGTTACTTGTTTTTCGATGATAGTGACATTTTATCTTGATTTGGGCCACTTAATCTTAATGTTCGACATGCATTACCACTTCTGGTGATAGAATAAATCTTTTTACAAAATCAATATATTGATGTATTCAAATCTTATTACTGCACATTTATGAAAATTGTAAACTTGTAAGTTTTAGTGCTTGTTTGACAATTTTCAATTTATATTATGGTTTGCTATATGATCATTTTTAATCATACATTCACACAATAAAATATTTTACACATTTACAAAAAAAAATTCATTATTTTTAATCACACATTCCCCTAAAAATCACCACTCAAAACTTTTTTTTTTCTATCAAAATGATTGTCAAATAGGCTCTTAATGAAGAATTGTTATTTGTATATTGCTTTCTTTACATCATGGTTGACATCATCCACGTTGTCGAGAATTGATTGAATGGAAAAACTGATTTATTTTTAAATTGTCATGATGTAATGACACATAACAGAGTGTAAAATATGATATACATCAAACATGATTCATTAATGAAAACGAATGTTCCTGACATGAGGTGAGGGACGTGTTAATTCCAACTCCACTAAATTTTAGCCCCCCGTTTGACACACATTTATTTCTCATTCTCATTTTTATTTTTTATTTTTTCTTCATTTTCAACTATACATTCTTCAAATAAAATAATATTACATACAAATCTAAGCCCTTGTTTAACACCCATTTTGGAGAAGAAAAATTGATTTGAAATGGTGATTGATGGAAAAATGTGTGGTTAAAAAGTAAGAAGAATTTTTGAGTTTATGTGTAATATTATTTTATTGATAGAATGTGTGGTTGAAATGAAGAAAGAGAAAAATAATGAGAATAAGAAAAAATAGATATCAAACAAGGACTAAATTTTATATCACTTTTTCACGGCACATTCTCCCATCAATTACTACTTCAAAAATTATAATCTCATTCAAATGAGATTGAAACACACAATTAATAAAATAGTCAAATCATTGTCAAGAATCTTTCCACCGACGAAAAACATGTCATGAATGCAGTGATCTGTTCCTGATATTTTTCCTTTAGTACGATCATTGCAGAAAACTTCGATATTTCGTGACCATTATCCTTTGGCTTGAAATTATAATACTTTATTTTTATCGTGCATTCTCTAATAAAATAATATTGTATATAATTTTTTTATTATTTTTATTTTTCAAATACTCATTCGTCAAAAAAAAAAATATTTCAAAAATTATAATATCAAATAATGAAAGCCAAACGGGAGATGAAAGTTCAATTATTAATTACATATAAATGCCTTATTTATTTTGACGACAGAGTGGGGGCCCATTTCATAATGAAGCAATAATGCTATTTTGGTGACAGACATTGTTCATGTTTGATGGGTACTCTAATTAATTAACGCGAAAAAAGTGTCGCGCCAGTTTAACATTTGAATTATGCCAACGCTGGTCTAGTCGGTAACATAAGAACATCCTCAATGCATTTTATGAATTATTATCGAAACGATATACAATGACTAGATATTGTGAATACAAAGTAGTAACCTGGATCTAAGGATAAGAAATAATTGAATATCCAGTTAAATTAACTCTAATCTATGGGTCCATTCGATAGAGATTAAAATCAGATTAAAATTGAAAAATTAATCGTTATTGTTGACTTTTATTAGAGGAGTGGAACCTAATAACGACCATATTTTCAATTTTAATTGAAATTTGATCCCTACCGAACGGGGCCTATATTTGCAACTTAAGGAACACAATTTTTAAAATTTTAAATTAATTTAATTTAAATTAACTAATAATTTAAACTATTAATAATTTCATGAATGTTTAATAGTGTAGAAATCAATTAAGTAAATAATTAGATGTTATGATTTCACTAACTTTTGGTTTAATGATTGTGTTGATGGTTATAAATTCAAGATAAAATAGAATTGTTTGTCTCTCGAGTACCGATTATCAACATATCTCTAAATATCAATCTAATGCATAAGCAATTGGGAAAACCACACGACGAAGTTGAACTATCTTGATTTAACAGCAAATTCATGAGACGGAAGATTCAATTTTTTTTAACATGCAATACCTCGATATATCATGTAAACATATATCATATTATTTAACTTAAACTTGTAAATAAATAAATCATTCATTCATTCGTATACTACATAAATCATAAACCACAACTACATATTATAATCTCCAATTTCATTGTAACAGTGATATGTGAGTGAGCTAACATAATTCAACAATCTATAGTAATTATTAATTTTACATAATTACAAAAGCTTTTGTGTTATCCAGTTAGGCACTTCTAAACTTTCCAACACTTCGAATTTGATAGTGTATAGTTTGTATTTTTTGTAGTGTTTGTCGTGTTTGAGTTTAGGAACCAAACCCTTTTATATAGCCAAGCTCCTATCAAACAATGGCTTTAATTACCTTTCAATCAATTACTCGTGAATATTGACTTGAAGTTTTATAAATATTGAAACCGAAGAGTGAATGTTGGACACGAGAATAAATGGATCCTACATGTACCACCAAATACTGAAATTTGCTCTTAGAATATCATCAAAACAAGCCCCCCAATGTTTCTCCGATTGGGGTTTCGCACTAACAAGCCATGTTTTCTTCAAATTGGTGCTTGTTGGTAAATGCTCGCAACAGCGAGCTCTACTCTTCTACTCGAGCAAATTTTAGCAATTTGTATATAAATCTTGGCAGGAAACTCATATGTTGGGTTTTGTGACTCAAATCTGGTCCAACTTGAGTTTAGGGTTTCGCGTTTTAGAGTATTGAACTTGAAGATGTCAAAATAGGATCCAAAAATGATAAAAAGATGGATGACAGCGTTGGACGGACGCTCGACTCCCGTTCGAGCGAGATGAGCAAAATTGGAATAGCGAATCTATCGCCCGCCTGTCGTTGAGCCTTTGCTCGAGCGACGGGCTCTCGCCCGCTTATCGTTCTAGCGAAGGTCGCAAATCTTTTTCCTTATTTTTCGGTATTACGTGATTTTTGACCTAATTTTCATATTTTAGATTTATTCTAGGTTTATCTCTGCGATTGCCCAAGATACATTTGGGTTGCAATTCTCTTTACAGCCTGTTTTGTTTGAGCGCGAGGTCAATATGTCTAACCTGTCACCCGACCTCGCTGTTATCTTTACTTCTCGAGGTTGGGAGCCGTTGTTGGTAGAGTTAGACTCTCCATCGAATATACTTATTCATGAGTTTTATGTTAACATCTACAACGTTAGCGGTTCATCTTTTAGAGTCTTTCTTAGGGTTAAGACGATTAAGATTACACCCGATATTGTGTCGAGCATTGCTCACATTCCTAGAGTTGTCCATCCCTTATTTCCGTACCTGACCCCCGATATTCTTTCGGCAGACTATTTAGTCCGTTCGACGGTGTTTAACATACCGTTGGAAGGAAGTCTTGGTACAATTCACACTGGCTCTTTTTCTACTGATCACTAGATTTTGTTGCGCATTGTGTATACGAATCTTTGGCCTGTGTCTCATACTTCTTCATTACCTATGGCGATTCTATTGATTTACCCTCTTTCATTTGCTAGCAGATTTTACAGGCTTTTTATATCACGGGGATGAGGGTAGGGCTACCTTATGCGTGTTTGATCTATAGGTTAGTGATATCTCTAGGAGTAAGTTTTCCCGATGGGGTTCCGATGCGGGTTTCTCGGCCGATTAGCCATACTACTATTGCTCAGAGTAGGTCGCATGCTTCTTCTAAACCCGCACATCCTGTAAACTCGATTGTGCCTGCTTATCCTATTGATGACCTCATTTCTTTTGATCCCTCGAATTTTCCTATTTTTTCATCTGCTCCTCCGTCGTTTGATATTCCTTCATCCTCTACTTCAGCTCATCCTCCCTCTGAGTTGGTTCTTCATCCTGCCGAGTCGGTCCCACCTTCTGCGTCTGCTCCCATAGACCTTTCTGTTGCACTTATGGGATAGATGGCTGTACTGATTGAGTAGCAGGCTCGGATGATGGCAGAGAGCTTACACAACTGCAAGCTATTATTGATTAACACACTGTCGAGTTTACTATGCTTCGGGTGCTGTTGGATATATTCAGCGTGGGTTTCGATGAATTCGTCACCACTGGGATGATAACGCTGCTTTCGAGGAGATGATTGATTCTGACGATGCCGACAATGCTGCATAGTTTTTAGATCTTTCCTTATCATTTTGTGATAAAATTGGGGAAGTAAATATGTAGGGGGAATATATATGATAGGGGATATAATTTTTCTTGTTTTGCGTTTTCACAAAGATGTATTAAACTTTTGTTTATACGATATTATCAGTTTTGCTAAATTAAGTTTTTAATGTTTTAGTAGTTCAATGTTTCATTTTAGTATGTTGGGTTGCATTGATACTATATCTTGATTTAGCATATGAAACTGAAAAATAAACATTTTGAATTACAACTGTTTAAATGATTTTTACACTTAAACTGTTTGAATTATATTTATTATTGATCATGTGTTCCACACATTTTACACTTGGTACTTAAGTTGTCTATTTCAGGAAACTGGTACTGAGAAATGAAATGAAGAATTCGTTCAAGACAATTTTAAGTTTAAGATTGTAATTTTCATTTGAATACTGTCTTGATTTATATTGTAATTTTGTCACAGAATGTCAAATGGGAGTTTGTTAGATTTTTGATGTTATGTAATTGGCAATTTTGTGAACAAAATGAATAAAATTGATAAAATGTAAAAAGTCGAGTATTGTGCAATTTTTCAAAAGTATGTTTTAGGTCTAGGGTTTCGAGAATGGGAAAAGAGAAAAAAAAAAGGGTATGGATTTTCGCTAGACTGTCGCTAAGCTTTGATTCGAAATACAAAAACATAAATATTGTCGCTAAACCATAGTCCCTTCTTCGCTCGAGCGACAAGCTGTCACTCGATTGTCGCTAAGTCTTCACTCGAGCGACAGTATTATCCAAAAAAAATTTAATTCATTTTTAAAGGTTTTTCCTCGGCCCATTCGTTTTATAACCTACACATAAATACTCTAAAACCACAGAACAATTTTTTCTAAGGTTGAACATTAAGCAAATATATTGATTCCATATTTTCTCCATCCTTGAAGCTTTCAACCTTCGTTATTCATTGAGATTTTTTCTTGGTGGTGAAAAACATCAGTTTCCCAATTTAAATACCAAACTAGTACTTCCTCCATATCTGTCAGAGTTGTTGAAGATCAAGGGAATGTAACTGAAGTTCCAGTTGGTGAAGAATGTTGTGTTCTTCTTGCATCCATAGGAGATAGGCAATTCCACAAAGTTAGAAGTAATTGCAGGATAGCAGAATCCTGGAGAGCTTTGGAAATTGCAACTGGAATTGGTGCAGGAGCACGGAATTCAGATAAGATGTTGGAATTGCAGTCAGGAGATCAGATAGTACGTATCATCGTCTGATCAGTTAGACAGTAAGTTAATCGTTTATAGTGGATATTTGACTGACAAAGTGTCCGAAATTTTTACCCAATTGGGATTTCTTCGTGATCATTCTTGTATTTTTTATTGCTTACTATATCTGCGGTATTTAAATATAGGAAAACTGGAATTGCATGTTTAATCATCTAGAATAATAATATTTATTCATCTCCCTCTTGGTATTGTTACGATCAAACTATGTAACTTTCACTTTTAATCTTGTTATTGTTTGTGTGATCTATACTTCATATCGCGCAATATCAGCTCTTCAAATTCCTAACATCATAATTGTGTAAAAAGTGTTGGAACTCCTCATCCAGTTATCCTTTTCAATGGTGTGTCATTTGCTTTGGAGTGATCTTTGTACTCTAATTTCCCTACGTTGTGCACGCGTTGGCTCTTCGTTTTGGTTCTTCTTTATCTTTCCTCTTCTAATCTTCGTTGCCACTCCAAAATAATGTGGTTCTCCTATATCTTCCAATTCTCTACTGTTGATCTTTACTTTAACATTTCGATTTCTTCTCATTTTATTGCCATTTTCATCAATGGAAGAGTTTGGGGATTCCATCCTACTAAACAAAAGTAAATTTAAGATCAACAGATATCAACTCTAGCACTAGGAATGTAAAAATTTCTTAAAATAAGAACTTAAATAAGTGTATAAAATACACTTCCGTACATACCCAAACATAGACTTTTGCTAGCCTTGAGGAAAACAAAACTTCACTTAAGCTCAAAAACTCAAAACACACAAAGAGAAAAATATTTCTTATGGTATTTTTTGGTGTTCAGAAAGAATTGGTCTAGGGATTCAATATAAAGGATCAATGAGTGAAATTGCATATTTCTTATGAATAAACCTTTTGATTTACCCTCCATTGTAATAGAAGATTGTATCTATACTTTAAGTTGCTGAATTTTTTAAATTCACTGTAGGACTTGTGAGAAGTTGTTAGCTCAATAATTAGGTGATTACCGTGTATAAGATGTGGAAGAATTAGTATATAAAATCTAAATAACAAGTAAAACTACTCATTTAAACATTTTAATTATGTAACATTTTAGATTGAAGTTTAAAGCAAGATGGTGAGTTTAAATCAAGTAGGAATTATTAAAAAGTGTAGGATGTCTTACTAAATACCGCGTGTCTTTGACAAACCGACCAACCAAACTCAACATGACTGACATTTGATTTGATTGGGTTGGTCCCAACCCACCCCCACCCCTACCCCTACCCCTAGATCAAACCAATATAAACAGCTATCTAGATATGTGGAGATTTTCCATAATTCCAAGTTTCACAACCTTTCAAGCTCCACTAGACAAGTGAAACCCACAAGCTATCTAAATTCCCAAATTGTAGTGTCTAAGGCTAAGTCAAACTAGCAACGCGTCTTCTGTTTCGTGGTCATAATCCCTTTTGAATTTTCATTCTTTATTATTTTTGAGATATTTTATTTGATGTCCTCATTGAGATCTTTTATCCTTTTATTTGTATAAATAGTTGGGACACGTAGCATAATGTCGATGCATAGTTTCAATCCGATTAGCCAAAATCACTCCACAAATTTATATCATGTACGAAATTAACACATATCTAGTTAATCCTTTTCATATTCTCACAATTAGGTCAAACGGTTCAATCTGATGTACAATAAGCATTTAAGCACGTTACACGATCATTTGTAAGCATAAATAACACCTAAAAATGGAAATATTCTTAATTTAAGCCCAAAGAAAGCACAAAGTAGCAATTTTTATCGGTTCATCACAAATATAAAATCGTGAATTCAAGAGTTACTATTCAATGAAAATTTCCCTTTTATTTAATAAATAATGCGTATATGCTTTGGCCTTGCCATTATATAGTTACAAATATAAATTTTAAAAAATAAAGTAATCATTGCCGCCTTTTTATGTGTCGCGGATGAAAAATACGTAGAACTTTCAAGTCACAATTTCCCAGTTTGTACGCCATTTACATGAAGATGCAGGTCTAATTTCTTTGGGTTGACTTCGTGCAAATTGGTTTAGAAATTTTGTCTCGAAGGGAAAGGGAAAGGGAAAGGGAAAGGGAAAGACGAAGGGAAAGGGGAGGGGAAGATAAAATGCACTGAAATTCAAAGAAAACCTATTGTATACGTATTTGTTAACTTGTACCATTCCAACATTAATTAAATAAAAAAAAAAAAAAAAAAAAAGATCCATGTGAAAAATTATTACAATAACACTACCTCATGTTATTGAAAATTTCCTACATTTAGCTGACCTTAGCTCGTGATGAGACTCCCTACATTGTTTGAAAAATAATAAATAAAAAAATTGTATATACCTATTTGGTTCATCTTATACTTATGTTCGAAACCTATTTAACTCGAATAATTAAGCCAAAATTATTACAATAAATTCTATGAAAACCTTCTAAGTATACAAAATGAGACTATAAATGATTCCCTGCTGAATTATTTGATCTATAAATTTTAAGTTATTGATAAGGTCAAATGTATCATTTAAAAATTATCATCAACACATCTCCTCACTTGTAGGCATGATTCTTTTCTATTAAATCCTTACACGTACGTACGATTTTTAATTAAATTGATGGCTGTGGGAGAATTGATGAACATGTGACCTTTGCTGCTTTGATAACATGTTAAATCATTTTATTTAAAAGTTTAGACAGTTAGATAAGCTGAAAAGGTTAATCAATTTTGTACATAATGAATTACCCCTCTCTCACATAATGTGCGGGACCCGCATGTATTTAAAAATTCTGACAATGTGATCTTCATCCTCATTGTGAGTAGTAAGTAAGAGATTCAGTAAAAAGATTCGATATATGTAACATGATCTAAGTTGAAATGTAACAACCAGTACAAAAAAAAGTCACCAAACCATGGTGCTTTGGTACATCTATTAAACCTAACTGTTGTGAATGTATATCTGAATTCCTTCTATCAGCCAAACTTTTTAGATATAAGTCAATATTAAACTATTCTGGTTGTGGAAATCAACACATATTTATCGTTGACCTGTGGTCAGTCAAAGCAAATGTGAACCAAAATACACCAAGAAATGGTCATTAGCCGTCAGCTTCGTGAATTCGAAGCATGCAGAAGAAAAATCAACTAATAAGACCATTGACTATATATTACTATGAACAGAGAATAACAAGAAAACCATTAATTGTTCAGGAAGAACAGTTTTATTTTCTTAATATTTCAAAAATAATCCTCTTAGGTTTCACACAGAAAAGAAAGAAATGGTTTCCTTTCTCTTGCTTAATCTTTTCCCTCTTTTCTTCCTATTGTCACTAAATTCCATTGCCACAGTATTCTCGGACCTCGAGGCGGACCGTTCGGTGCTGCTCCACCTAAGAGAGAAGGTCCGCGGCCGTACTCTACTATGGAACGCTACTAGTTCAAATCTTTGTTTATGGGTAGGTGTGACATGTGACAATGTAACCAACCGTGTTACGGCTGTTCGCCTCCCTGGAGGCGGCCTAACCGGCCAGCTCCCACCAAATTCCATTGGAAACTTGAGCGAACTCCGAGTCCTCAGCCTCCGGGGAAATATTCTTTCCGGTCCAATCCCTTCTGACTTGGGCTCGTGCACCAAGCTACGCAATCTTCAATTGCAGGGAAACCGTTTCTCAGGCGAAATACCGGAGACTTTATTTACATTAAAAAATCTTGAACGTTTGAATTTGGCCCGAAACAACTTCTCCGGCGATATATCATCTGCTCTTAACAACCTTACCAAGTTAAGAACTTTGTACTTGGAAAACAATCAGTTCACTGGATTACTTCCTGATTTGAATAGCCTCACTAAGCTTACGGAGTTTAACGTTTCATTTAACTCGTTAACGGGCTCAATCCCGCGAAGATTGGATGATTTTTCCTCCCAAACTTATCTAGGAACCTCTCTTTGTGGTGGACCTCTTGTTTCTTGTCCCAGTAATGGAAACAAACTCTCAGGTGGAGCAATAGCTGGAATTATTGTTGGATCAGTAATTGGGTTGCTCTTAATTCTTGTAATTATGTTCATTATTTGGAGAAGATATAGAAGCCCGGAAATTATCCAGCATGTCTCAAATTCACCAATGCCTCCTTCTACGGTCAAGCTATCGGATATAGGATTTCCAAGTCCTGTATCTATCATTACAGCAGCAGAAGACCAGCAATTCAGCAATAGTTTTGCTTCCAAAAGGAGAGTGGGAAAGGTAGTTGTGCAAGGTGGGAATGATGGTTTGGTGCTTCTTGGGGAAGACGTAGAAATGTTCAGTTTAGAAGAGTTATTGAGGGCTTCTGCTGAGGTATTAGGGAAAGGGAGAGTTGGAACCACATACAAGGCATATTTAGAAAGTGGGGTTGAGGTAATTGTTAAGAGGTTAAAAAATGTTTGTCTTTCTGAGAAAGAGTTTAAGAGTGCAATTGAACATTTGGGTTCACTTATACATGAGAATTTGGTGCCTCTTAGAGGATACTTTTATGGTACAGAAGAAAAGCTGCTTATTTTTGAGCCAATGCCTAGAAGCTTGTCTACGGTTCTGCATGGTGAGATTCTGTCTTCTCTTCTTTTCCTTAGTTATATGCTCTGTTCTTCTTTTTCTTAGCTATTTTTCTTTCAAATATTTGCATCCTCGAAACATTTTTTATGTCAACCGAAAATTGACATCACCAATGTCAAGCTCGAGTGGTGCTCGTGCTCTTGCAATCAGTGCCTAAATAGGGTATGGAGATGCTATACCTTTATGTTTTGCTCATTGAGAATTATGTATAAAAGATTTAGACGCATTTTTTACTGTATAAACTATCTTACCGGAGACTTTTGGCTCGAGGGATTTGATGTAGGCATGAGTTTATGTATACATTTAGACGTAGTTCCTGATATTTTGTCAATGACTCGATGGCATGTCTAATCTTTTGGTCTAGTCTTCAGGGAACAGTGTCAATTTTCCAGGTTCTTGTTTTTGATATGATGCTGCTGCCCTGTTCTTCTTATTCTTGTTAAACTAAAATTACATCAAACTCGTTTTCTCCATACTGAATCATAATATCATAATCAACAGGAGTCAACAGGCGATCGTTGAATTGGGAAATCAGAAGCAAAATTGCAATCGATGTTGCCAACGGCATCCAGTATCTCCACTCACTCGACCCTGATACTACACATGGAAATATCAAATCATCTAACATTTTGCTCACAGAATACTACGACGCCTGCCCTACTGAATTCGGCCTAACACGACTCGTTTCAAACATAACTTTACCCAATCTGAATGGTTACCAAGCACCTGAAGTGACAGATTCACGCAAGATTTCAAAGAAAGCTGATGTATACAGTTTTGGCATCCTTCTTTTGGAATTGCTGACCGGTAAGGAACCGGATAGTGTTTTGATGGAGGACGGGATTCATTTGCAGAGTTGGGTTCAATCTGTTGGGCAAGAAAAGTGGAAAATTGAAGTCTTTGATCCTGAGTTGATTAGGTTCGACTACTTTGAGGATCAAATGGTACGAGTTTTGAATCTCGCCATTTCTTGCACTGCACAGCATCCTGATAGAAGACCATCCATGGTAGAGATCACACGAAGTATAAATGAAATCTCAGCGTGATGAAAAATTTTTAAGTTGTAGATTGTGTGCAAAAGAATCTTGTTTTTTCTTCGTGTTCTTTCACGAATAATGATCAATAAAGATTTTTGTGAGCTAGATTCATTTGTAAATGTTATATCTTCGGCAATTTCGAAATCTTTTTCTTTTGTTTTTGAACTTTAATCAATATCCCACTTTAATTCTCTCGTTCACAAAGAAGAAACATCAACGGAATTATGTTTTATAAATGTCACGCGGAATTTTCAGTCAATCGAATTGACAAATTTTAATGAAAGGAAACTGA
This sequence comes from Fraxinus excelsior, assembly GCA_019097785.1. Classification (NCBI taxonomy): domain Eukaryota; kingdom Viridiplantae; phylum Streptophyta; class Magnoliopsida; order Lamiales; family Oleaceae; genus Fraxinus; species Fraxinus excelsior. Next base: position 1,284,999 of record CM032640.1, read on the forward strand.
ATGACAACATAAAATTTGACTCAAAGATTGATATGAACAGTACGAAAGAGACGAAAATATAAAGAATAAATCTAATCGACGAAATTTTCTGAGTGTTTGAAACAATCTTTTGAGATCGTGAGGAGTTTGAAACAATCTTTTGAGATCGTGAGGAGATGTCACTATGTTTTACGGAAAAAGATGATTTCCATCTTCAAATGTGAGTTCAACAATTCAAATCAAGAAGATGAGTTGTGCTCGTTGAACAAACCCAAAATATTATTCTATGAGTTTTGCTTTATTTGTTTAAATCCATTTGTGTCTTTAGTCTATTTTAACAAATAAATTGTTTAATTATTTATGCTTTTTACTTATTCATTGTACTAATTAATTAATTTTGGTAAATTAATAAACGCATGTACTTATACTTAAGTGCGTTCGGTAGGGATTAAAATCAGACCAAAATTGAAAAATTTGCCGTTGTTGTTGATTTTTATTAGACGAGTGGGACCCAATAACGATCATATTTTTTAATTCTAATTGGATTTTAATCCCTATCGAACGAGGCCTTAGCTTTGTTTGAGTTTCTTTTTGAATGCATATAATTTTATTTTATTTTTTTTAAATCAAACATTAATTTTAGGTATTTGGTGGAGATTAAAATCAAAAAAATTGATAAAAGTTGATAAAATATATGGTAGAAAAGTTAGGAATTTCACAAAATATGTGATTAAAACTAATTATTAACTTTAATTTAGATTAAAATTTATTTTTAATTTTCACCAACGGGGCTTAATAAAACACAAAACTACTACCCCTAATTCTATTTTCACTTTCTTTTAATAACCCAAAGAAAGTAAAAATAAAATTCAACAAATTTCTCAATAATAGGGTTAAATCCGACCACCTAACTTTATATTTAGTATCATCATAGTCACACAATTTGATTTTATTTCAACACGATCTTTATACGTAGTATCACCATATTCACCTAATTTGATTTTATTTTACTATAGTCATACAATAACATATAACGTTTTATCATGACCATCCAAATTCTTTTTATCATTTTCACTAATTTTAAAATGGATAAAATGGTAACTTTGTATTATATATATAAAATAAATTTTTAAAAAACAAAAACAAAACTTTTTTTAAAAAATAAGTTTTTATTTTATTTTATTTTTCTAAGTATTTTTTTTTAAAATAAGTTTTTATTTTAATTTAAAAAAAATTAAATAACTTTTTATTTTATTTTCTAAATAATGTTTTTTTTAAATGAGTTTTTATTTTATTCTATTTCACTTTTTAAGTAACACTTTTTTCAAATAAGTTATTTTATTTTATTTTTTACATATAATTCAAAGTTACCGTCTTAACAATATTAAAATTAATGAAAATCATGAAAAGGAGTTAGATGACCACATTGATACTAAGCATGCGTTTGGCACTCATTTTAGGTGTATTATAAATTTTGAAATAGTAATTGATAGAAGAATGTGTGGTTGAAAAGTAATTAAAAATTTTAAATTTATGTGTAACATTATTTTATTTGGAGAATGGATAGTTTTATCACTAAGAAAGAGAATTTTAAAATAAATAAATAACGGGCCAAACACGCTTACTATGACATTTTATAGAGGGTTATTGGTCTATTTAACCCTAAAACCGGCCCCTCCATAGATTTCTCAGCTCATATTTTCTTGGTCTCCTCAGACCTTGTTTTACTTCACATATACAAGAAGAAATCTTATATTTATATTCAGCCTAAGTTTCATTTTTCCGTGGTACCTATAAAATCCCATTCGTTCACATATCTTGTTGAAAACAGATATATCTATTCAATCATATTCCGTTTCGTAAATTCGTTCTTGTTTTTGTTTTTGAGGTGTTCGGATTTCTTTGATTCGTTTTTCGTTTGTATTTCATTGAAATAGGAAGAAAATGGATGAGATGAAAGATAAAATGAAGGGGTTAATGAAGAAAGTCAACAACCCATTTTCATCGTCTTCTTCTGGCAAATTCAAAGGCCAAGGTAGAGTCTTGGGCTCTTCTTCTCCTTCGTCAGGCCCTGCAAACTTCAATTCAACCAGACCCTCCCAATCTTTGAGTACTCCACAGCAAAATCAATCTTCATCATCAAATTCGAAGCCTGCAACTCAAAAATTGAGTAATAGTTCTGAACAGAAAATTGAGGATAAGAAACCCGCAATTCGGGTTGATTCAGACAGGAATGAGAAGTCTGAAAATGGGTTTGACCCATTTAACTCATTGATCACCTCTGGGAAAAGGAATCCCAATGGTTATGCTTTGAAAGTGTTTGAGTGTCCAGTTTGTGGTAAAGGCTATGGCTCTGAAGAGGAGGTGTCTTCTCATGTTGAGACTTGTTTGGATAATTCGAAATCATCTGATTTTAAGGATGGTGAAAAAGAAATTGAGGGTGGCAAGAATGAAGTGGAGGCTTGTGTTACTACATATTTATCAGGGAATCTGTCTGGGGGATCACTAGATGTAGTACTAAGGCTTTTGAGGAATATCGTGAAGGAGCCCGAGAATACAAAGTTTAGGAAGATTCGGATGGGGAATCCCAAGATAAAGGATGCGATTGGAGATGTTCTGGGAGGAGTGGAATTATTTGAATTCATGGGCTTTGACTTGAAAGAGGAAGCTGGGGAGATGTGGCTTGTGATGGATGTGCCATCAGAGGAACAACTTGGTTTGGTGAAGAATGTCATTTTGTTATTGGAGCCGAATAAGGTTAAGGAACCCCCATCTGCAGCTCTAGGTAATCTAGAGGAACCAGCTGAGCCAAAGAAGGTTGATAGACAGGTATACAGTTTTTTCATCTCCACTGCTAATGTTGTGTTTTTTTTTTTGTATCGTTTTCTTTCTTTTTTTTACATTGTGTTCTGTTTTACGTGAACAACACGTGCTTTTATATGAGGTATTATTACAAAAGTAATGGTCTTGTCTGTATTTTTTATCTAAAAATTTAGGAAGTTAATCAGGTCAAGTGATTTAAAAAAAAATCAAAGTCATAGTAATTACTGTGTGCCTTGTAAAGTAGTAGAGTAAGTTGAATGAACTGTGAAGCAAAATCAAAGTCATAAATAAATTATCATAGCCAAAATTGTGTCTCATTCTCTTCCCCAAGGCCCAATTTATGTAGCAATAAGTAATTAATAATTTGTAGTCATACAAATCAGAGATTGATTTGTTTTCTGCATTCACCTCGATCTTCGCTACGAATACTGACTGTGAAACTAGAATGTAAAGCTTTTTGAAAAAATGGAAGTTTGATGGTACTATACTATTTGTCCATTCTTCATGCTGACAACTGTGTTTGGCCAAGTCAAGAATCACGTAGATATGTAGCATTCAGACATTTGATCATCCATTGCTACTCTGATGCATGTATTGGATAATAGGATTATAGTACATGGTGTGCGACAACCTAAAAGAACTTTGTCATGGCCCCTAGATATGCAGAACTAGATATCGATCATTTTGTAAGTACGAACAAGAAGATTTATATAAGGAATAGCATGGTAGGCTCGTGGATCACCCTTGGATATGAGATTGAATGCCCCCCCTTCATTCTCCATAGCTCCTTTCATCTTTCCTGATAACATTTTCTCATTTAGGCATCCAGCTACTTGTTTCGTGGCTTTAATTTGAGTTGCAGACTGTACTCTGGAAATGGACCCACATTAATAGCAGGTCTAATTGCTCTTTCAATTGTCTAAATGTGGTGCAAGAATCTTAAATTTTTCATGGCATGTACGAACACAGAAGTACATGCCAAACAACTTGCTGAGAATGAAACAGGACATAAAAAAGGATTGCATGCTCTGTCAATTTTTGAAATCTCTCTTATTTTTGTACTTCTTTCTCTTTATACTGGAAAAAGTTGGAACATCCTATAAAGCACACCTCTCTGCTGTAGGAAGGTGTTAAACTCTTTTTTCTACTTTTTCTAAATGGAAATTTCATGGATATTTTTATAATTTTTTATGCAATTACTTTATCAAAAGAAAGTTCTGATAGAATACCAAGTTGTAAGGCCTATCACCACTATCTGGAACAAGAGGTTGCAGGACTAATGAGCATTAGTCATAAATAAATTAGAGAATACATTATGGACCTGGATTCAAGGCTTGATAACATGAGGGATACTTTATCAAGGAATGGACATGTTTCTAAGTGGAGAAGCCAAATGTTCAACTTACTAGTATACACATTGATGGTCTAAAGACTCTAAACATACCCAATGATGGAACAAATATTGCGCTATTTGGTTCTATACTGTTCTTTTCACTTGCCATACTGTAATATTGATTAAATGGTAAAAATAAAAATGTACAGAGAGAACAAATAATGAAGCAGCCTAATTTATACTCCCTCGTCATACGTTAGTTGATTCACCTTCCATCTTTAGATGTCTCATGGAAAATGTAACAACCCGAAAGGAAATACTTTTCAAAATAAGTCATTCGAGCATAGCAGTATAAATTTGAGAAATGCCGGCCACAAAATCTAGAATTATTCATGTCATAAGGTGCTACAAAGTTTTATGATTATGGTAAACCTACCAAAATGATACTCCTTTATGTGTGCTTGGAACTGGCTTTGATGTTTGGAGAAACGTAGGCAGAGTTAATACCTGATGAGTGATAAATTAAATCTCATTAAAAAGTGAAATTGCGGTGTATCCTGGTAAGGAACCATGTTACTTCCAGTTCGAATCTATGAGGTTGAAGTTAGACATCTCAGATGTAGTTGGCAGTTAGACGTTTTCAATTTTTATTTTTTTTATTATTTTTTTTTTCAGGACATGGAAAAGTCATTTGTGTTGTTTTAGTATCTCAACTTTCATTTGAGATTAAACTGTGGTTTTAATAATTTTATGTTCATGGTATGTGAGTTTGCAAATCAAGCTCCATAATATGAACTTAAAGTCTCGTCTGGTAGAATTTGTTATGTTACATTCCATTCTATTTTGTCACATTAAGAGCAGAAAGAATATGATAAATTTTCTGTATCAGTGTTGACATAAATTGATGTTATCTCCTAGTGCTAATTTGAATCAGGTCTTGGTTTCATATTTCAGTGGGAAACAGCATATTACAATATTCATTCCTTGACTTTTGAGTTGTAATTTTCTGTCCTCAGTTGAAACCTTAGATTTATGATTTATTTTGACTCAACTGTCCTGCATATCTTTCTAGTACTAATCAAATATATCATATTTGCTTAATTTTCTATTAATGTGTTTTAGATTCTACCATATTCCTTTGTTACTTTTTCTGTTTTTATTTAAATTAAAATATAATTGTATAACTGTGATCTTTCCCTTGGACTCATGTTTATCTTAGTTCCCAACATTTGCTTCTGCTTGAGTCCTGACTATACCTTATCTTCTCATCCTATTAGACACGGGTGTTCTTTTCGGTCCCTGAAAGTGTAGCGGCAAAAATTGAGCTTCCTCATTCTTTCTACAACCTTTCCGCTGAAGAATTAAGAAGAGAGGCAGATATGAGGAAGAAGAAGATTGAAGAGTCCAAGCTTTTAATTCCTAAATCTTATAGAGAAAAGCAGGCTAAAGCTGCTAAAAAGAGGTACAATAGAACAGTTATCAGGGTACAGTTTCCTGACGGGGTGGTGCTTCAAGGCATCTTTTCTCCAACAGAGCCTACTGGTGCTTTATATGAGGTTAGTTGCTTGATTAACTTTTGATGTTAATACTCTCATAATCGTGGAAATAATATTATTTCAGTATCCCACATGACCTATATGAAACTGGTTTGGTGTAAATTTAAGAAACTGGAAGATCAAAATTTTCACTCACTACATCAAGTGGCATTCATCAATGTAATTCTTTGCTTCCTATCTCATATAGAAGCACCATAAAAATGGCAAGGATCATACTCACGTTCATAGAATCTGAGATTTTTAGCCTCAATGAGGACCATTCACTAAGTCTTAACTAGGCTTTCAGTGTGTATAGTGAGTCACCTTTATATCATGGTTCCAGGGCTGTCTTGTTGGTGATGGTTTCAAAATTTAGAGGGCTTTGAATTTTTTGAAGCATTCTGCAGGGTGTCAAGGTGGGGGTGAGGAATTTGGTGTAGTCACTCTCTTAGAAATATGCTAACTCAAATGGGAGCATGTTTCGACCATCTACAGAATATATTCACAGCTTGTAGATGAGACGTGAATGGGATATGTGATTAAACTATATTAGGAACTTCATAGTTAATAGATATACAAGTAAATTAAATGTATCAACAGGGAATCATAATATCATATGCAACTATGTGTTCAAATATAGGTAATATATGAACATTATTGTTGTCCCTAAACCGTGCTTGTTGCAATATTTCACAGTGCAATAGTTGAGTACTTTCAGAAAATTTGACTCCTAAATTCAGCAGACTGTTGCAATATTTCACAATACAATGCAATTTGTTAGCATATTCTTTTTATTGGGATTTGACTATTAAATTAGGGTGAATTCCATCCTTGGTAGTTGTAGTTTCACTTTATTTTAATCAGGTAATTATATTTAAATTTTGTACAATCAAATAACTACACTTTAATTTGATTTCAATTTGTTAACTTCGTCTAATTCAATTACTTTGATTGACGAAAATCTATGACATTGCATTCAATAAATGATTTCGGTCATTTATTTTAATGAAGTTATACTTATTTTTCTTCAGCAACTAACGATTACGTGTGATAACAATCATTTATTGATTGCACGCCATCGATAATCATTTATGGGATTAGACAAAATTACCTTAATGAAATCAAATTAAAGCATAATTATCCGATTGAAATCAAATTAAAGTGCGGTTACCCGAATAAAATAAAAGTACAGTTACATGATTGAACTAGAACGAAAGTGTGCTTACGGCGGATGAAATTAACCCCTAAATGGAATTCAATTAGATTATTTTTGTGGTCTGATTCAATTAGAAATTAGAAATGAAACGGTTTACTTTATTACGCTGTTCACTGATGTTCTCATTTTTCTCCGAATGTTACTATCTGCTTGTCTATTCATGGGTGAGGAATAGGGTAGTAAAAAACTTTCATGTAGACAATTGATAAAGTTGTCAAACTTGAGGAATTTTCTAGAAGTTAGGGGTTGGGAGGCAGCCCAATTCTGCAGATCTGATGAACTTTTATCTTAATAATAATTGACATAGCATGACCTTTTCTCTTTTCCTAGCTCCCTCACCATGCATATGAACTTAAACAAAATGCACTGTCAAAGCATAAATCACTCTCAGATTCACTTTCCTCCTGGAGTTCCCCAATGAGGCCATACTGAATTGTCAAGCAGATCCACCACTAGTAGGTCCATCTCTCCTAGCCTTTAAATACCAAGTCTGGTTTCATTAACATTGATATTATACTAAATTTTCCCATCATCTAAATTTGAGTGTGTTGAAAATAATATTTAAAAGATATAAATTTGGCTCTATCTAACACCTTAAGCTTTTAGATCAAACGATTTAACTTGGTATCACAGCAGGCAAACCTAGATTCAAGTCTTGACATTGCCTATTTAAATGAATTGTCCACATGTTAGGCTTTAATTGGAAAAAAAAAAGTAAATCCCACCTACATGTGCGGGAGTATGTTGAAGATAATATTTAAATGATATAAATTTTGTCCTATCTAACAACTAAAGCTTTTAAATCAAGTGATTCAATTGATTGTAATATTGTAATGCAAGAGTTCGGTTATGGTATGTAGGGGGGATTGTCATAAGCCATGAAGAATACTTCATCTGGGCTTTTCCATTACATCATGGTAATTTTTCTTTGTTTTTTATGTTGAAATTATAGAATGTTTCAGGTATATTCATTGACTTCATAGGTGATAAAATGGGATTTATGGTGTTGCATATTGTAATTCATGTTAAAATTCTATAATTTTTGGATTACCTAAATTCTTTTGTGCATTTTCAGAAGTAACTTTTCCTTTTGTGGGATGTATAATGAACCAGTTGTTCAGACACTACTCAAATTTCACTTCTGATTATAGCAGCCGAAACATTATATTCCAAGCATTAGAACTTAATTTTGTATTCCCTTCCTATTTAAGATTTTCCTTAAGGCAAAACACAGAATTGAAAATGCATATACATCCAATATAGTTGTTCTAATTTGAATTGTCGTAACATATAATTAATTTTACGGGATAACCTGATTTCTCTCCTGTAATGCTGATCGTTGAATTTGTTTTCTTGATGTTAGTTTGTAAGCTCTGCATTGAAAGAACCAAGCTTAGAGTTCGAGCTGCGACATCCCGTTTTAATAAAACGCCGGGTGATCCCACATTTTACTGCACCAGGAGGACGAAATGTGACACTCGAAGAGGAGGATTTGGTTCCTGCAGCGCTTATCAAGTTTAAACCTATTGAAACGGATGCTGTTGTTTTTACTGGTCTCTGTAATGAACTGCTCGAAATCATTGAACCCCTTAAAACTGATTCAGCGGTTCCTCCATCGTAATTTCTACTACTCAATACCTTAATAGACTCAAATGGATTGCTTGGAATGTGAATTTATGCAGAAAACAACTTCATACCATTGTATTTTGACTAGATATATGTTACTAAAATTTCTGGTTTTTCTATGTCAAACAGTCATTTTTCCCTATCAAAAATAGAATTCTGATATAGGTACGAGTTGAAATCTGCTCTCAGTTGGTTGTCACATCGTCTGTCTGTATTTATTTATATTACATATGTTATCTAAATTTTATTGTCTAAACTATAAAGTCTATACACAAATCACACTACTTTCCAACAAGCTAAATTCGTGTCAGGTGATTTATGTGTAGAGAGAGGAATAACTTGACCTTGCCTTGACTCGTTGCCATCTGATGTAATCGGATGTTTTGACCCAATTAACTACGTTGGAACTGGATAAATAATAAAAACTTTCCATTCCTAATCGAGCCACTTAACAGAACTCATGGCTGAAGTCCTCATGTCCATTTATTTTGTGCCGAAATTTCATCGTTTAGGCTTTCGAATTTACACTTCTCGTTCAGCAGAATTAGTTTGTATTCATTGTCAAGATAATTTATTTCCATGATTTGATTGGTAAGAGGTTTATTTAGATTATATTTCATTGTTATTTGGTTGTTTTTCAACAAATTAATAAAATTGATGGAGTTTACTCCAATTGATGAATTCATCTCAGTATTTTACATGAATCAACGAGATTGAATTTGTATTTCTTATTTCACATGCTTTCTGACTGCATCACCATCCTAGATTCTGTACATATAGTTCATCTTTTGTTCCAATTTTTTTTTAATGAATTTAATTTATTATCCAATCGAGTGGAACGAATCTATCAAATGTACATTGATCATAACTAAATAATTGATAAAATAATTCATGATAATATTGTTTAAATTATTCAATAAATTAAATACATATTGAAAAACGAAAAGGTAATGAATCTATCAAATATGATTAAATACATTTGAAAAATGAAAAGAAAGGCAATGAATGTATCAAATGTACATTTATCATATATAAATAGTGGAAAAAATAATTAATGATAATATTGTTTAAATTATTAATAAATTAAATACATTGAGAAAAGAAAATAAAGTATTATTAAAATAATTGAGTTATATTAAAAATAGAATCTTTCTTAAAATGATTCTTACTTGATATGATATTTAATATATTGTAGAAGATTATTTTATTTACTAGTCATAACTGAACATGCGTTGGACATTATTTTGAAATACTTTATATGTGTTATAAAAATAATATTGTAAGATGTGAGAATATATAAAAAACAATTACTACAAATTGTTTATGTGGAATGAACTTTCGATTTAAATGAAATAAAACCCAATTTATGAAAACAATTTAAATAGTTGAGGAAGTCAATTAGAATAGTCCATTCATTTATCTTTTCGATTTGAATTGAACATCCAACAAATATCATCATTTCTTCATATTCACTTAATATACATTAAATATATCAATTGAAATTATTTATTATATACACACATTATGTCTCCTCATTTACATTTTCTGTACTTTAATATTCATTGAATAAATTAGTTGGAAGAAAACTTTAAAATGATTCATCTTTTGTTCCAATTTTTTATAATGAATTTAATTTACTATCCAATCAAATGGAATGAATCTGTCAAATGTACATTGATCATAACTAAATAATTGAAAAAAATAATTTATGATAGTATTGTTCAAATAATTAAATAAATCAAATACATATTGAAAAACGAAAAAAGTAATGAATCTGTCAAATTTGATTAAATATATATTGTCAAACGAAAAGTAAGATAATGAATGTGTCAAATGTACATTCATTATAACTAAAATAGTTGACAAGATAATTAATGATAATATTGTTCAAATGATTAAAACATTAAATATATATTGAAAAATGAAAAGTAAAGTATTATTGAAATAATTAAATACATATTAAAAAACAAAAGGTAAAGTATTATTAAAATAATTGAATTATAGTATGATGGAATCGTCCAAAAAGTAATTCTCACTTGATGTGATATTTAATATAGAGTAATTATTTTTATCACCACATATTTTACCAGTTATGCAACAAATTTAAATTTTTTTTTTTATTTACTTATATGGCCCTAAGTAAAAATTACTTAAACAAGCCCAATATTTTAACAATCTAGGGCTTGTGCCTCTTCGAGGAGTTCTTTTACGTGGATATCCTGGAATTGGCAAAAAAATGGTTGAGTGCATTGATTGGTTCTTGTGCTTGAGGGGATAAACATATAGTATATTCTACTCGCAAAGGTGCAAATTGTTTAAACGACCGTGTTGCCGATGTTGAGCGCCAACTACGGCTCTTGTTTCAAGTTGGTGAAAAATCACAACCTTCCATCATTTTCTTTGATAAGATAGATGGCATGGCCCCATTGTTGGGAAATTATTTAATGGGGTATTTATAAAAATACCCTTAAAATTAGGAATGTTTTGAAAAATCATATGAAAGATTTTTAGGAAGTAAAAAATACTATATAAAATGAAAAAGTGACATAATACTTTTTTTTTAAAAAAAGTGACACACTCAAAAAATAATACAAACTCAAAAAAGTGTCAAACACTAAAAAAAGTGATAGAAATCAAAAAGGCGACTGAAAAAAGTAATAAACACTAAAAAAAAAAAAAAAAGTGACAAAATTAAAAAAAATGACATTTTAATAAAAGTGACGAATTCAAAAAAGTGACATAAATTAAAAAAGTGACGGACAATAAAAAAAGTAACACTCAAGAAGTGACAATTCAAAAAAATGACAAACTCAAAAAAAGTGACGAAAATATTTTAAAAAGTGACACAAATTAAAAAAAAAAGTGACAAACGTTCAAAAGTGACGAAATTCAAAAACAATATTATTGTCTGCACTAAACTCATTGTTTTTCCAAAGACAATGAAATGTGAAGGAAGACACATTTTTGGGTTTTTAATAATGTAATCGATCACTTGCATTATATCTATTTACATGTGCATAAAATTGATGGAAAATCAAGAAAAGAGCAATCCCCTTGTGCATAAAACTGTGGAACGCCGTTATATATGGCCCTGATGACACTCCTTGGGACGGAGGTACGTTTAAGTTGACACTTCAATTCACAGAGGATTACCCAGACAAGCCACCAATAGTGCGATTCATCTCCCAAATGTTCCATCCAAATACTTATGCAGATGGAAGTATTTGCCTGGATATTCTACAAAATCAGTGGAGTCCAATATATGATGTGGCAGCTATATTTAAATCTATCCAATCACTGCTTTGTGATCCAAATCCAAACTCACCAGCAAATTCTGAAGCAGCTCGGATGTTTAGCGAAAACAAGCGTGAATATAACAGGAAGGTGCGTGAGATTGTTGAGCATAGTTGGACAGCAGACTAAATAATCTCCGAGGATATGCAGAAGAAGATTGTCAATTACTTGGGTAAGATTAATATTACATGATTTTCTCTGACCGTGTTTCTCTGAAATGGGATTGATTGATGCAGGAAAAACGTTTTGAAAAAAAAAAAAAAAGGAGAAGCGATGGTCTCCGTATTCAGTAGGCTGGGGAGATGTTGGAGTTTTGGGGATTTGTTTTAGTTTATGGCGTAATTAATACGGGGATTTATGTGATGTTTAATTAACTTATGGTATTAACCTAATTGGGTCGATTTTTAGAGCATTAGGCCTAATTTTTCCTTATTTAATTTGTTATGTGGGCCGACATATATAATTAATTGTGTATGAATGTTATTTTAAAGTTAAGCTCAAAATTAAAGTGAGATATAAAGAATTAGGTAATTGAACTTTTGACATCTAAATAAAGTGTGAGCTGGATTATATGTGTAGATACTTGATTATAAAGTGTGAGCTGGATTATATGTGTAGAGACTTGATTCATTAGGATTTGTATTTGATGATGAACCAAATACATATGGAAACTATATATGGGGTTATGGTCCTCAATTCATATGTAATTCCTATTCTTTGTGTCATCCCATCGACACAAGAATTAATAGAGAAAGCATGTTGAAGAAGAATATCCATAAACCCACAATCAAGAATCAAGAAGAAGGTTTGAAGTAATTAAATTGAAGATCAAGAAATCAAGATTTAAATATTCAAATTCAAGATTCAAGATTCAAATTAATGGATCAAAGTATGTTCCGTATCAGTTAATTTGTTGGTGATTTGACATGGAGATTTTGTCAATTATGTAAAGTTTAAGTTTCATGAAAAATTTCAACAAGTGGTACCAAAACCAATTCATGTTGAATAATTGAGAATCGAAGTTTTAATTTCATTATTGTATAATTTCATGGTTTTTGAATTTAGCAAATTCGGATTTAATTTTTGTTAAATTTGAAAAAAATTCGGCATATTTTCAAGAAATTAAGTTTTTTTTTTTTTTTTAAATAAAGGGGGATGACGATGAGTTGAGGCGGCAGCACGAGCACTTCGCGGCTATGGCGTGGTGTTGCGATGTTGCCTATTGCAGCCCAGTGCATCGCCTTTCTACAGCTACGGGGCGGCGCTCGCTAGGCTTGCTTTAATTTTTTTTATTTTTTTATTTTTTTTCATATTGGATGAATTTTTGCAGGCGAGGTGGGGGCTTGGACCAAAAATTTGAATATTTAAAGTTCTTGGTCGCAATTTCAAATTAGAGTTAAGTTTTTAAAACTTCAACCCCTTAAGTTTAAAGTTTTGATAATTCAGCCACTTAAGGTCAACATTCATCCAATTGGCATTTAAAGTTCGATTTAATAATTCAGTCCCTCGAGTTTGAAAATTAATTAATTTGGGCCATTAAAGTTTTGGATTTTGTAATTAAGCCCCTAAAAGCTCATAATTGGTTTAAACTAGCCCCTAAAGTTTTGAATAATTAATTTTTGGATCCCTAAACTTTCGAATAATTAATTTTTTGACTTCTAAAGTTTTCAATAATTAATTATTGACCCCTAAAGTTTTGTATAATTAATTTTTGATCCCTAAAATTTTGAATTATTAACCCCCTAAAGTTTAAAAAATAAAGGACGTATGAATTAACAATTAAAATTAAAATTTTGGTATTAAAATGAATTTCTATTGGATTACTGATTTTCCTAAATAAATTAATTGGAGTGTCATGTTATCAAAATAATCTCTCTTTTTTAGATTAGTTTATTTGGAATATTAAGAATGTAGCGTGTTTGTAATTCATGCGGATATTTATTTGCCCAAAGGAAAGTAAATATTTGGTCAAATTACATGCACACATGTGGTAATGAATATATGACCATTATAAAGTTTTGTTATATGTGAACAATAAATCGGTTCAAAGTTAAATTTATTGTCAATATTTGATTACTATAGCGAGATTATCACTTATAAGTTGGTGTTTCTGTCCAAAGACTAAATATTAATGTTATTTTCGGTCTCTTGTGTGATGTGATTTACCATTATTTGAATTAATTAATCATTTAATACAGATTCCTATGTAAACATATTAATTATGTATAAGTTCTCTATTCAGTTAATCCATCAACTTTTGCAATATCTGTCAACATCAACTCTATTCTTGTGCAAATGGAACCAAATTTAAGGACTAGAAAGAAAACGCTCAGATCGTTCCTAACTGCATGGACTTAGACTTTACGTTAAAGACTGAACAACACTTGCAGGTAAAAGTTCCGCTGATAAAAAAAATGGACTTTGATAAGTAGGATCGTTCAAACCACATGAGTTTTATGATCATGAAGCGTGGTATTCCAGAATTATTCAGGGGCGCTGTGTCCGATAAAGTAACTACTGCCAGGGGCGGAGCCAGAAAGTTACGTTAGGTTGGGCTGAAATTTAATTTTTTTCAATGAACTTATACCATAAAAGATGCTACAAACCACACGGTAAGACAAAAATTGGACCCAAAATCGGACAAAATCATGCCTAGATAACCGATTATGAAAAAATCACTAAAAACTCACTAAACCAACCGATTCAACTGTAAACCAATGAACTAATCGTGGTTTGTTGGTTTTCCCGATTTTTTTTAGTTTAAAAAAATTTAATTTCATAAATGGACCTCATAAATTATTACAATTCAAATGATCATAGAAAATTATTGGATGACATGCTCATTTTATATATGCACTTCTCTCAAATGGCTTTATAAACTTTCAATGTCTCAATATTGTCTTTTATAATACTCATCTCCAATGGTTTCAAAACTTCCAATGTAAGATAGTGATATAACAAAAAAAATGTTAAAATACTCATTGAAATCACTTTTCGAATGCATGTCTAATTGACTAATTTGATTTTGAATCTCAAATAATTAAATTGTAATGTTCACATTCATCATTTCATTTATTTAATTTTCAAATTTAACTTAAATCGCACTTGATTATTAATATATTAATGTTAGATATCATTTTCTATAAGTTTAAAATATTTTAATTTAAAAAGATAAACTATTTTAACATATTGATTTTTAATTTTTGAAGTATCGAGACTAATTGTAAGATAATAAATCTAATTAACAAAGATAGATTTACTTTGAATTATTAATATGAAATTTAAAATAAAAAATTGTTTTCATAGTATTTTATTATTTTTGTATGTATTTTTGCATTTGGTTCGATCCCGGTTCGACCTCGATTGAACATTTTGACCATTTACTTTTTTCGGGTCGATGACCAGGTTGATTTTTAAAATATTAGTCATAATATATTTCGAACACTCGTAACAAAGTTCTAACAAATATATTTTTAAACTAATAAAATTAAATATATAGCATATTACTTATTTTGATAATAACATCGCTTCATAAGCAAATTCACTGTGAAAAACTAAAAAGAATAACATTAGCCTAGCCCAAAAATTAATTCCCCAACCCAGAAGCAAATTATGGTAAAAAATAAAAAATAAAAAAAAAATTTCATCCCAAATATTAATTTTAGCACAATTAACTTCATTTCCAACCCAAGTTTAAAAATTAAATAATATACAATTAACCAAATATTTAAACCCAATTAACCAAATACTAATAGATTTTTTTACAAAAACTTTAAACTCATTGATAATATGGAAGACAATTTTATCTTCTAGGAAAAAAAAAAGGTAACTTCAAAAAATACTGTTGGGCTGGGGGTAGGGTGGGCTATAGCCCACCCCAGCCCAGCCCTCCCTCCGCCCATGACTACTACCAAGGAATTTCTTGATGAACTTGAAAAACGCTTTGCAAAGAGCGATAAGGTCGAAACTAGTACTTTTTTTATGAACTTAGTTTCACTAAGGTATAAAGGTAAATAAAATATTCGGGAGTACATCATGGAAATGTATCATCTTGCTTTAAAACTAAAACCATTAAAACTTGAGTTGTCTAATAACTTGTTCATGCATTTAATTTTGATTTCTATTCTTGCACAATTTGATGAATTAAGGTCAATTACAACAATCAAAATGGAAAGTGGACTCTTAAGGAGCTCATTCTATATTGTGTGCAAGAAGAAGAAAGTCTAAAGTAAGATAAAACTAATATTACTGACTTGGCAAGTACCTCTAAAGGCAAGTAATAAAAAATAAGAAAACTGCATCCGGTTCGGTTCAAAATAAAAAATGATGAATTTAGCTGTAACTTTTGTGAAAATCTGATATATATAAAGAGAGACTGTACTAAATATCACGCAGCGTGTAAAGAAAATCACGCTTCTCACTGTGGTTTGTTTTGAGGTAAATTTAGTGTCAAAACCCAAACACACTCGGTAGATAAATTTCGGTACCACTAGTTACATAAGTGTATCTATGCGGGGTTGTCTAAGCTGCCAAAACTAATTGATGCTGAAAGATTCATCTATGTGGGGTGATGACAAATCAGTTAAGGTTGAGGTTATATGAACTTTAGGTTATGATTAAAGATTGGTTATTATTTGGATTTAAAAGAGACATTTGCGGTACCTTTTTTTTTTTTATGGAATTTGGTTCCTATTTCTACATTAGACAAATTTGGTTACTCTTGTTTAATTAGAAATATTCAGTTTGATCTTTTTCTTAATTCAAATATTGTGGGTACCAG
The DNA here is from genome assembly GCA_019097785.1 of Fraxinus excelsior. Lineage (NCBI taxonomy): Eukaryota > Viridiplantae > Streptophyta > Magnoliopsida > Lamiales > Oleaceae > Fraxinus > Fraxinus excelsior. Next base: position 1,301,585 of record CM032640.1, read on the forward strand.
TTCTTTATCTGGTTATGATAACCCATATCTGTTTAATGCGATTGTCTCTTATAAAGAAATCTTGTATGTGAATTCGCATGGTATTAAACATAAATTAACCATAAAAATTCTGCTTTGTCATGACACAAGCGATTAGGTCACATCTCTCAAAAGGGAATGAAAAATTTTGTGTCAGAAGGAATTCTTGATTTCCTTAATTTTTCAGACTTAAGTGTTTATATCAATTACATTAAGAGAAAACAAACAAACATAAGGAGATTAGGTGCTAATATGATTTCAGACGTCTTGAAACTAATTCATACGGATATCTGTGGGTCATTCAATTCAACTTTCTAGAATGGTCAACAATAATATATTATGTTCATAGATTAGTTTTTCTCACTATGATTACCTATATCTCATCTATAAGAAATTCTAAACGCTAGATAAGTTCAAGTCATACATGACTGAGGTTGAAAATCAACTCAGTAAAAAAATTTAACAAGTCATATCTTACCTTAGCGATGAATACTATGACAGATCAGGAGAACAACATCTAGGGCCTTTTGCTAGATTCCTAGAGGAATGTGAAATTGTCCCACAATATATCATGATCTCTCTAGGTGGAAGCATTAAAGACTGCAGCTTAAATTCTCAATAAAGTTTCAAGTAAAGCAATTGTTAAGGGGTTACAATTTTTTTTAAACAAAAAAGATCTCACTATTAAGTTGATTTTTTGAAAGGAGAAACATCCAATTCCTTGAGGATGTAAAATTTGCGGGGAGAGATAAGGTTATTTGGCTAATGTCTTTTTGTCTTAGATGAAGAATATGTATATATTTATTCTATTGCAATTGATCAGGATCATGGACAAATTCTTGTTCCAGATCTTATTCAAGAAGTAATTTCGGATCAAGATTGCATTACAAAAACCCCTATACACAATCAAAAGATTGTTCCATAATTGCAAACTCAACAATCTCAAGAATAAATGTTATAAATGAAATCCACATATGAGAAAGACAATTCTGGATGACTTTATAGTCTTTCTCTAAGAAAATAAGGGTAGCATGGATTGATGAAAGAAGAATTGATTAGTCAACTTCGATCAAGCCATGCAAATGAATAATTCTTAAGAGTGGATTGATGTCATGCATAAAGAGATGAAGTTCATAAGTAATAATGACGTTTATGAACTCATCATATTGCCTGAAGGTGCGAAATCCATTTGTTGTAATTAGATATTTAAAATCAAGAGGGATTCGAAGGGTGATGTGGAGAGATATGCAGCTCGTCTTTTTGCAAATGACTTTACTCAAAAGGAAGGCATTGATATTAAATAGACTTTTTTTCCGGTTTCTATGAAAAACTCTTTTAGGACAATTATGAGATTTGTAACACATTTTGATCTTAAGTTACGTCAGATGGTTTACAAATTAAATAAATCCATCTATAGGATTAAGTTGGTTTCTCGAAATGGCATCACAAATTTTATCAAATAATTATCTCATTTGTATTTGAGATGAATTCAGTTGATGATTGTGTATATCACAAGTTCAGTAGGAGTGTATATATATATATATTTTGTGTGTGTGTGTGTGTGTGTGTAATTTAGGTGCTACCCCTATTAATAATGGAGACAAGTTTACTCTTATTTAATGTTCTATGGATAAATTTAAAGAAAATGAAATACATGAAATTTTCTATACTTTAGCAATTGAGAATTTAATGTATACTCAGGTTTACGCACATTTCGATATAACATTCATTGTTAAAATACTAGACAGATATTTAACTAACTTTGGGATGAAAATTTGAAAAGTAGTCATGATGTTATTCAGTATCTATAGAGAACTAAGGATTACATGATTACATTCAGGAAAATCAAACCAATTGGAGATCGTTGAATATTCTGATTTTGATCATGAAATATAACTGTAAAATATGTCACTAGACTGCATATTTTGGATGGATTTGAAAGATCACTTTAGTTATTTTGTGACATAGCAATCTTATATTCCAACAGAAACTCGATGATGTCAAAGTTTATAAACATTAAGTTCCTAGTTGTCAATGAAAGAATTTAGAGTGATTATATTTCTATAAAGCATATTGGGACAAACTCTATAATTATAGATCCATTTACTAAATGGCTACCACCCAAGGTCGTTAATGAGCATAATACTCACATGGGTGTTGCATATTTTGACGATATGTCAATTTAGTGTGTGTTTGTATTTAGATGTTGTTTGTTTTATACACATATTTTTGTCCATGGATATTCGATTTATTTTAGTAATAAAGTATTCAGTTCGGTTTTCACTCTGATTAAAGTTTTTTTAGGTTGATCTCATAAGGTATTAAGGAATAAAGCAATACCAGTTGGAAATAGATATGTTTGGATCACATTATATGTAATTTTCATGCTGCACACCCACACTTGATCTAATTCATTTGATTGTGTTGATATACGTGACCATTGGTGAGTTTAGTTATGATACTTGTAACGAAAACCGCTTTGATCATATATTGATATAATCAATGGACGAAATTGTTCGAAAATATTTTTGGTTATGATAGCAAAAGTTTTGAGTTCATAATGTTATATACATTTATAAGGTAATATATATTGCCCAAGTAGGAGATTGTTGGAAAATTATTTAATTTTCCATGTGGGCCTACATGTATAATTAATTGTGACTATCTTAAAGTTAAGCTCAAAATTAAAGTGATATAATAAAGAATTAAGTAATTGAGCTTTGAGCATCTAAATAAAGTGTGTGCTGAATTATATGTGTAGAGACCAAATCTATTATGGTTTATATTTGACAATAGGTCAAATACACATGAGAACTATATATAGGGTTATGGTCCCCAATTCATATGTAATTCTCATTCTCTGTATCATCCCATCAACACAAGAATTAATAGAGAAAGCATATTGAAGACGAAGATCTATAAACCCACAATCAAGAATCAAGAAGAATGTTTGAAGCAATTAAATTGAAGAACAAAAAATCAAGATTTAAAGATCTAAATTCAAGATTCCTTATTCAAGATACAAATAAATGGATCAAAGTATGTTCCGCATTAATTAGTTTTTTTTGGTGATTTGACATGAAAATCTTGGCAATTATGTAAAGTCTTTAAACTTTGAGTTTCATGAAAAATTTCAACACCCGTGACGCACTAAGCAGCATGATCAAACACATAGTTGGGTTGTCTCCATTTTGCTTACTTCAATGGATGGCTAAAAGTCACGAGGTTCAGTTATTATAATAGGAGCTACAAATCGTCATGATGCAATCGATCCAACTTTAAGACGACATGAGAAGTTTGGCCGTTTAATTTATTTCCCACCGCCTTCAGTCTGTTTGTACTCAAGCAACCATCATCGCTCTAAGGTGAAGCTTTTCATTGCAAAAAGTTCTTTATTTACTTGATTTTTTACTAAATGGTCCCATATCTGCCAAAGTTTCCGGATGCCCATGGAAAAATATTGGGCATGTTTATGAGCATATTATTGAGCCAAGAGGTGGAGAAAGTTGGTCAAGAAGAATGAGTTGGGAAAGATGAGAAAAAATGAGCAATATTGTATTTTTTCTTCATTTTCAATTTTTATTGAATTAAGACTATAATTGTAAATGTGTTGTGATGTATTTATTGTAAACATATTTTAATTAGGGATAATTGCAGCAGTAGATCCAAACCTTTCAATTTTTCACAGATTTTACCTTAATTAATCTTTACTTTGTGTCAACCACAATTTTAAGACTTTAAAAAATTAGCACCTAAGATCCAAATGGGTGATTTCTGTTAGTATGACAGTTAGTTCACCCAATAAATTTGACCGATTTTAAAATAGGCAAAACGATAACTTTACATTTTAAAAAATTAAATTAAGAAAAACCAAAAAAATATAAAAACGTGTATGAACCCATCATCTTCCCCAACCCCACCAATCAAAACCAGAAAATTGTCCCCTCAACCACCTCACACCACCACAACCTCCCTCACCCAAACCAACCAACCATCCTAACCTCATGGGAGGGACTTCAACAAATCCAGTAGGCATGTTCTTGTAAGTCCTTCACATTCATTTGTTGACCTATAGTTGATTATAACCTTAATGTTTTGATTATTACAAACAAGCCAATATTATTTCTAACAATTGGTATCAGAGTAAGGTGCTCAATTTTAAAAATTTCATAATTTTGAGTAATGGCTAACCACTTTTTTCAAACTCTTGAGGGTTGTTCTACAAATCTTCCTCCTTTATTTGATGATATTAATTATAACTATTGAAAAATTAGGATGATGATATTTATTCAATACATAGATTATAATATTTGGGAAGTTATTAAATTTGGTCCTCATAAGCTTACTAAGGTTATTAAAGTTGATGAAAAATCGGACCAAATAATTTCAAAACCTATAGAAAAATATGATAAGGGTAATAAAAGAAAAATATCTCTAAATGCTAGAGCCAAAAATATAAATTATTGTGCATTGGATAGAAATGAATTTAATCGTATTAGTACATGTGATTCGACTTATGATATTTGGTATACTTTAGAAATTACTCATGTTGGAACTAGTAAAGTAAAAGAAACTAAGATAAATCACTTAGTTAAAGATTTTGAAAATTTCTTCATGAAAGAGAATGAACATATTGTTGATATGATTACTCACTTCACTAATATTACTAATTGTCTCAAAGGCTTTAATCGTGAATTTACTAATGGTGAGCTTGTAAGTAAAATGCTTAGGCCGCTCTTCGAAGAATGGAGTCCATTGAAAATGTTGATAGAAAATACCAAAGATATCAACACATATCAAAAAAAAAAAAAAAAAAAAAATTGACTTCGGTCGACTGAAACTCCAACGGTTTGAATTTACAACGACTATATTTACACTTCGGTCGACCGAAGTTGATCAACTGAAAGTTCATGTGGCTCAATCTTTTCATCTATAAATTGCCATCTCTTTTGTATTCAACTCCAACAACTTATAAGAGTTATTTAGAGAGCTTATTTATTGAAAATCATTGAATTTACTTGATTATAAATTCTATTTCATTTATTACAAAGAATTTCTTGATTGATCAAAACTAGTTTCATCTATTTCATCAAGAATTCTATTTTACAAAGAAATTTCTCAATTTCATCTCTTTCAATTCTTGATAAATGTTTTCTTTGCTAATACTTTTATTAAATTGTAAAATCTCTCTTCATACTTAATTTGTATTATTTGTTAAGAGAGATCATATGTTGAAAACTTTGATACAAAGATACAAACTATTTCGTTATTAATTATTCATCAAAGTTTACAACACAAACACTTGAGTTTTATTATTTGCCATCTATTGAAGTGGATGAGGAGGACGGTGAAGGTGGTGGTGGCAGGAAAGGATAAATCGGGACCAACAAGTTTTGGGTTTAGGAGGGCGTGGGGGTGTGTGGGAGAAGATGAATAGTGATTAGGTTTTGATTTTTATTTTTAATGAAAAGTTGTCATTTTATCCATTTTAAAATTGGTCTCAAAGTCAAATTTATTTGGTCAACTATCAATCAAACTAACAAAAATAATTCATTTGGACCTCAAGTTCTAATTTTTGAAAGATTTAGGACTCTATGTGGCATAAAGTGAAGGTTAGGATAAATGTTGCGAAAAATCAAAAGATTTAGAATCGTTACTACAACTATCCATTTTAATTATGGCGTGGATATAATGTGGTACTGTAAGTAAAATTTGTTGTGATAATTACTCTTTAATATATCATAGATTAAATAACACACTTTCAAAAAGGAAAAAATTATATTATCCAAATATACTTAAAAAAAAATAGATATTTAATCTAAAAATAGCTTTTACATTTTTAAAGGACATACTAAACATGCTCTTGGATACTGTTGATGTTTTTTTTGACTTGTAAACATGTAACGTGTTGTCTAAGGACGATGAAATCCTTTCCACGCCTCCTAGAAATGGACACTTTCCGCTCTTATCCGCACGCCAAATTTTCAATTCAATTATACTTTTGCAAACGTGTTAGTCTATGACTGGGTAATTGTAGTGGCAACCAATTGGAGAGTGGTGGGTCAAGGGTGCCATTTTACTATGTGCACAAGATGATTTACCGGCTCAGCCAGTTTTATACCGGTTCTATAAGTTAACTGGTCCCCAGGCTACAAAATTCACTATCATTGAATGAGTCATACGACCCCATCTTTCATTGAGCCGACAATACTAAAGTTCTGTTTGGTATGATTTTTACTTTTACTTACGGTTGAAAAGCTTTTGGAGAAAAATATTTTAATATTTGTTTTGAAAGTAATTTTTAAAAGAGTTTCCTATTTTGAAAGTATTCTTTAGATAAAATCATATTTGAAAGCATTTTTAGATAAAGTATTTTCATATATTTATAGTCAAACGAATCCAAAAAAGCTCATTTCATTTCAAACAGACCTTAATGTTGACTCGTCAACTCATCGTGAATATCTATATTTGAATTTCATTTTTAGAATAAATTTTGTCTATTTGTTTTTTAAAATATGTGATTAAAAAGTAGGAAAAAATTTAATTTTAGATGTAAAATTATTTTATTGAAAAAATATATCATTAATAATTAATTTTAAAGAATGAGAGTCAATTCAATTGATATGATCATGAGTGTAGTTGCTTGTTGTTTAGTTTCAATCAAATCGATGTGAACTTTAACAAGTTTATTTTATTATTATTTTTTTTTCATAATCGAAATTGATAAGGTGTATGGCTAATATTTGCACACTGTAAAATATTTTCAACTTTTACCTCTAAAACACATATTCTATTTTAAAAATTAATCTCATCGTACTTTCAAAATAAGTCAATTATTTAGAATCCGTTTGGTAGAGATTAAAATCGAAAAATTAACCATTATTGTTGACTTTTATTAGACGAGTGTGACTCAATAACGACTATTTTTCAATTTTAATTGGATTTTAAACGGTACCAAACGGGCTCTTAATTTCAACTTACACGATAAATATGCTTAAATAATTTATCTATTCTTATTTTCAAGCAAATTTTTTTCTTTCTTTTATATTTTACTTTACTAACACATTGTTTAATTCTCATTTTTTTTAGTCTCATTTTTTTTTTGTATAAAATAGATTTTGAAAGAATAGAAGGATGGTGAATGTGTGGTAAAAAAAAAAAAAGAGCAAAATATCCTCTCCTCTATTAAAAGAGTGAATCCGTAGTTCACTGTTCATTTATGTCCTATTTTCGTTTTCCCTTTCTGTCCCCAGTTTGTTACCAAATATCAATTATGCCTATCAATTATAAATATAAATAAATAGCGATTTTAAAAGAGTGAATCCGCAGTTCACTGTTCATTTATGTACTATTTTCGTTTTCCCTTTCTGTCCCAGTTTGTTACCAAATATCAATTATGTCTATCAATTATAAATATAAATAGCGATTTTGGAGGGAAAACAAGGTCGGCGCCGCGGCGTTTGAGAATTTGCTCTTACCAATGAAAATGAATTTGTTGTTACCAATTAAAATGTAAATCGAAATTCACTGTATGTGCGAATTTGTTGTTACCAATGAAAATGTAGACACCTAAATTCACTGTATCTGCTTTCTTCAGTCGGTAGCCGATTTTTACTGTGTTTGTTCTTGTTCGAAGGCGGTCGCCGATTTTTAATGTGTTTGTTCTTGTTCGAAGGCGGTGTTGTTTAGCGTGTTTCCTTATATAAAGGAGACAAATGCATTCCATTTATTTACTTTGCAATTTGCAAATAAGAAAAAAACTATTCCATTTCATCGTACTATTCCATTTCATCGTACTCTTTTTTCTGCCAAGAAATTTGACGCATATTTATTCCATTTCATTCTGTCTGGTGACGAAGGAAGTAAACAACTGTTCTTCAAGCAACTAAACAACTGATTTTCACTGGAATTCGAAATTTTCATAGCGGTGAGTACTTATGTTAGTTTTATATATTCATCGTTTAAATAAGAGGCGAGTACTTGTGTGAAAAAATGTTTATGTTAAGTTTAAATAAAATGTTAGTGATTAAATTTAATGTTAGTGATTATGTTTAGGAATACAGGAATAAGAAGAAATTTTTAATGCTTGTTATTCAAATGCTGCGTTCAATGTTTAGGAATATAGGAATAAGAAGAAATTTTTATTGCGTTTATTTGTTTCAATACTTCTTTCAATTCAGTATTACATTTTCAATAGAATAGAAATCGTAAAAAAAAAAAATTTACCGAGTTGGGTGAATTAGACAGACAAATTGCTAATGTGGTGAGTACCTCCGCGGACGGAGTTGAACGCCTCCGCGCGCGGAGTTCGGCGCCTCCGCGCGCGGAGTTCGGCACCTCCGCGCGCGGAGCTGTTAACCTCCGCTCGCGGAGGTTCACACCTCTGCGCGCGGAGGTGCTTACCTCCGCGCGCGGAGATATAGACCTCCGCACATCCCAAAACTACTCCCAATATAATAATAATATAATAGTAATATATGTATCCCGAAACAACTCCCAGTATAATATTATATATTATAATATATGTTTTGGAATTTCATTTACCAAGAATTTCAAAATATTCAATACTTTTATATTTATACAATTTATTTCCGACAAATATAAATTATACATACAATTTATTATTTTTTTTCGCCATTATTTTTGTTTATGCTATTTCGTTCCTCATTAATATTAATATTTGATAGAAACTTAGAATTTATCTATCTAACAACTTTTTTTTTTAATAATACAAAATGAAAACTGTACAGCTATTCAATATTTTTATTTTACTCTACACATTTTGATAACCTCTGTATTTAATTTTTTACAGTTCCTATATTCATCAGGTTAAATTTCAACTGTTCGATATGAATACTTCGGATGGTAGTTTTGAAACAATGTCTTATCGTCAACAAGAAAATCATAGAAAAAGATGTCGACGAAAAAGAGTTCAACATAGCTGCAACGATCATCGTAAAAGAATATGTAATGTTACATCAAATGGTGATGAAATTTTGAATGATATACAAATTCAACAATCTGTAACATATCATGAGGCATCTACTTCAGACCACATTGTCCTCCATACTTCCGATCCTATATTACCAATTAGTTTTAGTGTACTAAATATACCAACGACTGCATACGTATTACCGACATGTAATAGCTGTACATATTGTGGTGCAAGAAAAATTTATAGAGAAAGTAAAGGTTTTTGTTGTTCTGATGGAAAGGTCCATATTTCCATACCTGATTCACCAACCGAATTATATAACTTATTTACTTCTACAGAATTTAAATGTATGGAATTTAAGAAAATTGTACGAGGATATAATAACCACTTTGCTTTTACTTCTTTTGGTGTCAAATACGACAAAGAGCTCTTCAAAACATATCGAGGTATTTACACATTTAGAGTTCAAGGACAAGTATATCATTACCTAAATGAACTTATTCCAAAGAATAACAAGCCTTCTTATATGCAGTTATATTTTTATGATGCAGATAATGAAGTTGAAAATCGTATGAAAATTTCAAACAACTTTAATGAATTCACTTTAATTATTCTACTTGAAATCCTAAAGGTAAATCCATATAGCAGATTTTTTCGATCTTTAAGTAATATATCTAACTTACATAATTATCAGATACATATAAGATGTGATCCAGGACTTGATCAGAGAGTGTTTAATACTCCAACTTCATCTGAAGTAGCTGCTGTGTGGGTTGATCATGACGAAAATGCTACCAATCGTTCACGTGATATTATTATATATGCTCATTCTGGTGATTTACATAGAGTTCATTATTACTACGGTTGCTATGATCCTTTACAATATCCTTTACTTTTTCCATATGGAGAATCAGGTTGGCATGAAGGTATTAGAAGATGTAGACGGACTGAACATTTGTCCGAATCTGTTCAATTTCCTGACACGATTACTTCAGCATCTGAATTTATTGAAAAAGAAGAAAATAAAAGTACGCAAACCTTTATTCTTGTATATTTACTTCCGTTTTGCATTCTCACTATTTTCATATAATACCTTCTTTTTTTTTACAGTGCTTAAAGGAATGAAGAGCCGATCACAGGTTTCTTGTCGAGAATACTATTCATACAAATTGCAAATCAGACCTTTCAGTAAGTCTATATTACTTCACAGTGGTAGATTACTCCAACAATATGTTGTAGATATGTATGTGAAGATTGAAACTGCACGTTTAGACTATTTTCGTAACAATCAAAATCAAATTCGAGCTGAACTTTATCAGGGTATTGTAGATAGTATTCAAAATGGAGAAACAAGATGATCAAAAATTGGACGAAAAATTGTTTTGCCTCAATCTTTTACATGTGGACCTAGAGATATGTTAAGGCGGTATATGGATGCGATGTCTATTGTACAGCGTTATGGAAAACCGGATATTTTCTTAACTATAACATGCAATCCAAATTGGCCAGAAATTAAACAAGAACTAAAACACAATGATGAGATTCAAAATCGGCCTGATTTAATTGTGCGTATATTTAGAGCAAAATTAGAAGAGTTGAAAAATGATTTATACCAAAAAAATGTTTTAGGCCCAGTTATTGCGCATATATATGTTATTGAATTTCAGAAAAGAAGGCTTCCTCATGCACATCTGTTGTTAATATTTAATCACGGCCATAAAATCTGTTCTGCTGTAGATGTTGATAAGATAGTTTGTTGTGAAATTCCTGATCAAAAAAAACATTCCTATCTTCATTCTGTTATTGTAAAACATAATATGCACGGCCCTTGTGGACATCTTAATCCAAAAAACATATGTATGGAAGCAAACAAAACTTGCAAAAATAAATACCCTAGAGATTACTGTAATACCACTATTTTTGGTCATAATTCATACCCATTGTATAAACGTCGTAATACTGGTATTTCTATCAAAGTTAGAAGTCATATGTTAGACAATCGATGGGTTGTACCATATAATCCTTATTTGAGCGCAAAATTTGACTGTCATATTAATGTTGAAGTTTGTTCTTCTATTAAAGCTGTAAAATATTTGTACAAATATGTGTATAAAGGGCATGATCGTATTCATTTTTCATTTTCTGCAAATGAAACGGGAAAAGACATCGATGAAATCTCAGCATACCAATCTGCTAGATGGATATCTCCACCTGAAGCTATGTGGAGAATTTTCTCGTTCAATTTAGCGGAAATTTATCCAGCTGTTTATTCTTTACAGCTTCATATTGAAAATCATCAACAAATAAGGTATGATGATGGAGATAATTTATCTGTTATTATTAATAATGAAAATACGAAAAGAACAATGTTGACAGAATTTTTTGAGGTAAATAAAGTAAATAAATTTGCTCGTACATTGTTGTATCGAGATTTTCCAACACATTTTGTTTGGAACTCAACTAAGAAGATTTGGAGTCCTAGAAAAAAACATGTTGTTATAGGACGAGTTGTTACAGCGAATCCATCTGAAGGAGAACGATATTTCTTACGTGTTCTTTTAAATCATATTCGAGGTCCAATATCATTTCAAGATCTACGAACTTTAAACAAAGTAACTGTTAATACATATCGAGAAGGAGCGCTTTTACATGGTTTGTTAAGCGGAGATAATCATTGCGAAGAATGTATATCTGAAGCTATTATTTACAAAATGCCTGCTTCTTTAAGACGTCTTTTTGCTACACTTCTCATCCTTTGCAATCCCACTCATCCAAAATTACTCTGGGAAAAATTCAAAATTTATATGATCGATGATTATGTACATCAAAATAAATCTTCAAAGGATGCTGAATTACAATCTTTAGAAGATATCAATTCCATTTTAGAATCATCAGGTAAAAACATAAATGACTACGAAATAATACCATTCAAGATACATATAAATGAAAGCGAAAGATTAAGAAGGATGATTGAAGAGGAGACAACAAACTGGAACTTAAAAGAAGGCTACAATTGTACATCATTTTTAAATAATGAACAACAATTTGCATATGATACAATTATGGAAAAAGTCAATTCAAAATCTAGCGGAATTTTTTTCATCGACGGTCCAGGAGGAACGGGCAAAACTTTTTTGTACAAAGCTCTCTTAACAGGTGTACGGTCTCAAAATTTAATTGCTTTAGCTACAGCATCTTCTGGAGTATCTGCATCTCTTTTACCTGGAGGTCGAACAGCTCATTCAAGATTTAAAATTCCTCTTAAAACAGTTGGTGAAATTATTTGTTCCGTTAGTAAACAATCAGCTTTAGGGACTTTATTAAAAATGTCTACATTAATACTTTGGGATGAAGCACCTATGGTTAATCGTTGTACCGTTGAAGCCGTTGATAAAATGCTCAGAGATATTAATGATTGTAATTTGCCTTTCGGTGGCAAGGTGGTTGTTTTAGGAGGAGATTTCAGACAAGTTTTACCAGTAATACCGAGAGGAAAAAAAGAAGACATAATGAAGGCTAGCTTAGTCTTCTCAGACTTGTGGCCTTTGTATTTACATTTACCCTTAGTTGAGAACATGCGTGCAAAATTAGATCCTGCATTTTCTGAATATTTGCTTCGAGTTGGAAATGGAACAGAGGAAAAACATAATTGTAATTACATTCAACTTCCGGCTAGCATAATTATACCATTTGATGATGAAGTTACATCTTTGCAAATTTTAATAAATCATGTTTTCCCAAATATAGAAACATATGTTGATACTTTACATACGATGGGAAATCGTGTAATTCTTACGCCTAGAAATGAATGTGTTGATTATATTAACAGAATTTTACTTGATCAGATTCCTGGTGAAATTTTCACGTATTACAGCTTTGATGAGATGATTGACAAATCAGAACAAAACCTTCAGGAAGATTTCTTGAATACTTTAACTCCAAATGATATTCCACCACATGAATTAAAGCTTAAGATAAATTGTCCTGTTATGTTGTTACGAAATATCAACCCTTCTGAAGGATTATGTAATGGAACACGCCTTACCTGTAAGAAATTTAATAAGAATGTAATTCTTGCTGAAATTGCAACTGACGAATATCGTGGAAAACATGTATTTCTACCAAGAATTCCTTTTGTACCTCTAAAAAATGATCAAACATCAATTCATTTTAAACGAACTCAATTTCCAATCAGACCATGTTTTGCAATGACGATAAATAAAGCACAAGGTCAAACACTTGATTATGTTGGTTTATATCTCCCTGAACCAGTCTTTTGTCATGGTCAACTTTACGTAGCATTATCAAGAGCTAAAACAAGTAAATCTTTAAAAGTTTTGTTGAAACCATCAAACAATGACAATTTACACAATATGTGTACAAAGAATGTTGTTTATAAAGAAATTCTTTCATTTATTCATTCATAGAAGTATAAGTAAGTATTTGTTTATTTATTTGTTTATTTATTTGTTTCATAACTAATTTCAATTTCAATATTTTAAATGTACGTGTTTCTTATTTTTATACGGTGAACTTAATTACTGATAATTGTCTTTATTTTCATATGCAGGTATATTTCACACTATCTTCTTATACTTATAGTTGATAGTGCGAAACTTGATCCGAATATATATGGATAGCTTTCACTCAACCTGGCTTAATTATTTGCTTCTGGTCGCAAAACTATGCTAGCTGTGCGTGACACATGTTTGCCCGAAGATATAACATTGTGATATGAGTTATTTTATAACTAAATGTATAATTTATTTTGCTATTATAATTTTCATGTCTCTAATTACAATTTATTTTTTCAATTTTTTTTTTCTATTCGTAAATAGCCATTAATAAAATACATTCTATATATATTCTATACACTTGAATTTAACTTTTATTCACTTTAAAAATATTGCTACAAAATATTACTGCAAAAACAGAACACAATAAAATTTACAAATAAACACAAATAAAACAGAAGTATAATTAAAGTCGTCAGTATGCTTTTTATATAATATATACACATATCGACACATTTTTTCGCCGACAATTACAGTAAAAATAAAGATATTTGTACATAACACGTGGATACACCACATTCGATAGGTAAAGACACGTACCTACATTGAAACTTGAATTTCAAAGTTTATCTTTCCAATAACATAATAAAAGAAATTATTTATTTCTCAACACTATTCATCCAGGTTTATCTTTCCAATAACGTATTAAAATAAATTATTTATTTATTAACACTGTTCATCCACTTCGTCCTATAAATAGCTTCGTCTTCGCACTTTTTCTTACTTATACAAATCACAGACGAAACACAGTCATGTCTACACCATATAAACTTATCCCACAAATTGTCATTTCAGAAACTAATTGGTCCTCAAAGGTGGTTATCATCGGAAAGCAAATACCCAAAATTGCTCGTAATTCTAACACCAGATACCAAACTATGCTGCTGATGGATTTAGAGGTACAGTAACTGAATAAATTTTTGATTTTATTTTGTCTATATATTCTATAAGCACTTACCAAGTTCTGCTTAAGCGCTTAACAAGTTCTGTTTAAACAGGGTAATGAAGTTACAGCAACTCTCTACGATACAAATATTACTGCACTTAACGATCAACTGGAACTGGGAAAAACCTATGTGATCTCAAATGCAACGGTGAAAGAAAAAAAAAGTCCGTTTAGAAGAACAAGCTCCTCTGACCAAAAAATATGGACCATAACAGGAAGAACAAAGATTGAAGAAATAGATGAAAATAATTTAAACTTCGTCTTCTCACAATATCAACTTACTCCATTTCATCAACTAGAACGCCACATGGATCAAAACAGCAATATTAGTAAAATTTCTATCAAATATTATACAATTATAATTATATGTATGATTTTGTGTATCGAAAAAATTATAACAATTTTTTTCTCAGGTGTAATAGGAATAGTTGTGGACGTTAAACCAAAGAGAACTATCCAAACTCATTTTGGCACAGAGGCGGTTCTTCAGGATATCATTTTGATAGATAAAGAATTTCAAACAATGATATTAACGTTGTGGGACAGTTTTCTAGAACGAGAATGTCTTACGATTATAGCCAATCTGAACGACAGACCAATCATATGGGCTACAAATCTTAAGGTTTCTTCGTTTAACGGTATAAATGTTCATTTCATTTTTATTTATTTAAATACATCTACCTCCGACAAATATACCAACATTTATTATTTACTTTGCAGGTATTACTTTATCAACCAAAACTAACAGCACTTTCTTCATCAACAGCGACATACTGGCTGTGGCAGAGTACAAAGATTGGTACTTTAAATATAATGTAACAAATACATTTTACATTTTTATAAATCAATATACACTGACTTTCTTCTCCAGGCTGCAAGTTAACAAAGAAAAACTTGACCAACTCACGCAAGATCATGGTTCTATTCCTCTCACACCACCGAAAATAATACCTCCCCCCGACGACAAATTTACGCCAATTGCTGAGTTACTAGGAATTCATCCTGAGGTAAGTCTTCATCAAATATATATGTTCATTAATATAAATATATTCATTTCAAATTTCAACATTTTCTAACTGGTTATTGTGCAGAAAAAATTCTATTGGGTCCAAGCACGTTGGAAGATCATTTCAAAAAATCAAAAGTTTTGGTACATGTCATGCGATAACTGCAAAAAATTGTCGAACGCAGATCTTGGAGAAATTCACAAGTGCCGATTCTGTAAATGTGAATATGCAAAAGCTGTACCAAGGTAATTTATATTGTTCAGATTTTATTTCATACCTCAACAGAATTAAAAATTCACGTCATATATCTCCTCCAGAGCAAATGCTTTCGTGCATCTACAAGACGAATCTGGAATGATAGACGCAAGCATCATAGGAAGCGCTGCAGAAACATTGTTACAGTGTACTGGTAACGCAATAAGGACCCATTTTGAAAAGGTCAAATCACAGTTTACATTCTTCAAAATTGTTTTCTTATTGTTAAATATTGTTTTCTTTACATTTCAATATTTCCAATTTCCAATTTGCAGGAACCAGATGCGGAGATAAACAGTTTTATGAAAACTGAAAGTGAAAACGAAATAGATTCAATATTTTATCTCAAAGCGACACAAAAACGGCAAAATCCTTCGGAGTGCCATTTTGAAATTATCTTCACCTTCAACTCTTTAGAAAAAAATGAACCTTCACTTGCTGCAATCAATGAGACAAACTCAGATAAAAATTCAGCTGCAGGAGACAACAAAGACAGCAAGAAAAATAAAGGGAAAGCTAAGGCACAATCCTCAAATAGTGAACAATCCGGAAATACTCAAACAACAACTGCTGCAAAAAAGTCTCTCTTTCGATCAGATGATTCTCTTCAACCAAATTCCAATCTAGAGAAGAAAGCTCGCAAAAGTTGAGTCCTCAGTACATGAGTGACTTGAACTTTTCTTTTTTGAACCAGTGAAGACGCAGTGAAGAAACCTCCTCCATACGTAACATATAACTTTTGAAGGCAATATGAAGAGGTTTTGGGTTTTTGTTATTTTCTAAAACAGATGAATAGGTTTTGGAAGATGCTTGTTTAGTCTTTCGTCTCGCTGTTTGTAAATATAAATAACAACTATATAAAATAACCCTATTTCGTTATGAATTACTATTTATATATTAATATTTATATATTAAATTGATATAAAAAAAAATACAAAGAGACATGCAACAACTTTCCATCTCCCCATTTACCCCAAGAAACATGAACATGAAGAAAACCATGAAGGAAAGGAAAATTTACGTAAATATATTTTCATTTCTTCTTCATTACACATTTGTTTCTACTTTTAAATATTTAAATATTTGTATTAATAGGTCGGAGCATTTGCGAAGAATCCACACTGGAACCTCCGCAAGGATATCAATCTCCGCAGGGATATCAACGTTCACGCACGACGGCGAGCTCCGCATGGAGACACTCGTACCTCCGCACGCGGAGAATCCAGCTCCGCGCGTGGAGATTACAGCCTCCGCAAGCGGAGGCTGTGACCTCCGCACGCGGAGGTATTATACCTCCGCACGCGGAGGTTGCAGCCTCCCTTACGGAGGCTGTAATCTCCGCGCACGGAGAATAGAACCTCCGCACGCGGAGAGCGTATATTCATAAAAATATTTTAAAATTTCTTTTCGCTTTTTTTTTCCTTAATAAATAAAAATTTTTATTTCAAAAAAAAAAAAAAAAAAATCATATTTTATTTAAATATCAAAAAAAATTTATACAAAACAGTTAATATTTTAGATAATTAAATAAAATTCAATTACAAAACATTAATATTTTAGATAATTGAATAAATCCAACTGTATAAATCCCTACAATAAAATATTTACAATAACTAAATAAATAACTAAAATAAATCCAATAACTAAATAAATAATCACAATAACTAAATAAATAACTAAATAGATAAAAGAAATAAATAATTTACATTAACTAAATAAACTCCAATACTAAATAAATAACTAATAGAATAATTACAATAACTAAATAATAAATTTAGAAATAATAATAATTAAATTACCAATAACTAAATAAATAATTATATTAAACTAAATAAATAAATTTAGAATAAATAATTACAATAACTAAATAGTTAAGAAACCATATAATCACCCGTTTTAAAAATTAACCTAGCGGAGGTTTGAACATTATATATATTTAAAAAAAATATTTTTTGGAAAATTTCTTTTCCCTTTTTTTTTCCCTTTCATATAAAAATTTTATTTATAATCCATCATATTATTTAATTCAAAAATAAATTATTTACGACAATGAAATAAATCCAACTGTATATCCCCTACAATAACTAAAATATTTACCATTAAATCTAAATAAAATCCAATAACTAAATAAATAATCAATAACTAAATAAATAACTAAATAGTTAAAAGAAATAAATTAATACAATAACTAAATTAAATCAAATAACGAAATAAATAATTTACAGTGACTAAATAATGAAATAATTACAATAACTAAATAAATAAATTAAAAATAAATAAATAACTAATTTTTTTTTTTTTTTTTTTTAAATAAACTAAAATAAATTAAATAGAATAAATAATACAATAACTAATAAATAAATTTAGAAATAATAATTACATAACTAAATAAATAAACTAAATGAAAACCATTATAATTTGAAAATTACCCTATCTTCTTCCATCTCCCCCAAAAATCCCTAAATTATCATTTCTCACAAATCAATTTGTCTCACTTCTCTCATTCATCCCTCCATACCTCTACTCCATCTCTTCTCAAGCAAGGTTTTGTAGTCCATCTCTTCAAGCAAGGTTTTGCACTACAGGTAATCGGTGAAATATCAGTCAAGAAGTAACCTCCGCGGACGGATCTGTCCTCCACAGGAGGATCTGAACCTCCGCTGGCGGAGTTAAGCACCTCCGCGCGCGGAGGACGACCTCCGCCAGCGGAGGTTCTGGACCTCCGCCAGCGGAGGACGACCTCCGCAAGCGGAGGTCCAGAACCTCCGCTTGCGGAGGTCAGAACCTCCGCTTGGACCTCCGCAAGCGGAGGTTCTGGACCTCCGCTGGGGGAGGTTCAGACCTCCGCATAACCTCCGCTTGCGGAGGTTTTGAACCTCCGCACGCGGAGGCTCTGTCCTCCGCGTGCGGAGGACAAAAAATCCTCCGCGTGCGGAGGGCAAAACCTCCGCACGCGGAGTTCCATATATTGTTCCATATATTTTTTTTTTTAAATTGAAGGTTTATTTTATTCTGCATTATTGCAGATGTCTCTTGATTATATCGTCGCCCCAGATCAATGGTTCTCTGCCACCATCACCCAATTTCCATTGCTTCGGTACGTTAAAGATTTCATCAACTTAAAAAATGAAAAAAAATTTGACGAAAGACAAACAGTCTTTAATATTTAGCAGCAGTTTGTGTGGGTTTATTTGTTGATATCTTTATAGAACAGAAGAGCAACAATTTTGTAGCAGATTAATACACGAGTTTATATTGAGGATCGTTGATTCAGGCAACAAAACAAATTGAAATATGTTCAACCATTAAATAATCATTTTTGCCAGATTTGGTATTCAAGAGTACTGTCTGATTACTGGATTACCTTGTCACAAAGTAACAGCAGAACTCGACTCCAGTGATGATCGACTAAAATATTTATTCACGGAAAAGAAAAGAATCACTATGGAATGCTTTCGAAACATTTCAATAAGTTTGAAAATATGGAGGATAAATTCAAATTGGGATTAGTTATGTTAGTGGAGTGTGTTTTAAAACCTGTTGGAAATATACCTTAATTATCAACATGGCCATGGTTGAAAATCTAGACAAATTTCTTATTTATCCATGGGGTCTTATATCGTATTTCGGTTCTGTTAAATTCATTGCAACAACGCGCACAAAAACTGCGAAACAACCAACAGACAGATCGAAAATATTCCATACATGGATTTCCACTTGCATTTCAGGTATGTAATTTATATTTTTAATAAATTTTCATTTCCTTACCGAGTCAATTTTTGCCGTACAATATTAACTTCTTATAATTTTGCAGTGTTGGATATACGAAGCCTTTCCACAATTTGGGCAACAATTCGGTCGTCGCAAACGTAGAACCTTACAGTTTCCCAGAATACATAAATGGAGACCAAACAAATTTCTAACTGAAAAAGTAATCAGAGATTTTTTGACCTCTATAACTGCTGAAGAGGTATTCTAAAATTCATTATAATCATTCAATAATATTTTACTATTAAATTATTCGTTTTAAAAATTAACAGAATCTTCTTCCATTGTTATAGATTGAAGTCATTCCGGTTCTGATACCCACGGAAGAAGAATCAGAAACAGTGTGGTGCACAACGCTGTCATTGACACCAGATAATGAACAACATATATTAGATGCTATCATAAATGGAACATTCGCTAACGTGACTGAAGAAATTCCGCATACTACCACACAAGAACATCAAATGAATAATCCTGATCCAGGTACTTCATTTGAATTTGAAATACCGCCTGCTGACATACATGATACAGATGTGCCGGCCACTACATTTCAATTTGAGCCAATACATGATACAGATGTGCCGGCCACTACATTTCAATTTGAGCCAGGTTGTTCCTCTTCTCGCCATAATTATGTAACAAAAGAACAGATGGAAGAACTTTTTGGCATCTACAACCAACATTTGGTATCAGAAGTGTCTAATTTATACGATAATTTAAAGGCGGATATGATTCAAGAATCAAAAAATCATGAAGCTAGATACCAAACCATTCTTGACAACCAAACACAACTATTTGAACAACAGAAACAATCCCAACAAGACATCCAATCCATGAAATCCTTCGTAGATACCAATATAAGTTCACTAAAATCTTCAGATGCTGAAAGGAATGAGAATATGCAGTTCCATTTGTCTACTTGGAAATCCAATATGGACACTATTGTAAATTCTCTACAACAAAACATTCCTCTAAATAAAGGTCGAACAAATGATGAATCTACATCATCATTTATATCTCCTTTGGAAGACTTTTCTGTGGATAAATACACAACCATAACAGATTGGATTGACAGAAATCCACCGGAGTAAGAAATCTACTTATACTTTATTATTTCATATATTATAATTTTCGTTATATTGTATTGAAACTGATATAATTTTTTTTTGTAGTCATTACTGGGATAATGGAAGCGGGCACAAATATAGTCGAGATATGCTCTTGACTATAAAAAATACATCTGAAGATCTACATGTTTCGGTTAGTATAATATAGAAATAATAACTGCAATATTTGCAATGCATAAATAATGTCTCTCATTCAATTTATTTCTTTCAATAGATTCTTAACACAGAGTTAACACTATTGAGACGATTGATTCGTGATAAATCTCCTCGCGTCTCTAAAGAATATGCACTATTAGATTTCTCATTTGAAGATGAATGTACTCGTTATATGATATGGCAAAACAATGTCAGACAAGGCCTTGAGAAGGGAACTTCACCAAGCTCTATTGTATTCCAGCAATATGTATCTGGCATCTTACCGATTTATGGAATTCCATGGAAAAAGTGCAATTACCTACTAATTCCATGTACGACGCCGGGCAATAATTGGTATCTTTATCTTGTGGATATACGCGAATGGAAATTTCAGATATATAATTGTAGCCACACCATTCGCTACCCAGACGAAATTAAGCTGCATGCAAAGGCGGTATTATTGTTAATTCAAGGGTTATTAATGCCCTCTGACAGACAGGGGTTAAGAAAATACGAAAACAAAAAAATGGACATACATATTATACCCTGTCCTGCTTCCAAAAACAGTGGGTGCGCATTAACATTACTTAAAATTAAATTTACTCTGAAATTTACTTTCATATTAACATTACTAATAGTCTAATACTATATTGTATTATTTCAGGCCTAATTGTGGAGTATTTGTGCTCAAACACATTGAATGCTTCCTTTTTGGACAACCAATTGAATCAATTTCATTGGACAAGATCAATATATACAGGCGAAAAATTGCAATCAATGTAGCTTTCGATGAATATTTCCTTCGCCCTTCTTAAATGTCAGGTAAAATATATATATTCTGTGTATTTCACTATCCAAAATTTATAAATTACGTCAAATGGTGTATGTCTGCTTAGGTCAGGATACCAGTTGTAGTTGTTGGTTAGAAAGTAACAAATTTGTTTCCATGTGCTTCTGCAGATACGTTCCATGAAGTGAAAGGAAGCGTGATAGGAGAACACAGGTATTGCTACTTGTAACTTAATCTCATATATAGTGTAGCTCTACTCATAAATGATCCTACATCATTTAGTCCCATGTTTGCTTTAGATACAAATTAGATTTTTAATACATTTTCCAATTCAAAAAGTGCTCTCATATGATTTTTTTGATCCTGGTATAAGAAGTATTTCAAGTGGAGATTCCTTCCTGCTGCTCAAAAAAGTGTTGGAGGTGCTGCTAAATATTAGAAGTATTCAGAATCATTGTATATATTTTCATATCTCCTAATATGTATTTTATTTTAATCAATTAATATAATATTTAAAGATTTAAGGTTTTCGTTTTACGTTGTTATTATCGCTAATATTATCATTAAATAGCACGCTAATACACATATAATAAGTACAAAACTCGTGCATAGCACGAGGCGACAACTAGTATTTTGAAAAGAATGTAGATCGTCTTAATAATAAAAAATATTTATTTAATAAAGTCTAACCATTAAAATTATAACTCGAGCAAAACACAAACTTGTTCAAGGGTAAACTCTCTCTCTCTCCCTGCTGTTTGCTGCAAGCATTTCAGGTGAAACTTATTCCCCTCTCTTTCTGCTTCTTAAAGTTCTTCAACATATGAACTCTGCTTTTGGAAATCTGGGTATAGAAAGCAGGGAATTTTGAGCCTTGTTTGATCCTTCTCAAATTTTAAATTTTTGGCACTTTTTTTTTTGAATTTTGCTTTAGCTATTCTTAAATTCTGAGGTACGATGGAGAAAGACTGCATGGGATTGAGCTCTAAGGATTCAGTTACTGTAATTGAAGAAGAAATTGTACAAGACTGCAAAAATTCTGGTGATTTATCTTTCCATTTCATTCTGACACCCGCGTGCACACAAATATTTTTAGTTTCAACTGATGACATTTCTGAAATTATATTTGGATATTGAGTTTGGTTGATGGTTTGTGTTGAATTTCACTTCTTCCACTATCTTGAGGATATTTTGTTTGGTCCCCTTTCTATTTCCAGTTTTCATGCTATTTTTGGATTTGGAAAGGTATGCTTTAATGGGTAAAATTTCAATAAATTTCTCTGTAGTTGGATTAATTTTTCATAATTAATAAGTTTCATTCTAAAATTAGCAAGTTAGAGAGAAAAATTGGAAGGGTTAATTCATTTGTACATAATGGATTACCCCTCACACATAATGCACGGGACCTGTGTATATTTAAAAATTTCGACAATGTGGTGCTCACTCACATTATGAGTAGTAGGTAAAAAATACATGTAGCATGATCTAGAAGAAAATACATTTAACTTTTGGATTTTGGGAGGAATGATCAACGGTGTTATGAATCAATCCGATATCAAGAACGTTTTGATATCACTTGTTGAAAAATTGGTCAAATAATTAAAGACGAAAATATGGACAATATGAAATTTAATGGATCGCACAACAATCAAGAAAAAATTGTGGAAGAGGAGAATTTATTATACCAAGAAACAAACAATTATCTTATAAGATTTTGATCTTCTCAATCTAATTTAAACAATTCTCTCTACAACAACGATCTAATTGTTATAATCTCTCTTGAGTCTGGTCTTTTCCTCCCTCATTAAATATCCATACCTTGTGGAGTATTTATAGAAGCCAAATTTCGAAGTTGTGAAGTCCAAGATGAAGAAGCCCCAAAATTCGAATAAAACGAGAAAATCATGAAAAAATACGCTAACGGGTGCCTCGGCGCGAGACCCAGTGCCTGAGCACGGTGCCGCTGCGCTGGGCTCACTGATTTTTTTTTCCTTCTTCTCTTTTTCGTTCTAAAGTGTTTTACTTTTATCTCTAAGTCCTTTGCCAAGCTAAACTTCCAAAACACCATGAAATTTGATTCCTAATCAAACCGAACTTCTAAACTAAGATTAAACAAGCTTCATTCATGCAACAAACTTCTAAATCACATAGAGTTTTTGTCACAAAACCTAACAAACTCCACTTTGACACAAATTCTATCACAAGGAATTAAAACACATCTTCAAGTAAATATCATTTCTCCTCTTCCACCATGTCCCAACTGGACACCCCATGCCCTCGTCGGGCACACCATGTCCCTTCCGAGCATACTAAGCAATTGTGAACTACATCCAAGCCCTACATGCCAACATAACTATCTTGCGCACCATCCTTGCTTGAATCATCCCGTTCACTTTTAGCTCCAGCCGAGTCAATAAACCTGCTTGAACCAGCACAAGCAACCCCAACTCCACTCGAGTTGTCAAACTTGTTCAAAATCACCATGATCAACAAGATCACAATCAGTTTCACCTGAGCTCAGAGACGGAGCTAGGAGGGGCGGGGGGAGGGGGCGATCGCCCCCCCAACATTGTCCGCGGTACACTATTTCTAGTTAATTTGTAATGTATTTTTCAATTTCACCCCTCCCCCCAAGATTTTGACTCGCCCCAAAAATTTTGAAATTTTTTATTTTTTTCCATTAATAATATTGAGTAAATAACTTATATTTTAAAATTCAACATACAAAAATCTTAGATCTAAACAAAAGATCCAATAGTTACTTAAATAAATCAATAGCCCAAATCCAATCCAAAACCTAAGTTCCCAATTCTCAAACCCAACTAATTAAAACCCAATTCCCAACCTGGTTTATGCATAATGCATGTTTAGTTGTTTTTGAATATTTGAATTTAAGAATTAAGTAGAGTAGTTGCTGTTAGTTTGTTAGTTATTGAATATTTGAATTTAAGAATTAAGTAGTAGGATAGTCAGTAGTGATTGAATCGAACATTGAATTTCAGTACTATTTTGGTACTCAAAATCGTCGTTTTCAATTCTCTTAGTTAAAAAAAAATTTCGGGGGCGGACCCCAGGGAGGGGGCCTGCCCCCCCAACTTTAAAACCTGGCTACGTCCCTGCCTGAGCTACTAGAAGATTTCCCAATATTATTGTCCAAATCATCACGAACAACTCGATTACAACTAACTCTACCCGAGTTACCGCTTACTAAACCATAAGCTGCTTTTGCTTCCTCCGTGATCGCCGAACCTTCTAACACATATAACCGGGAATTTCTCCGCCCCCTTAACACAACCTGGGCACCCTTGTTAACTTTTAGAACTCTACCTTCAGCGGGATACCTGTATCCTTTTAAATTAAGAGTACTTTAAGAGATCAGATTTCTGTTTATACCAGGAACATGTCGAACATAGCCAAACGTTCTAACCGTCCTATTCAGCATTTTGATTTTGACGTTACCAATCCCAACTATTCCATAAGATTCATTACTTCCCGTCATCATGGAACCCCTTGTAACTGTTTAATATGAAGAAAACCAATCCCAGTTAGAACACATGAAAAGTGCAAACTGAATCGAGAATCCAATCATCAGGTTTGGAGTCACCTTCAATAATCGCATCAAATTTCCATTACCGTTCTCTTTTGCAAGATTAATATTGCCGGAATTTTCTGATTGTTCATCTTGATCTGTAGTAGCAACATCTTCCGCCACTCATAGCAATCCCTCTTCATGTGCCCCTTGTTATTGCAATACTAACAGACTATACCTTGACTTTGCCCCTTCAGGCTTCAATGACTACTCGTCTTCCTCTTACGAAGAACAAGACCCTCTCCATGAGCCTCAGAATCGACGACTAGATGCTTCATCTTCTCCTAGAATAAAGCGTATCATATATCTCGTCAATTGTAAGAGTATCTTGACTATAGAGAATGATATCTCTAAAAGTCATATATGAAGGCGACAACGAGCATAACAATATCAGCCCTAAATCCTCTTCATCATACTTAACCTTCATCGTTTCCAAATAAACGACGATTTCCTTGAACATCGATAGATGACTTTCCAAATATCCGCCTTCGGTCAAACGGTGATAATACAAGCGTTGCTTCAAGTGTAACTTACTTGTTAAGCTCTTTGTCATACAAAACTGCTCCAACTTCAAGCACAATGCAGCGACATTTTTCTCATTTACCACGTCCTGAAGAATTTCATTAGAAAGATGAATATGTATCTGATATAGGGCTTTTCGATTCTTTCGTTGTTTCTCCTCCGCTGTCATTGTTGCAGGCATTCTATCAATCCCCAACAAAGTATTATCAAGATCCAATTGAGCAAAGAACCGCTCGCATCTTAATTTGCCACAATGAAAATCTACTGTTGCGTTCCAAAAGCGAAATTTCAAATTTCAAAGTTTTCATTCCTGAACAATCGACCTTGTTCCAACTTCGCTTTAATAATTAATTTGGACCTCCCAAAAAATCGTAAAAAAACCCTTGGTTCTGATACCTTTTGTTATGAATCAACCCGATATCAAGAACGTTTTGATATCACTTGTTGAGAAATCGGTCAAATAATTCAAGACGAAAATATGGACAATATAAAACTTAATGGATCACACAACAATTAAGAAAAAATTGTGGAAGAGGAGAATTTATTATACTAAGAAACAAACAATTGTCTTAGAAGATTTTGATCCTCTCAATCTAATCTAAACAATCCTCTCTTGATTCTACTGTATACAACAATGATTTAATTGTTATAAACTCTTGAGTCTTGCCTTTTCCTCCCTTATTAAGTGCCTATACAGAAGAAATTCTAGAGATGATAGAAATGGAAGTTGTAATTTTATTCATGGAGAAACCATCAATATATAGTACAACTCAATAAACTAAATATGTAAAAATAAATAACAATTTTTAAAATTAAGCACATCATCATAAATCATCTTGATCAATTTATCTTAATGATTCCTTGCTTTCCTCCATCATATATTTTTTGTGTAAATCTCCATAATGTCAAGATTTGTTACTGCTAATACCCTCCCTCAAACTTTGCCAGGGTTGGAGGCAACGTTGTTTAAATCTTCATCCTTTTGAAGATTTGTCACATATTGTGATGATGTGAATTCGCCTTTTTTTTTTTTGGGAATCTTGTGTATCCCATATTGCATGGGTTGTGTCTTTGAGAGTTTGTTCAAAGAATGTTCCGATGATTCGGACTTTTGATAGACAATAGATTCATATATTGATTTTTAGTATGAATTTTTGTTGTTGTTGTTGTTGTTGTGTTGTTTGAGATGAGTGAGAATCAAATTGTTATGTGTAGGAAAGTGAAATCATGATGATTCAGATAAAAGCATTGATGACCATGATGAAAGATTTTTTTTTTCTAAAAGAAAAAGGAAAATGAAAAAATTGGCCGGACGAGCCGGAAGCAGAAGCTCGAAACCTGCTCTGATACCAAGAAGAAATTCTGGAGATAATAGAAATGAGAGTTTTAATTTTATTCATTGAGAAACTATCAATATATATAGTACAACTCAATAAACTAAATATGTAAAAATAAATAACAATTCTTAAAATTAAGCACATCATCATAAATCATCTTGATCAATTTGTCTCAATGATTCCTTGCTTTCCTCCATCATATATTTTTTGTGTAAATCTCTATAATGTCAAGATTTGTTACTGCTAATATATACCTTGTGAAGTATTTATAAAAGCCAAATCTCGAAGTTGTGGAGCCCAAGACGAAGAAGTCTCAAAATTTGGATAAAACGAGAAATCCATGGAAAAACACGCCCGGGTGCATCAGCGCGGGACCCGACGCCTCGGCGCCCCTTGCCCGGTGTCCGCAGCGCTGGGCTTGCTGTTTTTTTTTTTTTCTTTTTTCTTCTCTTTTCCGTTCCAAAGTGTTTTACTTTATCTCCAAGTCATTTTCCAAGCCAAACTTTCAAAACACCATGAAATTTGATTCCTAATCAAACCAGACTTCTAAACCAAGATTAAATAAACTTCCTTCATACAACAACCTTCTAAATTACATAGAATTTTTATCACAAAATCTATCAAATGGGGTAAAAGTCGTTTCCTCACTTATAACAGTCACAAGGAAATAATTTTGCTTAAAAATTTGGCAAGTAGTTTACTGTGAATGAATCAACTTGTTTCACTCCTTTATTAAAATGGTTCAAAGCTAACGGGTATAACTTTTCGCTGTCTTCTCTGTAAAATCTGACTTGACCAGATTTAAGTTGGTTATATTTCTTGATTAAGCTTCTTTCAATTGTTAGGTTTGTATCCTCCTGTTCTTGTAACATGCTTCCCTCTATATCTGATTCTGTGTTTCCGGCATGTCATTTGTGTTGAAAGGATTCACCAGTTGTTCAGGAGTTCAATTGCTGTTGCCAAACAAGGAGACAACCCCCCCTCATTTTGTGTCCTCCAAATCTGAAAAAGACCAAACACTGTCAAAAATCAAGTCAGATCCTCTTGCATCTCCTGGAGTTGTTGCAAAATCTGCTGCAGACATATTTGATGCTAGCCAAAAACTACGATCAGGCAATATTCAGGTTGAATTTTGTTCCAAATTTGAGTGACATCAGTGAAGTTCAGGTTAAGGCTTGAACTCTCATTGTGTTGGAAGAATCCTTTTCCACTTTATCTAAGTTAAGTTTTGTTGATTGACTATTGAAAAGGTTCAGATGAAAGTGGATAGTTTCAATCCTTGCACAATTTCAGTTGTTAAAAGCAATTAATGCATTTTATTGCAAATCAACATTTGACAATGTTATAAATAGCATGTGGTTTTTGGAATTTCCTCCCAAATGGTATTTAATATCTCAGAAGTACATAAATTATGATGTGCAGCAGCACTCAGTTCTTCCTTCCATGACCAATCTTTTTTTCAACTCATTTTATGGGTTCTGGTCAGAACTTTGAGGATGCTACCAAGAAGAAACAATTTCTTTGCGAGATTCCTCTCACATATCTTCCTCCTATTGCTTCTGTGGTTGGGACTAGCAAACAATGGTACACTTCAACCTTATTTGATAGTATCTACTCGTATATAAATCTATAACTATATGGCCATCACCGGACGAATAGTAATAATTGTAATTGTGGTAGTGATTTTTTATGCCTACTCATTTTTGCAGGATCTGTGTATTATGCTTGTTTGACGAGCATACTGTTTAATATTATTTTAAGAAAGGGATGAAGGAAGAGGATTAGTTCCCATCAAAATCGTAACTTTGCTTTCTATGCTTCGCTTGTTGTAGGTTTCATTCTAAGGCTTCTGCTGCTCCTGCTCAGTTGACTATCTTTTATGCTGGAAAAGTGAACGTCTTTGATGAAATCTCCCCAGAGAAGGTGCTTTGTGCGTACACTTGTGTTTGTTATTTTTTATAATGATAAAGTGAAAGTTTCTTGAACTTCTTTACCCTTTCACTGGGGCATTTTCCAGGCTCAGGCAATTATACTTTTGGCTGGAAATGGTCGTGTCTCATCTAACATGGCTCAACCAAGACTATGCATTGATACACCTACCTCCAAAGTTGCAGCGGCTGATGGAGCATTGGTGAACCAAAGCATGAATATGACACCCGGCTCTGCTCTCTCAAGTCCTATATCTGTTTCCTCTCACCCCATTGATCAGTCTAGAAGTACACCTGCTTCAAACAATGAAGATGTCAAGGTATCTAATTCCCTTGGCTTCTCAGCCAATCTTGTTAGCGAAGTCAAGCCTCCAAGAATGGTAACATCACTAGGATCTATAGCTGCAACAGCGATAATATCATCTGGTATGTTAATACTCTGATGTTACAATTTTTCAATTTTTACACATTGTACTTTCAGCCTCAGTTAGATGTGCCTAAATTTTGTAAGTGGTGCAAAGATTAAGTGACTCTTTCAAATAAAACATTTTTCTTCGTGGATTTTATTTTCCCCAAGTGGTTTACCTTTTTGTATTACTTGTGTTGCAACTAGCTGTTCTTGCATTATATGTTTTCGATTGCTTATATCACTAATGATGTTAGAAGTTAAACACGGTTTCTGCTTGGTCATGTCCATACCGCATCTTGATTTGTCTATCTATAAAGGATGGGTTTATTTCATTTGAACTATTTAAAGAACCAAGATAAACTAGTTTTCTGTGGTGCTAAAACTCCTGAGATATATCTTATCTAAATTTTTTTTTTCAGAAATTTGATAAAAAAATATGCTTGTGCTTTTGTAGTGCCAAGTTACATCCTAATCTCAATACCATGGATTTACTTCTTAATCACTGGTAATCCAATATTTGGCCAAAAACTATAACTTGTACTAAAAGAAGTATTTATGTGCAGCTGCTCCACAGGCACGCAAAGCATCCCTGGCCCACTTTTTCGAGAAACGCAAGGAGAGGTAAACTGTTATATAAATGTGTTGTTCAAATATGGTAAGAGAAAATTGATCAAATGTGGTTGAAAAAGAGAATAAAAATAAAAATGGAGAAAAATGGTTAATGGGCAAATTGGGCAAAATCATAGGCCATTTGGCCATGTGGTCGCATGGCCGTTGTCAGGGACATCAAGTCCTTGTTCTGGTTCCTCTATGCGACCCCATAGAGGGTCGCATAGAGAGAATTATTTAGCCGGTGGACATAATTTTTAAAATTTGTTTGACACCTTTTCAACCTCATACTTTAAATCTATGGCATGATAGATTAGAGCATATATGATATTCTACTTTACATAGAATGATTAAATGTGGAATGATATCATGTAAAATATCTAAAAATGATAAGCGTGAAATTTGTGCTGAATAAAAAATGATTAAAAAACCTTTTCAAAGTGTAGAGAGATCATCTAAATTATTTGATTTTGTTCATACCGATATATGTGAATTTAATGGCATGTTAACAAGAGGAGGTAATAAATATTTCATAATTTTTATTGATGATTATTCTAGATTTTGTTATGTTTATTTAATGAAGTATAAAGATGAGACATTTCATATGTTTAAAGTATATAAAAATGAAGTAGAAAATCAAAAGAATAAAATTATTAAAATTATTAGAAGTGATATATGTGGTGAATATTTTTCTAGAGAATTTGACATCTTTTGTGAAAAGCATGGCATAATATATCAATGTAGTGCACCTAAAACACCAGAACAAAATGGTTTAGCAGAAAGGAAAAATAGAACGTTAGTTGAAATGGTAGATACTATATTAACAAGGTCTAAATTGCCTAATAATTTATGGGGAGATGCATTACTTGCTGCATGTCATATAGGTAATAGAATTCTTTCAAAGAAATTTAAAGTTTCTCCCTTTGAATTATGGAAAGAAAGAAAATCAAACATTGAATATTTTAAAGTGTGAGGGTGTTTAGCTTATTATAAAAACGCCGATCTTAGAAGAACAAAACTAGAACCAAGAGTGATCAAGAGTGCTTTTGTTGGATATGCAATAAATAGTAAAGCATATAGGCTACTTGATCTAACATCCAATGTTATTATAGAATCATGAGATGTGAATTTCTTTAAAAATTTATTGAGTATGGATGAAATTGTTCAAAATCCATTGAAAACTCAAAAAGAAATTTCGACTTCTAATAAATTATTAGAAACATCTTCACAAGATGTAAATGGGTTTAGTGAACCTAGAAGAAGCAATAGAACTCGTAAAGAGAATGTATTAGGACTAGGGGCGGACACAGAAAAATGAGTGAGCTAGGGCGGTTGTTGGTAGTTGAAGGCCGCAATAACGAGATTATTTTAATTAAAAAATATTAAAAACTTCTTTAATATAAACGTAAAAATTATATACAATGAAAATATAATCCAAAATAATAAGAAAAAACTAACACATTACCATATAAGTTATACAACATATTGTTGAAATTATTACATTTACAAACACCTAATGTGTGTATCAAAGCTTTATAAGCCATTTTTCCCCGACGAATCAAGCACGGGCAACTGCCCCGGCTCGTCGTGTGCTCGGTCTGCCCTTGATTAGGACATGATGAGATTTATTATCAACAGATTTCTCTATACTTGGTTGAAGTAAGTTGAGAAGATGTAGTAAGAGCAATTCCTTATATTCTTCAAATTGATAGTGATCCTAAAACCTATAAAGAAGCAATGACTTCTAGAGATAACACATTTTGGAAAGATGCTATAAATGATGAAATTGATTCTATAATGTCCAACAATACTTGACTTACCGACTGGATCAAAAGCTATTGGTTGTAAATGGGTATTTTGTAGGAAATACAATACAGATGGTTCAATCCAAACTTACAAAGCAAGATTAGTTGCTAAAGGTTTTTTACAAAAAGAGGAAATTGATTATTTGATACTTATGCACCCGTAGCTAGAATTACTACTATTAGAATTTTTCTTGTATTATCTTCTATATATGATTCATGTGTACATCAAATGAATGTTAAAACTGCAATTTTAAATGGAAAATTAGATGAAAAAGTTTACAACCGGAAGATTTCATTCTTTCGGGTAATGAAAACAAAGTTTGTAAATTGTAAAATCTTTATATGGTTTAAAACAAACTCCTAAAAAATGGCATAGAAATTTGATAAGGCTATCATGACTTTTGGTTTTTTGCATAATACTATATGCTAAAAAACATGATAATTATATTGTGTTTGTATGTTTATATGTGGACGACATGTTGATTATAAATAATCACATGGATGATATTATAGAAACAAAGATGTTTCTATTTTTAACATTCAAAATGAAGTATCTTGGTCAAGTAGATACCATATTGGGTATAAAAATTATCAAGAATGATTTGAGATTTGCATTAACTCAATCACATTATATTGCGAATGTAATTGGAAAGTTCAAACATTTGAACATTAAAGAGGCAAATACTTCGTTTGATTCAAGTATCAAATTTGTGAAAAATGTTGGAAGAGATGTTGGACAACTTGAATATGCAAGTGCAATTAGAAGTCTAATGTATGCCGTACAATGTACAAGACAGGGACATTGCATTTACAATAAGTAAACTTAATAGGTTTACAAGTAATCCAAGTGTTGAACATTGGAAGGCAATTGGAATGGTACTTGGTTATTTAAAGAGAACCAAAAATCTTGGACGTAAATATTCTAAATTTTCTGCTATATTTGAAGGATATACCGATGCTAGTTGGATATCAAGTGCTGGTGAAAACAAATCAACATCAGGTTGGTTGTTCACTCTTGGAGGTAGTGCGGTTTCTTGGAGATCAAATAAACAAACTATGATTACACATTCCACAATAGAACCTGAGTTTGTAGCATTAGCTGAAACGGGAAAAGAAGTGGGGTGGCTTAAAGATCTTCTTTATGAAGTTCCGTTAGACACGAAGAATTGGTCTTCAATATCTATACTATGTGATAGTCAAGCTACTCTAGTAAGGGCTTATAGTGAAGTCTACAACACAAGTCTAGACACATGAGTCTTAGACATGATTATGTAAGGAAATTAATAAAAGACGGAAAAATTTCACTTACATATGTAAGATCAAGCGAGAACTTAGCTGATCAACTTACAAAATCACTTACCAAAGAGTTGGTAAGATTAAATCGAGTAGGATTGGGCTTAAACTCCTTAAATAAAATTCATCAATGATGACAACCCTACCTGTTATTACGAAATGAGTAATTTACGGATTTAAAGGGTAACAATAAGTCATTTGATAAGTGAATTGATTACAACACTTAGTATATATAATTTAAAACTCTATTCTAAAGATATAAGTGATGGGGTTTTGGTATTGAGGGCTGAATAAAACTTAAAGAAATTCAGTACATAGTACAGTGTCTTTAAACATAACCAAGACACTGTAAGAATTTCTTCTATGTGAACTTAGAAGTGATGCCGCTTCAAGGAAAGTTGGAGTTACTTTTTGAAAAGTTCATGAATACGGACGAGTGCAAAGCCATTAACACACCAAAATAAAAATGTGTGGGACATATTGAGATAGAATGTTCACGTGTTTGATATCGCCGATAATGTCATAAGGGATAACTGGTTCAAAGATAAGGCTACTTGGAATCTCGATATTACTTTACAATATTAGCACTAATGTAATGTTTAAATCGAAAGATACCTTATACTATGCGTGACATTGTTATGATTCTAAGTTGAGTTGAAATATTTGAACAAGTGAGTGATTGTTATATAAATGTGTTCTTCAAATATCTTAAGAGGAAATTGATCAAATGTGGTTGAAAAGGAGAATAAAAATAAAAATATGGAGAAAAACGGTTAAATGGTCAAATTAGGCAAAACTAATTGTCTATGTGGCCGCATAGCCAATTTGGCCATGCAGTTGCATGGCCGTCGTTAGGGACATCAAGTCCTCGTTCTGGTTCCTCTATGCGATCACATAGAGGAAATTATTTAGCCGTTGGACAAAATTTTTAAAATTTGTTTGGCACCTTTTCAACCTCAATTTACAATGTTTTGTGAAACGTTGGCACCCATACGAATGTATATGATGGAATTTTATAAATATGGATAAAATCCATGATTTAATCATCAATTTTTCTCTCTTATGCTTTGTGAAATTCACCCCCAAACTATCTCAAAATTCACTTAGATTTTTTCCTATAAAAAATTATTCTTTGTTCCTTATTTCCGGGTTTCAAATGTACTATTTGAAACCCGATTTGTTAACTTGAAATCCGCTAAAGCTATTTGTGTGTTGGTCCTTTAGAATTCTCATTATCGAGAGAACGCAAATAAAGTTTTTAGGATAGCATTTTTTGTGATTCAAGTGTTATTCATTTTTTCACTTTCTTCCTGTGCTTTTTTACATAACTTTCAAGTTTTTTATATTTATTCCTTATTTAAAGACTTTGTTATCTATTTCGACGGAAATATCTCAACATAAACTATTGTCCATTCTTCAATTTATTTTTGAGTTTTGAGTTTTTAATCTTGTTTATGAATGTTGGGCAAAAATATTTTTTGTCGGGAGGGAGGCATGATGAAAATTCTTTTCTGATGACTCAAACTTAGAAAATATTCGCACAGACAAACCAAGAAAGTAAGCAACCTATGAATCTGTCATATTATCTCTCTCTCTCTCTATGATTGTGTGTGTGCTGCTTCTCATTTTAGTTGCTTCCTAGGTGGTAAAGGGTAAAATTCTCAGTATAAAAAATGTTTAGTTCTTGAACTCATCTGCTTTTACAGGGCAATGAGCTCAGCACCATACAACCTCTGTAAGAAAGTTGCCGACCGTGCCACCCCCGAGTCAGGTGATTTTGGCTACTCGGCTATGTCTGATGTGCCAGGCTCCATTTCCCTGTCTACCTTCAAGGAAACCAGTACTGAAATCTGAGAATTTAACTCGGCACTTTCCGCGATGCATGCGTATGAAGCAAGTAAATCTCTAGGCTTTTAAGTTTGCTCGACTTATTATAGTTTGTAATAGGCTTATTAGCATAAAACGTCCATACGTTTGATAGTGAGTATGCAAAACGTCCCAACGTTTCATTTTTTTTGCATTTTCGCTCATATTTCAACGTTTTAGTGTGGAAAACATAATTTTCATTATTTTTCAGTGTAAAATGACCAATATACCCTCAAATTTAAATAAAACAAATAAAATGAAATGAAAAAAAAAAATAAAAATAAATTGTAATTATACTCACAATTTTTTTAAAAAGTGCAAGTGAGTCCAAAAGTCTTATTAAAAGGTTTAAGCACAAAATGTCCCTACGTTTAACACTTAATGCGGAAAACGTCCATACGTTTCAAACATGTTTGTATTTGCTCAATAGCACAAAACGTCCAACGTTTGACACTTATTGTGTAAAACGTCCTTACATTTCATTTCTTTTTACATTTTCGTCCTTATTTCAACGTTTCATTGCGGAAAACGTCATTTTCACTATTTTCAATGTAAAATGACTAATATACCCTCATATTTAAATAAAACAAAAAAATAAAAATAAATTACAATTGTGCTTATAAACTTTTTAAAAAGTGCAAATGAGTTAAAAAAATCTTATTAAAACATTCAAACCATGAGTCTTCTCCTCCCCCCTTAGCCTTATCCTCCTTCCACCATCTAAACCACCAGATCCCACCACCATTCAAACTATCTCACATCTCTCTACAATCCTGGGGCTGATAGTTGTGGTCAGCATTAACAGTTTGAATGGTGGTAGGGTCTGGTGGTTTAGGTGGTGGAGGGAGGATAAGGTTGTGAGAGGAGGAAAAAACTGATGGTTTGAATGTTTTAATAAGATTTTTGAACTCATTTGAACTTTTTAAAAAGTTTGGGAGCATAATTGTAATTTATTTTTATTTTTATTTTTTGTTTTATTTAAATATGAGGGTATATTGGTCATTTACATTGAAAAATAGTGAAAATAACATTTTCCGCAATGAAGCGTTGAAATAAGGACGAAAATGTAAAAAGAAATGAAATGTAAGGACGTTTTACGCAATAAGTGTCAAACGTATGGACATTTTGTGCTATTGAGCAAATACAAACATGTTTGAAACGTATGGACGTTTTCTGCATTAAGTGTCAAACGTATGGATGTTTTGTGCTTAATCCTTTTAATAAGACTTTTAAACTTACTTGCACTTTTTAAAAAGTTTGGGAGTATAATTACAATTTATTTTTTAATATTTATTTTCATTTTATTTGTTTTATTTAAATTTGAGGGTATATTGGTCATTTTACATTGAGAAATAGTGAAAAAGATGTTTTCTACACTGAAACGTTGAAATAAAGGCGAAAATGCAAAAAAAAAAAAAAAAAGAAACGTTGGGACGTTTTGCACACTCACTATCAAACGTAGGGACGTTTTGTGTTAAGCCTTTGTAATATGAAGTTGTTTGCTATAAATTGCTTTAACCAATGCTTTGCAACATAGAATTAATCAATAATTTACTTTTATGTATCCTTTCCTATTTAAAGATTCTGAAACATCACCAGGATTTTTACCTTGCGTCTTTATTCATATTCTCCGTGTTCCAACATTTTCCATTTTTCCAGTTGGTAATATTTGTTAGATATATATTAAATATATTATTTGAAAGAAATAATTAAATTGAGATAAATGGTCGAGTGGTAAAAGATGTGGAATTTATGTGAAGTCGACGGTTTGAACAGACCTCACTAGCCACACGAATATATATTGAACTAGCAGTGGCGGAGGCACTTGCTGCTTCATCCTTCTAGAAGGGATCAATGGAGCATACAAGCTAGCCCCAAATGCTGTTTTACCCCGGTTAGCTTATTTGAGTCGATTGTATTTCGAATTTTATTGTGTTTCTCGTTTTTGGCGATCTTGTTTAATGGAATACACTTGTTTGATGGTTAAAAAGAAATAAATAAAAAATAAGAGCCATCAATGAATTTCTGCAATTTGTAGTGCACATCTTCATGAGGTCCTGTTCGACAGTCATCATTTAATTTATTTTTTTTCTACATAATTATTTTTAACTACACATTCACATAATAAAATATTTTGTACGTAAACTCATTTTTTCTTAATTATACATTTAACTTATTTTCATCGAGTCATTGAATTTCATTTATCTTCAAATTAAATCACTAAACTATTAATGAAATTTACTTATTATTTGTGATTATTGAAAGTTGTAACAATTTAAAAAAAATTATTAAAAAAAGAAAAAGTAATTTAATTCACGAGTCAGTATTAAATTCTCGGAATACAGTGACCGTTGATCGTCTGTCTCAAAAAAATATATCACCCATAAATGAATGCGGTAAAATTGTATTAAAACTCCGGGAGGCCTAAAGAAGGAATCTTATTGGTCCACAGTGGGATCAAGGAATACAATATGCAGTAAAACTTCAAAAATGAAAAATGAAAAAGCCAGCATATGTCAATCGGGACCGCCCAATTTGACACCCCAAGATTGATTAGTACAATACAAACATCAATAAATATAAAATAATTCCCTCTCTGACCGTTTTGCACAGTCTCCCTTCCCTCTTTTTAGTACTGTGCTCTTTCCTTCCTCAAAAGCAGATACCTCAGCATCTGTTTTTCTCTCACCATAAATATTTCCTCTCAGAAGATTTGCTTCAGACCGTTTAATTACATCGTTTTTCAAGTTTGAAGGGCAAAAGATAAAAGGAAAAATAAATTATGGGTTTACTATTTTTTGCACTTTTTTTAGTAGTATCTGCTGCTTCTGCTGATGAAGGTCAGTGTTTTTCTTATTTTGTCTTGCTTACGTTTAACTGTTTTTGTATATCTTTTATCTTCTGGCTATTATATTCTACATTAAATTTATTTTATTCAGTTAATCCTTCATATTGGTTTTGGATGTGCTTGAGTTGTTGGCTTTGATTTGGGCATTTTGTATTTTTGATAAAAAGTGCTCTTATGTACTAATATGCATTTAGCTCAAGTCTTACTTTGAAATGTGTAGTTCTTGAAATATTCCAACTAAAATTTGGGTTGTTGTAACAGGTTTCAGAGTGAAGTCTAAAACGTAAGCTGGTGAAAGAGAGAGGGGGGGGGGGGGGGGGGGGGATATAGGTTGATATAGACCAAGTTAGAATCGCTAAAATTATAGTGACATTTCTTTAGTTTTAGCCCTTCTTTGTCTTTACATAATTACATTTGAACAATCCAAATGAGGATTATTCTAGAGGAAGAAAGAATCTTACTTTTCAAAAAATTTCTATTTTCTTGAAGTTCTTTCTAAGTTAGATTATATCTGCAGTAAATTCTTTTAGCTTTATTGATATCCTTCAATGTATCCCCAACCAAGATTTGGAAGGCCCTATTGCTAAACAGCTCATGTGGCTGTCCTTTTTGTGTGTATAACACAATATGGGATCCACATACTTTGCTTTGAAGGGCAATTTTGTCATTTAATAGTTTGAAATCTGACATGTTAACATGTCACAGTAGTTGCATTGTCATATTTTATGAAGAACTCTTCTGTCTTTACTGGTTTTTAATGCACATGGACTACCTCCTATCTTGTTTGGATCTGACTTTTAGGAACTTTCAAGTATAAAATTTCTAATACTTTAATAGCAATAATTGAAGTATTAGAG
The DNA here is from genome assembly GCA_019097785.1 of Fraxinus excelsior. Classification (NCBI taxonomy): domain Eukaryota; kingdom Viridiplantae; phylum Streptophyta; class Magnoliopsida; order Lamiales; family Oleaceae; genus Fraxinus; species Fraxinus excelsior. Next base: position 1,340,203 of record CM032640.1, read on the forward strand.
TAATAAGGCAATCTTCCTTGAGCAGTTTTTTGTTTTTACCTTTTCATCGTAAAACAATGGAAGCAAATTGTCAGGGAATTGTATTAGTATATTTAGTTCATGTTAGCTTATGAAAAATTATTGTCCTTGGATTAACCTTTGATTCTTTAAAAGGGTATTGCAGGTATGATAGAAAGGAGAAACTATTATAATATTGTAAAATTTTCACCTTTCAATATCATGAAATGTTTTATAATCAAGCAGAAACTGGTATTATTTTTACAGTGTTAATGTAGAACTTAGAACTATGCTTCGAAGAAGTTATGTAGGTTAAAAGCAATTCTCATTTTGCGTGTTGCTATTTGTTACTGCCTTTGTCTATGACTAAGTGCTGCATTTCCTTTTGGGAAATCTATTAAATACGGTTACTTTTTAGAAGTAATTCTATTTTCAAAACTCCCCTGATCCGGCATTAAGTGCAGGTTGTGATTAACAAAGATTCTTTTCAACTTGAAGAGAAAATTTAGAAGTTATATATACCTTTTCAAATCTCACCATAAAGTAGTTGCCAGTTGAATCTAATACAGTTTGATGTGGACTGAGAGAGTACTGTCTTAATATTCATTTTCTTAATGCTTTTGACAAAGTTTTAGCACTTGGCTTCAAGTTGCCTATTTACAGTACTTCTAAAGCCTGCTTGGGAAGTGTTTGTAATTGGTTTAAATTATAAATAGATATAATTGAGTGGTGGAAAAGTGGATAATACTTGTGGGTCTCTCGAAATGTGTGGATAAAAAGTGGATTGAGTGTTTATAAAAAGCTTGTACACATGAGCCAACACATAAGCTTAGTTGGCAGTTTGATATTCAAGGAAAATCGAGCGTCTAACAAAATATTATTGATATGACTAAAACGGTTAGTTGCATGGTAGTGTAAAGGGTGCAATTACAAGATTTGCAGCTGCTGTTTCTTGTTTTGCTATTCTACTATCAGAAACGTTGGGTTCTGTTACAAAAATTGTGTCTATAACGCCATTTTTGAAAAGCGTACAGTGTGTTTGGTGGTCCTTTTTTATCTTAATTACCATGAAGCTTAATGCAGCTTTTTGGCTGTAAGATTGGTGTTATCCTTTCGGACGAGTAAATGGAGTCCTCCGTCACTTATGAGAAACATAAAAATCTAAAAGACTGATAATTATGATCGAGTATTATGGTTTGGTCCCTCCTAAGGTAGGAAACTGGAAATAAGATGAAAGTTATTTTTGCAGGAGATGTTGAGTTAATAATGAAAGTGGGATTTGATATCGACATTGATGGAAAAAATAAATATATCAACATTCATGGAAAAAATCATATTAAGATTGGAAGCCTTCCAATCTATGATATGAGATCCATTTCAAGCTTTAATTTTTATAGTTTAGGTTTTCTTGTTGTCTGAAATCCAGGAGAACCTATCTGATTATTAGTAGGAATGAGGTTTTAATAGCACAGATTTATTAACCACCAAGGATAACAATATAAATTGAAATCAATTTTCACTAGCGTGGTTAATTTTGAACCTTCATCTAAACATTACACTGCTAGAACCATAATGTTGTCATGTTTTGTAACTAATTACACATTCTTCTAGTTTAGATAGACCTACATTTTCAGTTCACGGTTACCCACATTTTGTTCAGTGGTATTGTTGGTGTTTGAAGGAAATACTTCTAAGAAATTATGATATTTATTTGCCTGTGGAACTCACCATTATACATCGTGAAACTTCTCTAATTAATTAGCCCATGTTTGGTACCAATTAAAATTTAGATTTTAATCTAAGTCAAAGTCAACAATCAATTTTAAACACATTTCATGGGCTCCACAACTTTAAACCACACATTTCATCTACTTTTTATCAATATCTACTAAAAATCTGATTTTAATCTCTACCAAGCAGAGACTAAATATCAGTTCTTGACAAATGATTCCTTGATATGACATAAATACTCTCGTATCTGTTAGTTGTTTACTGACTCGAATGTTATGTGCAGTGTATTTTTGCTGATCAGTCCATTCCCCTAATTTCTCTTATTTCCTATTCTGCAGATGCTTTCATTGGCGTAAATATAGGCACGGGGCTCTCTGACATGCCAAATCCAACCCAGGTGGTAGCTCTTCTCAAGGCTCAGCAAATCCACCATGTGAGGCTATTTGATGTGGACCAAGCCATGCTACTTGCACTTGCTAATACTGGAATACGAGTTACGATATCTGTTCCCAACGATCAGCTACTAGGCATTGGGCAGTCAAATGCAACTGCAGTCAACTGGGTTTCTCGCAATGTTCTTGCACATGTTCCTGCCACCAACATCACTGCCATAGCTGTTGGATCTGAAGTCCTAAGCACCCTTCCAAATGCTGCTCCTATCCTAGTTTCTGCAATGAAATTCATTCATTCTGCCCTAGTGGCTTCAAATCTTGACTCCCAAATTAAAGTTTCTACTCCACATGCTTCATCTTTAATCCTCGACTCATTTCCACCCTCCCAAGCTTTTTTTAACCGCTCCTGGGACCCTGTTATGATCCCATTGCTCAAATTTTTGCAGTCCACTGAATCCTTTCTTATGCTAAATGTGTATCCATATTATGATTACATGCAATCCAACGGTGTCATTGCTTTGGATTATGCTCTATTTCATCCACTCTCTCCTAACAAGGAAGCTGTTGATCCTAACACACTCCTGCATTACACCAATGTCTTTGATGCTGTTGTTGATGCAGGGTACTTTGCAATGTCCTATTTAAACTTCACTAATATTCCCATTGTTGTAACCGAATCAGGTTGGCCTTCCAAGGGCGACTCATCTGAACCAGATGCAACTCTTGACAATGCTAACACTTACAACAGTAACCTTATTAGACACATTTTTAACAACACAGGGACTCCTAAACATCCCGGGATTGCCACTAGTACGTATATTTATGAACTTTACAATGAAGATCTTAGGCCTGGGCCTATTACAGAGAAGAACTGGGGGCTTTTTGATTCAAATGGGGTGCCAATTTATATCCTACGATTGACTGGTTCTGGGACTGTTTTGGCAAATGATACTACAAATCAAACATTCTGTGTTGCAAGGAACGGTGCTGACCGTAAGATGTTACAAGCTGCCCTAGATTGGGCTTGTGGACCGGGAAAAGTGGATTGTTCTCCTCTGTTACAAGGGCAACCTTGCTATGAACCAGATACCATAGTGGCACATGCCTCGTATGCTTTCGATACATATTATCACAGGATGGTTATGGCTGATGGAACCTGTAACTTCAACGGGGTAGCCACCGTCACCACCACAGATCCAAGTACGTGGCCAAAATATTTTCCTTTCTCTTTGCACTCATTTTAAATGCATTCTCTTTTCTGGAGCACATTTATCAATTACTGCTTTGTGCTATTTAACAGTGATGATCTAATTAAATCAGTGCAAAGAGAGTGCATTTAAAATTAGAACTAAAGAAGGCACTCGAAACATTTCATGTTTTCCTGTAATCTTGTTAAACCACTTGCTTGATTACTCTTCTAGTTTTAGTTGTTGAAACTATGGATTTTGAGTGTTACACTACTCATGTAGAGAATAAAGAATCCCATCAAATGAGTATGTGTGAAAGTATAGGAGATGAAAGATATTTAAAGGAAAACAAAATGAACCTCCTGCAAAATAATTGATGGATACGGAGAATTTCCTATAACTAAATGTTAGTTGTGCAATTGAAAAGTAATTTGAAGTTTGATAACTTGATAGGATTACTAATATCTGTTTATCCTGGTGCAGGTCATGGTTCTTGCATATTTCCTGGAAGGTATGATTTATTTAAACTCAAAATTGGTTATTCGGAGTGCTCTGATATCTTTTCACAATTTTTAAGTTCAATTACTGTGAAGTTCTCTGAAAAAGTTTTCTGTTTTTACATTCTTGCAGTGGTGGAAGAAATGGCACCTTTACGAATAACACCCTCCCCATTCCATCCTCAAACTCTACAGTATCTGGCTGTCATTCACGATATTTTGGTAGCAGCAGTGCTTTCACGACCTTGGTGGTACTTGGTGTTCTACTTTGGGGTGCTACACTTTTGTAATGGTATTCGTGCATCTTTGTAAATGCATTGACAACCTCGAAACGATTGTTCTGCTGTTGGTGTAACTTCTTATCACACCCAGTTTTGTTACTACTCCAAGGAGTATATGGGGTGATGGTAGTTTAAGAAAGAGCCGTCTGGCAATTAGGTGTAGAATTGTTCATTAATTTTGAAAAACAAACCAATTTATTAGATTGGAAAGTGATTTGAGAATTCTGATTAGAAAATCTTTCTATGTTTCCTGTTTTGCATCTCTACTTTAGTGCATGATTGACAATTAGAGTTGGACATGGTCCGATTCGGTTCGGTTTTAAAAAGAATCGAATCATACCTGAAATTCTCTGGTATTTAGTAAATGGAACCATTCGGGTTCGGTTCCAATCGGTTGGGTTGGGTTTGGTTCTATTCGGTTCCAGGGTTTTGTACAATAATTAATTCTTTTTTATATTACAATGCTACATTAATTCGACTATAACATATTCGATTTTAAATCTTACAAAATAATGTAATCCAATCTTGTAATATCTTTTTGTACCCCTATTTGTTGAGTTCTTTGTAGTTTTGATTGTTAAAATTACATAAAAAGGAAGATGGCTAGTTTACAATAATTGAACGATAGAAACGACACTAGTGTAGAGTAAGAGATTTGGGTAAGACTTAAGGCCAATTTGATTAAATTGAGCTTGGTTGGAAATTAGAAATAGTAAAATTTTGGATTAAATTAATTAATTAGCAATTTATTTTAAAACATAAAAAAATTTGACTTATTTAAGATAAAAAGTTTCAAAAATTAGGGAGATTTGATTCTTATTCGATTCTTGGTCTAGAATTGAGAATCAAACCGAATCTGTCGGTTCTCGATTCATATATTCATTCGGGTATTTAATTTAAGAAGAATCACTCGGTTTAGTTCGATCCGATTCGGTTCGAGAGTTTTGTTCAGTCTTATGACAACCATTTTGGTAAAAAGAGTTTTGAATAATGTTTTCTAGGAGAATGAGTGGTTAAAAAGTATGGAACGTTTTTGATATACGTGTAAAATATTTTATTTTGTGAATGTATGGTTAAAAATGATTATGCAACAAATCATAAAATAAATTAAAGAGCATCAAATAGGCTCTTAGTGTCCACAACAACATTCATTAATAAATAATGCTAATCAAACAGGGGCAGTGACGTGTGCTGCGACACAGTACCTATGTGGCAAAGTTTTGTTTTTGTTTTTTTTTTTCGAACCGTCAAATGATGTTGCGTCACGTGTCTTGCTGTTTTTAATATTCATCGAATTTATTTGTGTAGTATGATTGTTCATTAATTATAGGATTAATTTCCTTGTACAAGGAGATTGTATAGGGGCTTGACAGAGAAATAGGTGGCCAAACTGTATTGGATGTTTCGTCCCGGCCCATTAATTTGTCCCAGCCCCAATGAATTAACGATTTTGTCAGAAATACATAACCATGTACATAGGGGTGTACACCTTCCTCACATGTGGGTGGGACCCTCTTATTTATACAAGCGGGTCCCACCCCCATGTGAGGAGGGTGTACACGCTTATATACATTTTTTGATGTACAAGTAGAATTATTCATGAATTAATGCCCGGTGTAATGCTATTTGTACAATCTCCCTTTACATGTAGCATATTTCTTAATTATTTACAGAAATTGATGGATTTTCAATGTGCTTTGTATAATCATCTCCATAGAAGTAGTCCAACCTAACTTAAATGCCCGACTCAAATTTGGTAGTGATGTTGTATCAAGTTGTGACGTGGCTCAAATTCACACGGGGATTTATTCTTACAATATGTAAATAAATCGAAAGCAATAATAAGCAGCACCAAATGCTCGATCTACTAACAGAAAGCCTTCATTTAGGAGTCGACATAAGTGTACCAATTACATTTATCACCTAGAGGATTGAACACCAAATATGTCATGTCAGATCACGACAACCACATTCTATTTAATTTTGGAGAGGGTTTCATGGTATGACAATAAGGGAAAGTCCCCTTGTACATAATGGGGGTTACCAAACGGTGTACCCCCCTCACAATGTGTGCGGGTCCTGTGTATGTTTTAAAATGACGGCTCGTGGTCCCCACCTCCTAATGTCTCCGTAAACAATTAAGTAAAAAATTATGCACATGTAGCATAACTCATGACCATAAATATTGACATTTAGCGAGTAAGGAGTATGTTGCCTATGCTATACCTAATATATCTGTTATCTTGCTTGAATCTCGTTCTTCAACTAACGTTGCTAATAATGCTATGTTCATGTGCATGTAAGAACCATGGACTTTACAATTGTCTCAATATTTTCTCACTATATGTTGGTTCATTTTGTCGCGTTATGGATAGTTTTAAATCCTACGTGTAATAAAATAAACTTCAAGATAACATAAGAGCATGAATGAACCTAGCTTTCGGTTAACATCTACCCCAAGTTCCAAGTCATCAACTTGCAAATGACACATAATCTCAACTACATGTATGACACTAAACTCTTCATCATAAATCAAGTCACATTTAAAGATCGAAACATGTTTCACAAAGATCGAGCTATATACTTGCTCATGTAATTGTGTGTTTTCTTTGCACGTCAATTGAAGGCGTGTAAAGTGTGCGCACACACATATATATCTCGATTAGGCCCTTCCTCAAAGTACCATTTGGACCCTAAGTGGTCATTTGGCAATAGTTGAGTACTTTTACGTTAGGTACATTAGAACTTCGCATGGCAAGCAGTGCAGACAAAACCAGAAGATCCTGAAAATCTGCAGCCCTGATGGGCTTGTTGGTTAAACTGCGGCTTGCTATTGAAATTGCACTTCGGGAGCTGCAGCCAACACTCTAAACACAAAGCGTCAGCCCATGCTGCCTCTGCGAGTTCTTGACCTGTAATACATATGCCACACTCATCACACCTCGGAATGCAGTGGTAGCATCCCCTACATTCAATCGTCAGATGCTGCTTCTTTCTCGGGCAGAAAACTCCAGGGCAGTCGAAGACCATACCTACTTCATAACACTTGGGACACACATCTACATCTATTGGACAATCAGTTTCTTCATGTTTAAGGCTCGAGCATTTCTCGTGCTCATGATATAAAATCTTTCCTTTCTTCTGCTGTGCTTGGTTCAAATCTAGTAAGTTGTGAAGCGTGTCAAGGTCTTCTTTCTTTATGTTGTAGATGCCAGTGATTTTTAGGCACTTTAGTCTGTGGTTGTTTTTTGTTAGCAACTTCACTGCTTTAATCAATCCCTCTGGTGTTAAGCTTGTGCAACCTGGGCTATAAAGCTGAAAAAGATACATCAAAGCCAAAGGTTAATCTCCCTGTAAATTCTGCAATACAGTTGAAACTCCATTTTTCCTGAAACTGTACTACCCATCTTACCAAACCATTCTCGTTTGAGTAGTTATTTGGTCCTTGGAGTGTGAACGGTTTCGTAAGAAGGGTGTCCATAATGGACACCCGACGGCCCCCTATTTGATGGAGTGTCGGTCGTTATTGAAGAATGTGGTTGAAAATGAGTTTTGAAAAATGATTTTTTTGTGAAAATGGATATCAAACAGGGCTAAAACGTAAAATAACGAAACAAATGAATTACTATTATAAATCAACACCCACCAATTCTTATCCTCCCGCCTCTTCCTATCTTCTCACAAAATTTAAAAAATAATCCTTATAATTATAAAGCAGCTATATTGTGCAAAAAACACCAATCAAAGCCAACGTATCTTGTCACAAGAAGAACAGTATACCTTGGAGATCAAAGGATTCTCCTTTACAACCTTTAGAAGTCCATCATCTGTAACTTTCACGCAGTTTTTCAGAGCAAGAACCCTCAGCTGGCCATTCACTTTCGATGTAATTTTCATCAGAATATCGTCTGAAAGACGCGTGTTCAAAGGCGGTTCGACTATTACGTTAATCCATGGTAATGTGTCATTATTTACAGCATCCCTAAGTGATTTGCAGACTTGACTCATGGAAACAAGCTCAAAAACAGGAAGAAAAGCTAAAACTAAGAAAAGGGCTTCATGTGGTGGTCCTGATTCAGAACAAGTATTCATGGTTTATTCAAATGAATATGAGAGAGAGAGAGAGAGAGAGAGATTTATGAATGGAGGTGATAAAGCGGTATGGCAAGTTGCATATCATATGGAAATTTAAAATGAAACAGTGACTTGCAAGACGATGTTCAATGCAAGTACTATGACCCACAAACGTTTCAAAAAATGGTAGACAAGGCATTACTTTCACCCCTCACAAAGGGGGTGGGCCCCACAAGTATATATAAAAAGGGTTTTATTATGTGTATATAACAATGTATATAAGAGTGTCCATAATGGACAAATGACACTCTCTATTGGAGAGCGCCTAGGAATGACACTTGTTCATTATGAAAAAAAAGGGTGGGGCCACCCTTTGCGAGGAGCCTGTAAGACCCCTGTTCTTAATAAAATTTATGAACATAAAAATCTCATACATAAAATTTCTTTCATAGAAATTTGGATAACTAAAAATGAAAATTTCAGTCCACCTTTCATGGAATAATTGACTTAGAAAAATTAATTGGACCATCAAACAATAAAAATTAGACGAAATTTAAATCCAAGATCAATATCGTAGGGTCCGCTTGATTGTAAAGATGGAAAATAGGTGGAAAGAAAATATTTTACTAGGAATTGAATTACCTAAAATTTGTTTTACTGAGAATTGTAATTAATTGTGTTTGATTGGTATAATTTTCCACCTGAAAAATGTTGTAAGTTTGATGTCCATTTGATTTCGTTTTTTATGAAAATTGTCATTTAAAGTGATAATCTTTTTCTACCACTGAGTTTAGAATTTGTTCCAATTATCAAAAAGTAAAAAAAAAATTAATTAGAAAAAATTATCATACCAAATATCATTCGTTTGACTTTGTTTTGCAAGAAAATTGTCAATAAAAGTAAAAAAATTTTTTTTTTTTTTTTATCATTCTGTCTAGAATTTTTTTCAATTGCAAAAAAAAAAAAAAAAAAAAGCGAAAAAAAGGTTGGAAAACAAAAAACTAATCAAATCAAACCAAAAGAAAACAAATTCAAGGAAAAGGAGGCGTGTGAGTCACTGTGGGCAAAACAAATTTCAGGCAAGAATTTTGCAATAAAACATGTCAAAATCATGGAAAATTGAAAAAAAATTCCATGGAAAAGGCGTGTAATCAAACAAGCCATATATACACTAATACTTTATGGAAAATTTCACAATAAAATGAGGTCAAGCAGGTCTTCTAAATTTTGTCGAAACTGCAGACACCGCGTACAGGAAACTGCCCAAACTTTGAATTGTCATTTAACTTTGGTCCCCCACACATGTAAAATCGAAGCATATTCCAATGTAAATCTGTGTTCGTAAAACTTCTTGATTTATGGTGTAAGTTAAGTTAGTTTGCGTGACATTATTTTGTAACTACGCTCACTCGTGATATTTATTAACTTTTTTTTGAGCCCGTTTGGTACCGATTAAAATTGAAATTATAATCGTTATTGAGTTCCACTCGTCTAATAAAAGTCAACAATAACGATTAATTTTTCAATTTTAATTCAATTTTAATCTCTACCAAACGGGCTCTTATATGATTTTAGACGATGATTTTTTGGCCGCACACCTAAGCATGTACGGAGCTTCGCATGATGTTTAACATGCTGTTCTCCCCCTACTTTATTCATTAAGATAGTACGAAAATTGTACTTGAATATTTATTTTATATAAAGCTATATGGTAATGGCATGCTCCTTGATGCTCATAAAATAACATTGAATATATTGACAATGATCATGCTGCATAATAACACAAGAACTATTTTTATAGTACTTAAAGATACAAGCTAGATATATAATATCAATGAAATTATTGATGAGAATTAATTCTCGAATATGCTAATCAATGAGTTTTAATTGTCGCTACATTATATGCTAATCAATTTATGATTAATTGAGTGGATATTTACCTGATTTAGGTGTAAATATGTTAATTGTAGGTAAATCCTACATTTCATTGCAAATGGCGTGAAAAATGGGATTTTGGAACTAAATCGAAGTTGATTTAGAATAATTGATGATCAATTGAATTACAGTTGATAGATTGGAAGCTTCAATGGAGCAACTGTACGTCATTCACAAGTTTCAGGAGCTAAATCAAACATTTGAAAAGTTCAAGATTAAATTATAAACTTTCATCTTATCGACTATGGATGATTGAGGATTAAATTATGAAAAATCTAAAGATGGATAACTAAAGGTGCACAGAAAAAATGACTCAAGTTGGCTGAAAGAGAGAAATCAGGGACCAAAATGCAAATTAAAAATTATTTATGCTTGTGGTCGCATAGGGCTAAACAAAAGTTCCTGAACCGAACTGAACCGAGCTCATAAATTAAATACCCGAACGGGTATCTGAATCGAGAACCAAGTTTGGTTCGGTTCTTCGTTCTAGGCAAAAAATCGAATAAGAACCGAATGTAAATAATTTTTTTTTTAATTTTTTATATTGAATTAATTAAATTATTTTAATTTTTTCTAAACAAATTAGCAACTTAATTAGGTAAATTTAATTTTTTTTTGTTAACCGTGCCTTTTCAATTATACTTGTAGAATTTCTTACTATGACTAGTCAGTAGTTGATGATTAAATCAAATAGTTGGTAAGTATTACCAACACTTAAAAATATTTTATTTTTATGACTTTTAATTTATATTTCATTTTTTCATGTAGGCTGCTTGAAACAAATGAATTATTGATATGGATCATCGATATTCAATATTAATATCTACTTTTTGATATTTGTATATATTGAATTAATCTTATTGGACAACTTGTTATTTATATGTTTTTAAATTGGGTTACGTTCATTTGTAATAGTTATGAATGAACATGTTATTAGTTATATTTATGTAGTGTTTTTGTAAATGTTAAAAAATTTAATTATGGTACGGAACCGAACTGAACGAAATTGAACCTGAACGGTTCCATAATTATATTTGGACTTGATAGTTCCATTTATTAAATACCCAAAAATTTTGGACCGATTCGATTCTAAACGAACTGGACCATGTCCAGCCCTACTCGCAAAGGCCACAGATGGAGTAGCCAATTTCATTGGCTAGTGCAATCGCAGAGGCCATCCCGCTAAAAATACTTGTTTTCTTTAAGGGTAATTATATTACCACCACAAATTTTATTCGTGATATCACATTATAATCGCACCACAATTAAAATATGTTTTTAATAAATATACCACAATAAATTTACAATTATCGTCCTAATCCAATAAAAACTAAAAAGGATAATTATATTGCGCCCACAAATATTATTTCTTTACACCACTTTTTATGCACACCTTAAGGCTGAATCAAAATATACTTTTCATAAACACACCAACACAATTTTATAATTATAAGCCTAATTCAATTTTTTTTAAAAAAAAAGTGGTGTACATTTCCCTTCCGAACACGATTTCATAAACACACCAAACACATGAGATTTCATTTCTGAACAGAATTTAGATTTAGAGAAATCCTTCATCTGAACAATTGTCAATCCCAATTATCATATTGAAAAAGATCGATAGTCATTGATAATAAGATCTTTAATAAGAGGCCTAATTAGCACATGACTACAAAACATTATTCTTCTTCCCACCATTTGCATCTGATGCACAAAATTGATAACATAATTATAAAACCAACCCAAAAGCATGACAAGAATATGTGTTATATGCTTAGAAGCAGAAAAGTTATGGGGAAATAATGAAAGCAAATTTAAGTAAATAGATTGTTTTGGCGTATTTATGAAAAATATGCTAGAACCATTACTCTCATCCTTTTATGACATTTTACTCATGATTATTTAAGTAAATTAGAAAATTGTGGGGGTAATATAACCACCCTTTCTTTAATTGATCAACCACTTATTGGAAACCAATTGGGGAACTTATTTCCAATTGTAACATTATAAATGGGTTAATTTCACAAATCGTCACTGAAGTTACATGAAAATTTCAAAACGGTCACTGAATTTTCAAAATTTCAGAAACAGTCACTGAAGTTTGAAATTTCTTTCAAAACGGTCACTGAATTTTCAGATTTTTCGGCCAAGTTTGAGACAATTTTTCGGCAACTTCCGACCACCAAAATCGTTGATTTCGGATACCGTTGGAAAGCCCACGATATCTTCTTCAATTACCACAAAAAATCTCCCCAAAACTCCAAGTGATTCGGCCGGAATAAACTCACGAAGTTGGCAACCGAAAATTGTGAAAATCTGTCCAGATTTTCAGATTTTTTGGGTAAGTTTGAGGCAATTTTTCGGCAACTTTCGATCACCAAAACTGTCGATTTTGATACCGTTGGAAAGCCCACGATGTCCTCTTCAATTACCATCAAAAATCTCCCTAAATCTCCAAGTGATTCAGCCGGAATAAACCCACAAAGTCAGCTACCCAAACTGGGCAGATTTTCGGACTTTTTTGCCCAGTTTGGGTAGCTGACTTCGTGGGTTTATTCCGATCGAATCACTTGGATTTTTGGGGAGATTTTTGGTGGTAATTGAAGAGGACATTGTGAGCTTTCCAACGGTATCTGAAATTGATATTTTTAGTAGTCGAAAGTTGTCGAAAAATTGCTTCAAACTTGCCCAAAAAATCTGAAAATCTTGACAGATTTTCACAATTTTCGGTTGCCGACTTCGTGGGTTTATTCCGGCCAAATCACTTGGAGTTTTGGGAAGATTTTTGGTGGTAATTGAAGATGACATCGTGGGATCTCCAAGGTATCCGAAATCGACGATTTTGGTGGTCGGAAGTTGCCGAAAAATTGCCTCAAACTTGGCCGAAAAATCTGAAAATTCAGTGACCGTTTTGAAAGAAATTTCAAAGTTCAGTGACCGTTTCTGAAACTTTAAAACTTCAGTGACCGTTTTGAAATTTTCAGGTAACTTCAGTGACCATTTGTGAAATTAACCCCATTATAAATACTCCTCCTTGTATCATTTTGAAGGCTAATGCAATTATATACACGATGCTATATTTCATCTTTTCTCTTGTTCTATTACCCTAAATTGTTTTAGTCGGATGCTTAGATTAGTTTTAGGTTGTTTTGTACAAAATATCCAATATTTCTATTGTGTTTATATTTGATTAAGGTTAGGTTAATTGAAAACTAGAATGTATACTTATTCTTTGTGAGGTTGATACTTAGGCTCACGTCCACTTCATCGCTTATTTACGATACGTACATTTGCATGATATAATAAAATTCGACAACGATATACATTGTTGGTTTCCTCGACGTACAAGGTGGATTGCCATTTTAAGGGATTCGAGGGTAAATCTTCTCCAACAAGTGCCATCAAAATATTAGTTTTAGTATTCCAATTACTTAATTATTTTAATTAGATTTATTATATTAATTTTCATAAGTTTAGGGACCGATTAAGCAATTTAAGTTAACATTAGGTTTAGGTCTTTTAAGTTACTCGCTTTTTGTTGCATAAACACAAAAGGGGCGATCTATCATGTATATAATTGAGTCATCATCGCAATATGATTTTATTTCCCTTTTCTGCATTTCAGAATGACATGTAAGTTGTGAGTGGAAAAAGACATTGAATTAAATAAATGATGAAATCGAACTTTCCATTCTAGTCAAATATATCAAAATGCATATACAACTTTGTCACAACTTTTAAATTATTGTTTGGATTGATAGATAAACATAGTCAACAAACAATAATTTAATATTAAACTAAAACCCCAACAACATCACTCTAACTCATAGCATAATGGGATAACTAAGGTTGATTAATGGATAAACATAGTCAACAAACAATAATTTAATATAAGACTAAAACCCCAACAATACCACTCTAACTCATAGCATAATGGGACAATATAATACATTATTTGACAGGTACATGAACTTTCATTACAGCTGAGTTGAAATCAGGTTTTTGTTTTTTTTTTTATCGACTCATTCCATCTTCAACAACTGGAGCCACTCCTGAATCAGTATTATGTTTCTCCACATTTCCATGCCATCCTGTAATGCAAGAAAATAAACTCATGAATTCTAACTCACAAATCCCTATTTTTTTTTTAAACGAGTTGACGGTGACATGGTGTAGGCATTATTTGAGGAGAAGCAATAAATTGGGATTTACGAGGATGAATGCTGTGAGCTTATAGAATTCAATAAGAATCTCGTTCAGTTGATAAATACGAGTGTTATGACTAATTTGATAGGATTTTCAAAGCCAGATCCAAGTAGACTTTTTGGTGTGACAATTTATTATTTAATGCACAAACAATTACATGTATATCATGTAGGACGACTATCAATAGTTCTCTCGGAATAATATTATGATGGGATGACTACCAATAAAAAAATCCAATCTGCTTTCATTTGCTATTTCCACCTAAATTCCTTGGCTCCTCCATTATGAGGGCGTGCTTGTGGTGGGGTTGGGGAGAGAGAGAGAGAGAGAGAGAGAGAGAGAGAGAGAGAGAGAGAGAGAGAGAGAGAGAGAGAGAGAGAGAGAGAGAGAGAGAGACCAATGGTCATATCAAATCCACGGATTTTGAGTTCTCGATACTCTTGACACAAGGCACAAGACTCGCAAAAGCAATGAACGCAGCAATCCCCACATGGGGATTCATGCAGCACATGCTGTTTCCTCATCTTTGCTCGATAGAAACATGAATAAAAGCATGGACAGCAAGTCACACAAGCTAGAATTGTGTAAAGGGCTCCACTCTGTCCACAGGCTGCACCAAAAAAAAAAAAAAAAAACAAAATAACAAATTCAATAACTCAGTTTTCAACACTTTGTATACTTTGATAATGAAATTAATATCAATTTACTTTGTAGTGAATTCAAGAACAAAGACTTACAACTTGATCCTTTGTCGACAATCTCAGCAATCCGTCCGAAAGTGATACATGGACACCAGCATGTTATGCAACCTGAAAAATTCAAAACAAGTTCTTAACTACAAAATTCAGAAAACAGAAAACCACAAATGATCTTCATACTGACAGAGCGTCTGATTCACGCTCCACCGTGGAAACTTACAATTCCGGACATCTGAGAAGCAGTCAAATAGGCCAGTGGACCAAGGAACTTTAGGCTTGGGTGGAACCTGAACATGTTGGTGGGGGATATCAGAGTAGTATTGGCCAGATGAACTGAGTGGAATCTCAGTTGTTGCATCCTTTTCTGGCGTCGCCGGAAGCGGTGTGAGTTCTGAGTATTTCTGGTACTGCGTTGTGTTAGAAGCATACATTGCCCAAGTTTCTCAAATCTTTGAATTGGAAGGGAAGGTAATTGGATTAGGAATGGAAACAAAGAGAAAAGGTGATTTTTGTGGATAACAATTTGTGGCAATAAATAGAATAGACCATGTGGGAGTGAGTCAAATTGGCATAGCGTGTACTGGGGGGGTTGTAAAGTATTGACTTCAATTCCAATTTTGTAATATCAAGGAAGGTTCCTTCACCTTGTTCCTAGCATACTAGCACTTCAACTAATAGGTGGGTTTCAATTTGGTAGTTAAACTTTAATTTGTTCCAAATATATCATTCAACATTACGACATTGATTCATATCCGTAGGGTTGGTAAAATGGCCCGGTCCCGTCCCATTCTATGAAGAAATCGGAGCGAGGACAGGGAATATGAATCCCGCCTTGACATTTTTTTCTTTCTCTGTAACCATATTTTATTTATTTTATATTTTAAAATTTAAATCTTCACCAAAAAAAGAAATAAGTAGGGTAGGGGGGGGGGGGGGGGATGTGGATATTTTAATCCTCGTCATGCATCGCTTTCCGAAAATTCTGAACAGGGTGCGTCATGGATGGATCCAAGATCGATCTATTTTTTTGTTTTTATTTTTTTTTAAATCGTGCTAATAATTTTAAAAAATAAAGATTTATACTTATAAAAAGGGGAAAAATTCATACATAACATAAAGTATGACCATTTCAAAACTAAGAAACAAAATTTTATTTATAAACTAATTAATTAAATATATATTTTATTAATTAAATATATTAAAGCCACAATTCTATACAATTCGGTTACAAATTATAAATTAATTGATCATGAATTATTTCTCGATCACAATAATTTTTTTATAGGCTACAAATTATTTCACGATCACAAATCAAAAATTTTATAGATCACATATTATTCATTGATCACAAATTGCAACTTATTTTACGGTCACAAAATATCTAATTAATTACTCACAAATTAATTTTTGGTCACAACATATCAAATTATTGGTTACAATTTATTTTTCGATCCCAAATAAAATATTTTATAGGCCGCAAATTATTCATATGTCACAAAATCAAAGTTTTTACTAGTCACAATTTATCAATCATATGTTATTTTTTAGTTACAAGATATTCAAATTATTGGTCACAATCTCAAATTATTGGTTACAAACCCTCCACTATAGCACCATCACTTCCAACAAACTACCAATTTCAATTTCATCACCACCTTACCACCAACGAACTACCATTTTCAACTACAAAACTATCACTGCCTTCGACACATCCATGCCAGATTCACCACCATCACCACCTCCACCAACAATAGCCTCCCCAACCACCAGATCCAATAAATCCCTTTTAGATCCACCACCAATCTAACACCACTGCACCAACAAAAACCATTGCCAAATCACGACGAAGAGCACAAACACACCATCACCGCACTGCACCTCGGCTACAACAAATCACTAGAAAAACACCACAAATTGTAGGAGAAACGCCACAAATAGGCAAAACACCACAACACGGGATCTGATACAGATCGTCGAAAGACAAAAGCTCCAATGCCGCACGCAAATGCGCCGCCTTGCAAGGCCGGATTGGTACGGATCGCTGCAGCTGTTGCACCTCCGAGTGCATGAAGTCGCGCTTCAACACCGCGCTCAGAGGCACCGTACTTGAGGCTAGACTTTTCAGATCACCGTAGCTACTGAGCCTCCGCGTGCAAAGGCTCTGATGTCACGCCTACCATATAGCTTCGTGCGGCGCAGCGAATGGTGCGAGGGAGGAGAGCATCGTCGTCGAAAAGGTTGGCGGCACCGTGAGACGAGAGAAGATGGGGAGAGGGAGAAAATGGTGGAAATAGTTTTAAGATTTGAGAAGAAAAGAGAGGCGGGTATGGAGAGGAATAGAGAGAGAAAAGAGACGAGAAATTAATTAGAGTTTGTGATGAAAATTGTATATTTAATATTTAAATATGAAACATCCTCCTTGTTTTTAGAATAATGATCTTTAAAAATAGGGTGTGACGTGATTTCAACAAAAAAAAAATGAGATTTACACAAAATTGATATGGCCCATATGGGTTGTGATAGCTATATCAACGAGCTGAGCCGGAAAAAAAAAAGTTCGGACTCGACTCCAACTTTTTTTGGCCTAGCTTTTTTGGGCTCAAGCCGAGCCGAGCAGAGTAAAGCCCGGCCAAAAAATGAGGCTTGGCTCGGGCTTTTGCCCCGAGCCTTAGCGGGCCGAACCGACTCGGGGTTTTTATTTTTATTTTTTAAAATGGCTGCAACTTGCTGCATTTGCAGGCAGTTAAAATAGTTGCCTGCACATATAGCTTTTCTGCAGGCAGCTCTTTATACAACATTTTTTTTAATATGGTGGGCTCGTCTGGGCCCGGCTCGAGCTTTTTTCGAGTCGAGCTCGAGCCGAAACCGCCTGAGCCGACATACTTTTTTGTCATCTCTAGGTTGGGATTGAACTGGGCTAAAAGCTAGCCCAATCCCCCTAAATATGCCAATGGTGTGGGTGATATGGCGGGTCGTCCTGAGCTTGCCCTACCCTATTGCCATCCCTAAATGTTGGTTACTTAAATTTAATTTATCGTGCATCATCTAACTACAAAATTATTTCACATTAATCAATATGTCACTCTTCTTGAAACTCAAAAACTTTCAACTTGAATTAGGATCAATCCAAGAAATTTTTAAAGGAGTTCTCTCTCAGGTACGACAAAATAAAGAATAATGCTCTCTAGTGCTAGTGGTTTAAAACACCAGTTTAGGTGGTTACACTTGATAAGTTCAATTAAATTAATTATGCGACAATACATTTAAGTGGATCTATAATTTAATGCCATGTAGTTGTTACTAGATTGATGCTTGAAATCAGTGATGATAAATAACATTACTCCAAAATTAATGTTCTTTATGCATCAAGTTTAGCATAACTTTTAAAATGGAACTAATTTAGTGACCAATTTGAAACAAAAATTAAAGTTAAGGCGATTAATTTTAGTTAAAGTTAATGATCGACATGAAAAAAAAAAAAAAGTTAAAGCTGGTTCACTAATTTGCAATAAATTAAAATTGATGACTAAATTTCACTAAAAATTGCTAGTACCGTTGAATTCAGAAGTCGTTCGTGATAAGAAAGTGATTTGGTTTGAATTGTCGGGTAGTTTTGGATTTATTACTAGTGGAAATTGCACCATTGGTTCTTAACTTATCATCTTAATCCTCAACTTTTCAAAGGAGCAATTTGTTTCAACTATTATTATAGGCACCCCTTGTAAGCTATTTGACCAATCACCTATTAATTATAATTAATTGGGTCCAGTCCATTATGAATTTAATTTGGTTTCCAAGTTCCAACCCATGTTTCCATTAAAATTAAATTTTAGAGTCAGCCTTGTTTTCTGAGACATTTTTTTATGCAGCAACCGAAAGAAAACACGCGCAAGCACAAAAATAGAAAATAGAGGAGAGAGGCAGCTGCGGCCATCATTGTTCTGAAGGGGAAAGCTTGATTTTCGAGTTTCTTTTTCAAACTTTGGTTTCTATTCGTGGGTTTCCTCAGGTTTAGGGTCTATTACGATTATGGAAGGATCCACAAGATCCTACCCTCAATCTCGTGATTCTAGACAATCTCTTAATTATAGAAAGTAGTTTATATTTTATATGTTGCTTTGCATGTAAATATTCTTGCCATATTCTTTGATGTAAAGATTATATATATATACACCAATTGTAATTCACGGTGATTTAACAAACCTTTTCATTGTATTAGAGCTTTTATAGGATTTACATCCATCGATCCAAATGGCCTCCGTCACATCGTCTCTTTCTCTGTCTTTCAACACTATGGTTCGTCTCCTAACAGTCAAACTATCCTCCTCGAACTATCCTTTAGCGTAGTCAAGCACTGCCATAGTGCCAAAATTAACCTTCTCATCTATGTTGATGGCTCCCTCAAATCTCCCCCTGCCACTACCAATTCTGGTGAAACTTCCACAACAAACCCCAAATTTGTTGAATGGCAGCAAATCGCTCAGCTTGTCCTCATCATTCTCCTAAGTTTACTGATGGATATTTTTGTTAAGCCAAGCACAACCAAGACATTCTTTAAAGTAAGAGAAGAGATGGGAGAGGTGGTACCGATGTGAGAAATGGGAAGATAGGCACCATTACCGACAATAACACGATCATTACCAGTGTACTTGTCAAACTTGTGCTACTGGGAGACATCATTAGTAACGTGTGCAATAGTGCCAGGGTCTGTATACCAATCGGACTCTTGATTATCATTGAGCGAGCATGAGGTAAAGCCTCCACAAGATTAGTGGTATTGGAGGACTGAGGGTAGCGGTCACGGCAGAAGATGGCGTAATGTCCTTCCTCACGACAAATTTGACACAAGATCATCCCCCAATCTCATGACTCTAGACCATCTCTTAATTATAGAAAATATTTTATATTTTATATGTTGCCATTTAGATATTCTTGCCATATTCTTTGTTGTAAGGATTATATATAATGATATACATACCACTAGTAATTTATGGTGGTTTATAAAACCTTTTCAGAAATCTTATTAGATGATGGTTTATTGTGTTCCAAGGATAGTAGTCTTGATGTGTGTTATGGTTTGACCTAAATTCTAATGTGTATTGGAGTTTAAGGGCCCGTTCGGTAGGGATTAAAATCAAATTAAAATTGAAAAACTAGCTGTTATTGTTGATTTTTATTTGACAAGTGGGACCCAATAACGACCATATTTTTAATTTTAATTAGATTTTAATCTCCATAGAACGGGACCTTTATTGGAATGATCTTGAGGATATCAAAATTATGAACCGGTGGAAAAAGTCGCCACATTTTCACTATCTTAGCACTAGTTGGACGCTCGAGCAAGTCCGGTAGAAAACAACCCGAGACTTGATCGCTCGCCTGGCGCTGCCTTGTCACTCATCTATCGCCCGCCTATTGCTTGAGCGACAAGCTTATCCGGCCCAGACACGTTTTCATTTTTGACGCGATTTTGAATTTCTATTCTTCTACAACTATATATAGAAATTAACACAAGAGAACATTCATACAATATCTTAAGAGCTTTAAAATTGAGTGTATTGAAATCTTGTAAACATAATTGTCATTGATTATAGTGGATTTCTCATCCTTTACTCGTGGTTTTTTCCCGTATTGAATTTTCACGTAAATCTTGGTATTTATTTTCTTCTTATTTATTTCATTATCATCATTATCACTCGATCCAAATACATAACAATTGGTATCAGAACAATTCTGGTATTTTGTTTGTTTCATAATAAGTGGTATCAGAGCAATTCATGTATCTTGTTTGTTCCATAACAAGTAGTATCAGAGCAAATCTGGTATCTTATTTGTTCTGTAACAATGTGTTTGGTGTTGGACGTTGCATTAGCTCTTGATTTTAGGCACAAGTCTTTAGAAGAAAACATTGTATTCTATTTTGGCTGTTGTAAAGCAAACAAGATACTAGAATATCTTTGATACAACTTGTCGTGAAACCAACCACTAGATTGAGATGTTGAAATTATATGACAAATAATAATAAAGTATATGATCAAACAAAGAATAATAAAGACAATAATATGACAAATGAATCAAAAAAAAAATTTGACTCAAAAATAATGGAAAATAGAGAAAATTACAATGAATATTATAATTCTAGTAATATATTTTCTCATACTTTTGAAATTATATAGAAGAGTTTAATATTTATAGGAAATATGTAGGGGACGTCCAAACTCTCTTATTAGAGTTGTTGATGAAGTAAGATGCTAAAAAATCGAGTCCAAAACTAAATAAGAGAAGAAAAACGCGGAATCAAACCTAAATGCTTTTAAAGAAGGCCCCTGTTAAATTGTACACATTCTATTCCACTTAAAGCATGCTCAACAAAATCAGTATTCACCTACCTTTTTACACTGGGTCCATCCATATAAATTGAATACAATGGCACCAGGAGTGATGGTGGCAAAGCGGCAATCTTCGAAACTCAACCGAGTTGTATTCTTCAAATCTGACCCTTTATGAGCTATTAAAGGTATTGCACCAAACTGAATGTCTACCACGGTACTGAACATGTGCTGATTGACACTTCTAGATTCTGCACGACCCTGCAAGATGTATAATTAAGACATTTTTCGTCCGTCCAATACAATCTAGGTACCCTTACAAACCTTCAAATTTCCACATCCATCAAAGAACTCATAACTCTTTGAATAAATGATAGACAACGAGATGAGCTTTTTCTTCAAGTTTGGAAAATATCGAACCTGATCAAGTGTTTTAATTGTCCCATCCAAAAGCTTCAATCTGACTATACCAATTCCAACAACTTGACAAGATGCATTGTTTTCCATAACCACGATACCTTTGGAAACAATTTCATATGTAGTAAACAAGTACTTATTAGGACACATATGGAACACACATGCTGAATCAAGAATCCAATCATCTTCCGATTTAGACTTAATGTCAGAAATATCTAAGAGATCCCTATTACTTATAACGTTCTCCATGAGGTCTGCTTCGCCTAAAGTATCTGAATATATCTACTTGCAGTCATCCTTTCTTTATTTTGTAATTTGTAGCAATCCTTCTTCAAGCGCTCTTTCTTCTTGCGGTAGTTACAAATCTGATTATTGAAATTAGACTTTGATCTGTCCTTTCCAGAACCAACATGAGCAACTAGCCTTCTCCATCTATGGCCTCAGAAACCAAATGCTCTATCTTCTCTTTTGAATATAAATCATCATACACCTCCTCCATGATGAGAGTATTACGAATGTACAAGATCGTGTATCTAAATAAAGCAAACAAAGCAGGCAATGAATGTTCAATGCCAGATCTTCTTCATCATACTCTATTTTCAAAGTTTTCAAATCAGCGACGATCTTTTTAAATACAACCATGCAATCTTCCAATGATTATCTTTCCGTCATTTGATGAGAGTATAAACGCTGCTTAAAGTTCAAATTACTTGTAAGACTTTTAGTCATGCATAATTGCTCCAACTTCAACCATAAAGCAACTACTAAATTCTCCTTCAAAACGTTTTGAAAAATGATATTTAATAAATGAAGATGAATGTGAGAAATTACGCTCTTATCCTTCCGTAATTTTTCCTTCGCGGTTAAAGTTGCTGACATCTTGTTAATTTCCAACAACGCATTATCCAAATCCAGCTATGTGAGTACTACACGCATTTTAAACTGCCATAGCGAAAATGTAGTGCTCCGATCAAAAGCGGAATGTCAAACTTCATGGAAGCCATCACGAACAAAAAACCTCGAACACATCAAACTCTACGGTCTTGCGAAACTGCATAACATATGCTCTGATACCACTTGTTATAAAACAAACAAGATACCACTTATTGTGACCGGATTGAGATATTGAAATTATATGACAAATAATAATGAAGTATATGATCAAGTAAAGAATAATAAAGACAATAATATGATAGAGAAATTAAGAGATTTTATTGACTCAAGAATAATAGAGAAGAGAAAATTACAATGGATCCTATAATTCTAGTAATTTATTTTCTCACACCTTTTTCCAATGTAGTTGGACTGCTCCTTTACGTTATTACTCTTGTACTTCCATGCAAAATGACCAAGTATGTGACAATTATAACATTCAATTTGAGATTTATCATAAATAATGCACGAATCAATTGTACATGTCTTCATTAATTAGAATACATGTATCACATTTATTAAGTAATTGTAAAATACCAAGTGACACTTAAATTAGCTTTACCTGAATAAAGAAAGTTTATATTTTACCACATGAAACTGACATGTCACAGCTGCATTCTTAATAAACACAAATAAAGATTTGCATTTGAAATGACAAATTGAAATATTCATAATCTTTCTTGATAAGTTGACAATCTTATTACATAAGCATAAAAACCATTTACCACTCAAATGAATGGTGAGCATCACCACCCCAGCTAATTATTTTCTCATTCCTTCTTCGACGGTTGGTGCTATTGCCAATTCAGTATTACCTTTCGCAACTTCTCCACGCGATCCTAAAACAATATTCATGTGAAAAATAAGTATAGTAAGTAGATCAAATAATGACATGATATGAATAGATATTTTATTCTACTTAGAGTTGATGTTTAGTACCAAGACTGTGACACTAGAGATGTAAAAATGGCCTGGCTGTTTGAGCACGGAGTGGCCTTGCAATGCCTAGAATTGATTGTGCAATGCGACATTCCTATAAACACAATACAAACATGAATAAAACAATGACTTAATAGCACAAAACGTCCTTACGTTTGACACTTCTTGTGGAAAACATGATTCATAGCACAAAACGTCCCTACGTTTTGTGGAAAACGTCCATGTGTTTTATTTTTTTTCGCAATTACGTCCTTATTTCAACATTTCTTTGCAGAAAACATGATTCATAGCACAAAAAGTCCCTACGTTTGACACTTCTTGTGGAAAACGTCCATACGTTTCATTTTTTTTGTAGTTTCGTCCTTATTTCAACGTTTCATTGCGAAAAATATCATTTTCACCATCTTTTTTTTTTAACAAAAATGACCAATATATCCTTCTATTTAAAAAAAAAAAAGAAGAAAAAAAATTAAAATCTGACTCTTGAACTTTTTTAAAAAGTGCAAATGAATACAAATAAATATAATTTCGCTCTCTAATATTGGGACGATTTTTACCCTCTGAAATCCTCACAGGCGCGAAATCGCGACAGCACGACCTTGTTTCCGCTAATTCAAGTGCCGTCCGGCCAAATCAAGGTGGCAGACCACCTGGGCTAGTCCCCTCTCAACTTGGTTGGGTCAGGTCCAATTTTGCCCTAAACGTGATGAATTGATGGCTGTAATTAGGGCACTTTGCGAAAAATGGTTATTTTTTATATTTTAATAATTTATTTGGACTCATTTGCACTTTTTAAAAAAGCTCAGGAGTAAGATTTTAATTTGTTCTTTATTTTTCTTCTTTTTTTATTTTATTTAAAATAGAAAAGTATATTGGTCATTTTTCGTTAAAAAAGATGGTAAAAATGATGTTTTCCGCAATGAAACGTTGATGATGAAATCATGAAAATGCAAAAAAAAAAAAAAAAAAAAAAAAAAACCGTAGGAACGTTTTGTACTATGAAGCCTATTTTTCGCAAAGAAACGTTGAAATAAGAACGAAAATGTGAAAAAATGAAATGTAAGAACGTTTTCCACAAGAAGTGTCAAACGTAGGGACGTTTTGTGCTATTAAGCCATAAAACAATCCCCGTTTGGTATTGTTAAAAAATATGATTAAAATCTAAATCTAAATCAACAATTAATTTTAATTACACATTTCATAGGATTCACATCTTTTTAACCATATATTCCATCAATTTTTATCAAAATTTGCTAAAAATTTAATTTTAATCTATATCAAACCAGGGCTAAACTTTTTCCAAATTTGCAAACTTTTAGCAGAGAAACAAACCTTTGTGCCAGCCTAGTTTTGCACCATGATAAAAAAGACTAAAAATCATAGAACTTACTGGGCCCGAAAATCGATTACGCTAGCAGGGGCCATGCCAACCTAGTTGACACCATGATGTTAATCACATGTTTCAAATTGTGCAAATATAATTAATTAATGGGGAAATTGCAATACAGATAGCCAACCTTTGCAGTTTGAGTAAACAGCCTCCAGTATTTTAAATCATCACATTTACATCGTCAACCCCTATTAAACTTTTGTAGCAGATCTAGTTGACAGAATTTGTTCAAATTGCCAATAAAAAGGGAATAATATTGCTACATGTCCATAATTAAGTTATATAATGGTTTACATTTTACATACAAATGAGGTATCAAAAAGGTGGAAAAGTTTATTATTATTTTTTTGTTGAAGAAATTCTAATCAAATAATATCTCATCCTATCATGTGTATGTAAATCATTATCTATACGTAACACAACTGCATTTAAAAATAGCGGAAAGAGAAAAGACAAGAGAGTAAAAAAGATAAAAAGAATTTTGCTGTTTTTACAATGTTTTTGTACAACATTGTTGACAACGTTGGTTGTGACAAAAAAATATTAATTGAAATGATGAATTGCTTTTTAAATTGTCAAATGGCAATATGCCATGTGGCATCTTATCGACAATGATGTCAAAATCATTGTTCAAGAAAAAAATCCTAGCCACATAGAGTTGGCCCCGCCTCACCAAACCCGTGTCTCAAAAATCCATCATATCCCTGGCAGCTTCCAGTCTCTTGACTTTTGGAGCCATATGAGTCATATTCTTCATTCCGTGAATAATGATCTAAATTAATGTTAGCCAGGATAATACATGGAGCAAGAAGAGCATGAAACTTCCTGTATCTTTAGCAGGTCATATGTGGAATTAATCTACTACAAGAAGTGATAAGTTGACCATGTGATTCAGTGAATAGGGATTAACATGATTCGATTCAGATCGTTTTTAAACTATTTTCAAATCAAATCATTTTAAACTGTTTGAAAAATTACAAACCAAATCAAGCCATTCAATTTTCCAAACCAAACAATTTTTTTGTGGTTTGATTTGGTTTCTAATCACAGTTATAGAGATGAAAAAAAAATAACATCTTACACACCAATGGCGAAGTCAAATATTTTTCATTAAGGGTCAAGAAGTAACTTTTAATTTTTATTGAAACAATGTAACACTAAGAGTCCATTGGATTGGAAATGTGAAATTTGGGTGGAAATAAAATAAATTACAAGGAATTGAATTGTCTAAAATTTGTTTTATTGAGAATTGTAATTAATTGTATTTGATTGGTATAATTTTTCACATAGAAAATGTTAAAAGTTTGGTATCCGTTTGACTTAGTTTTTCATGAAAATTGTCCATTAAAGTAATAATTTTTTTTTTACCATTGTGTCTAAAATTTGTTCCATTGTCAAAATAAATAAATAAATAAATAATCATACCGAATGTCATTCGTTTGACTTTGTTTTGCATGAAAATTGTCAATAAAAGTGATAAATTTTTTTACTATTATGTTTAGAATTTTTTCCAATTGAATAAAAAAGGCTGGAAAATTAATTTCCACCAAATTAGTGAAAATTAGTTTTCTATAAAACCAAGGAAAAGGTGACCATGTGAGTCAAACCAAAAAAATGAATTTCATGGCAAAAAAATGTATCAAACAAGGTAAAAATAGAATTTGGAATTTATTTTCCATTTTTCATGAAAAATTTGGATGAATCAAACAGGCTCGAATAGTGAGTTGAGACTTGAGAGATGAGAAGGGGTGGTCAAGTGGTAAAATATTTGCATTCGATGCCGGCATCAATGAGTTGAGTAGTGATAGACGTTTGATTTTGATTGAATTGACAAACCTTAGATATTAGGGTGGAACAAAAATTTAATTAGTGATTTCAAAATTGGGCTTTTCAGTGAAATGATGTGCACAATGCTCAAAATAGTGGAGGAATAAAAATTAAGTGTAGGTTCTTTTTACTATTTTCAAGCTGTTTTCTGTTTTTTATTTTTCAAAATAGTGAAAACACGTTCACTTTTTTATTTTTGAAAATGTATGTTTGAAAATAAGTTAAAAATTTATAAAGAAAATTCATTTTGGATGGTTTCAAAACATTTTTTTAGAAATATGAAAAAGAACATATTTTCAACAATCTCAAAATGCACACTCAAAACACAAAATCCAAAATGAATTCAAAACTCAAAATATAAAATTGAAATACAAAGAGAACAACCCCTGAAATTTTGGAAAAAAAGTGTAAAAAAGAAAAAAAATTATATGACTATATATATATATAAAATGTTGGGCTTTTAAGGATTCTATCATGTACATGTAATGCACAAAATACTCTTCCACACACATCTTCCAACTAGTTACTAACACCTACTCATTACTTTCATACACAAGACAAATCTATACTATGAATTATTTTAGAGCAAGATCTATTCTTCATGGACTATTTTAAAATGTGGACTCTTTCATGGACTCAAGTGCTCAACAATAGGACATATAATATTACAAACATGCCCAAAATAAACACAAGTTCAATAATTTACTCAACCCAAGAAGAATTTATCTCACAAACTCTCTTGAAACCTGATTTTGTCTCTCTAAGTGAATATGTTAGCTACATCATGCTTCAATGATTTCTTCACACGTTTCAGTTCCATTTCCTTTTTCGTTGTGCTCTTCCTTGAGAACTGATGTGTTGTGTCAATGTGTTTGCTTCTATCATGGAATATGATATTCTTTACTAATGTAATTGTTGGGTATTTTTTTGATGCCCAAATAACCTTTAGACGATGATGAAAAATCTTGGTCCGTTTAATTTCATAGGCTATAAGCCTGAGATTGAAGAATAATTAAAGTCCACACCACAAACGATGCAACCCAAATCTTGTTGAGTATTTAGAGGAAATCAGTCTATTGGGCTAGATGCTCAATACCCAACTTATTGAAGATAAAATGATAAGGGTTTATCTCTTCCTTCTTTCAAATTGGTATAACTCTATCGTTATCTTGGTAACTAATTTAAGTTTTCGTGATATCTTCTTTGAGAGAAAATCTTGGAAATTGGTTCAACTCCTTGCCTATAAATTCAAACCTCTCATCCTCAATTCAACACATCAAAAAGTCATTTAGCTTTGTGCCTTTGGAAGAAGAAACCCGGTTCTCTGCTTAGTGCAAAACCGTCCTTGCTTTGTGCAATTTTCTCTTGTTCAGTTTCTCCTCTTCGAGCCTTTGTGTGCCTGTATCATTTCTCCAAAAGTGTGGTGTTACCTTTGTGGCATTGAATCAGATTTTCCGAGCCTAAGAAAAAGGGGAATTTCATTGTTCTAATTGTTCTTCAATTTGAGTTTCTTAATTTGATTTTTTAAGTTGATTTTATCTTATTGATAATTCCATAGTCTAATTACTTTGTTTTTGTTCAGTGGAATCAAGTTCAACAGTAATTTTTGATTTATTGTCAACATAAAACTTTGAGGGTTCCTTTTGTGTCTTGCTTTATCAAATTTCGTAGTTAAATAGCATTAAAAATGCAAGAATTAGAGGCTGCATATTCCGCTGCACATGAAGAAAGTGTTGCTTCTTTGAACTTCAAATGACATTGATCTCTCCCTAGATGAACACAATTCTTGTTGGTCTTTTTCTTTTATCCAAGTCATCTGCCTAATTTAGTGTATTGTAAGCAGATGAAAACAGGACAAACCGAGGAATTGTTTAATAGAATTTTCTGAACTAAACCAACAGGAGAAGAGCAATCAATTCTTTTTGGCTATTCAACAAGAATCTATCCTTCACAAAAACTTGTCACTTTATTACACTTATTAATCCTGTTCCATACGCTTCTTTTGAAAATCTCCAATACTTAAAACATCAGAATGGGCTTAGTGAAACGCAACCTGATATTTCTCATATAAACGCTGCCATAACTCTCTAGCAATCTTTTCATTTAGTAGAATGTTCTCAAGTGTTTCTACTTATCTACAGCATTGACACACTGAGGCGAGGGCTGTCCGGCTGTCCCAAATTCTTCCATTGAGACCTCATCCGTCTCCAAACAAATATTGATATCTTGGGTGCTATTGATCAATACCTTATATCTCTCCTCTATTAAAAGAGTGAACCCGCAGTTTACTGTTCATTTATGTCCTATTTTGGTTTTCCCTGTTTATCCCCAGTTTGTTACCAAATTCCTCTTATGTCCTCTGTCTATCAATTATAAATAGCGATTGTTTAGAGGGAAAAAAAGGTTGGCGCCGCGAAAAATTATAAAGTATAGGCGGTTGCGAATTTGCTGTTACCAATGAAAATGAATTTGCTGTTACCAATGAAAATGTAGACGCCGACATTCACTGTATTTGCTTTCTTCAGTCGGTCGCCGATTTTCACCTTGTTTGTTTTGTGTTTGAAGGCGGTGCTGTTTAGCGTGTCATAACAGTGGCTGTATTTTCCTTATATAAAGGAGACAAATGCATTTCCTGGAAGAGCTAGAATTCTAACCTTGTGTCAGGACCTACGGGCCAAGGGACAGTCTCAGGTAGACAGTTTCTATGGGGCGTAGGCCTCCCAAAAGGTAACGGAGGCGTGCAAAGGTTTATTTTCACCTTGTTTGTTTTTTGTTTGAAGGCGGTGCTGTTTAGCGTGTCATAACAGTGGCTGTATTTTCCTTATATAAATGAGACAAATGCATTTCATTTCATTACTTTGCAATCTGCAAATAAGAAAAAAACTATTCCATTTCATCGTCCTCTTTTCTCTGCCAAGAAATTTGACGAATATTTATTCCATTTCATTCTGTCTCGTGAAGAAGCAAGTAAGCAACTGTTCTTGAAGCAACTAAACAACTGATTTCCACTTGCAACGGAATAATTCGAAATTTTCATACCGTTCAGCGGTGAGTACTTATGTAAAATGTTATGTTAGTTTTATATATTCAGCGTTTAAATAAAATGTTAAGTGCTTATGTTTAGGAATAAGAAATTTTTATTGCTTGTTATTCCAAATCAAGAAATGCATTCAGTACTGAATGCATTTCTTTAAATTCAGAATTCTAAAAATGTTCATGTTCATGTTCAGTATTTATTTAAATAGAATAGAAATCATCTGAACACAGTAAAAAAAAATAGTCGAGTTGGATGGATTAGGCAGACAAATTGCATGTGTTGTATAAAATTTTTTTTTTACAATCCGAATGTTTCCTCCCTCGGAGAGGAGTACCTCCGCGGACGGAGCCGAACGCCTCCGCTTGCGGAGGTCGTCCTCCGCTGGCGGAGGCAAGTACCTCCGCGCGCGGAGGTACTTTACCTCCGCGCGCGGAGCTGCTGACCTCCGCGAGCGGATGAACCAACCTCCGCGCGCGAAGATATAGACCTCCGCGTGCGGAGGTCCTGGCGACATTATATATGTGTTTTTGAATTCATCTAACATTTTTTGGGACGTAAAATTCCAAAATTATGTTTAACATTTTCAATGTAGCATTTCAAAATCATTCAATAATTTTACATTGAAATTATACATACAATTTTACTAAGTTATTTATTTTCCTAAAATACATATTAGGGAGCCATTATTTTTGTTTATCCTATTTCATTCCTCATTAATATTTTATAGAAATTATTTACTAATCTAAACAAAACAAAATAACATTTTTTTATATTAAAAATAAAATATTTTTTTTTTAATAATTTTGGACAAATAAATACAAAATATATATATATTGAATATTAGGCGTCATATTATATATATATAATTTTTTTTTTAACCTTTTTTTCCTGCACTTTGTTGTGCTATTATTATTTTACAATTCTGATTTTCTTGTTTACCTAATAATAATGTATACAATATTTTTATACATTTTAGCTGTATCCTTCCCTTCAAATTTACATTATAATATTTACCAACTGCCTTCAATTTATATTTACTTCTTTCTTGTAAACTGTATTGTTTTATTATATTTAAAGTGAATTTCTGTGCCTGAATTATTTTTTCCTATGTTCATAACAATTTTATTTCTTCCTTTCCCTCATTTTCCAGCAACAATATTATTTTCCATTTTAATTTTTTTGTTTGTATTTTATCTACACAGATAGCTATTCAATATGTTTATTTTACTCTAAACATTTTGATAACCTTTGTAATTAATTTCTTTCATTTCCTATATTCATCAGGTTAGGTTTCAACTGTTCGATATGAACACTTCGGATGGTAGTTTTGAAACAATGTCTTACCGTCAACAAGAAAATCAAAGAAAAAGATGTCGACGAAAAAGAGTTCAACATAGCTGCAATGATCACCGTAAAAGAATATGTAATCTTACATCATATGGTGATGACATTTCGAATGATATACAAATTCAACAATCTGTAACACATCATGATCTTGAGGCATCTACTTCAGACCAAATGATACTCCATACTTCCGATTCTACATTACCAATTAGTTTTAATGTATTAAATATACCAACGAATGCATACGTATTACCGACATGTAATAGCTGTACATATTGTGGTGCAAGAAAAATTTATAGAAAAAGTAAAGGTTTTTGTTGCTCTGATGGAAAGGTCCATATTTCCATACCTGATTCACCAACCGAATTATATAACTTATTTACTTCTAAAGAATTTAAATGTATGGAATTTAAGAAAATTGTACGAGGATATAATAACCACTTTGCTTTTACTTCTTTTGGTGTCAAATACGACAAAGAGCTCTTCAAAACATATCGAGGTATTTACACATTTAGAGTTCAAGGACAAGTATATCATTACCTAAATGAACTTATTCCAAAGAATAACAAGCCTTCTTATATGCAGTTATATTTTTATGATGCAGATAATGAAGTTGAAAATCGTATGAAAATTTCGGAGAACTTTAATGAATTCACTTTAATTATTCTACTTGAAATCCTAAAGGTAAATCCATATAGCAGATTTTTTCGATCTTTAAGTAATATGCCTAACTTACATAATTATCAGATACATATAAGATGTGATCCAGGACTTGATCAAAGAGTTTTTAATACTCCAACTTCATCTGAAGTAGCTGCTGTGTGGGTTGATCATGACGAAAATGCTACCAATCGTTCTCATATTATTATATATGGTCATTCTGGTGATTCACATAGAGTTCATTATTACTACGGTTGCTATGATCCTTTACAATATCCTTTGCTTTTTCCATATGGAGAATCAGGTTGGCATGAAGGCATTAGAAGATGTAGACGGACTGAACATTTGTCCGAATCTGTTCAATTTCCTGACACGATTACTTCAGCATCTGAATTTATTGAAAAAGAAGAAAATAAAAGTATGCAAACCTTTATTCTTGTATATTCACTTCTGTTTTGCATTCTCACTATTTTCATATAATACCTTCTTTTTTACAGTGCTTACAGGAATGAAAAGCCGATCACAGGTTTCTTGTCGAGAATACTATTCATACAAATTGCAAATCAGACCTTTCGGTAAGTCTGTATTACTTCACAGTGGTAGATTACTCCAACAATATGTTGTAGATATGTATGTCAAGATCGAAACTGCACGGTTAGACTATTTTCGTAACAATCAAAATCAAATTCGAGCTGAACTTTACCAGGGTATTGTAGATAGCATTGAAAATGGAGAAACAAGAGGATCGAAAATTGGACGAAAAATTGTTTTACCTCAATCTTTTACATGTGGACCTAGAGATATGTTAAGGCGATATATGGATGCGATGGCTATTGTACAGCGTTATGGAAAATCGGATATTTTCTTAACTATAACATGCAATCCAAATTGGCCAGAAATTAAACAAGAACTAAAACACAATGATGAGATTCAAAATCGGCCTGATTTAATTGTGCGTATATTTAGAGCAAAATTAGAAGAGTTGAAAAATGATTTATACCAAAAAAATGTTTTAGGCCCAGTCAGTGCGCATATATATGTTATTGAATTTCAGAAAAGAGGGCTTCCTCATGCACATCTATTGTTAATATTTAATCACGGCCATAAAATCTGTTCTGCTGTAGATGTTGATAAGATAGTTTGTTGTGAAATTCCTGATCAAAAAAATCATTCCTATCTTCATTCTGTTATTGTAAAACATAATATGCACGGCCCTTGTGGACATCTTAATCCAAAAAACATATGTATGGAAGCAAACAAAACTTGCAAAAATAAATACCCTAGAGATTACTGTAATACTACTATTTTTGGTCATAACTCATATCCATTGTATAAACGTCGTGATACTGGTATTTCTATCAAAGTTAGAAGCCAAATGTTAGACAATCGATGGGTTGTACCATATAATCCTTATTTGAGCGCAAAATTTGACTGTCATATTAATGTTGAAGTTTGTTCTTCTATTAAAGCTGTAAAATATTTGTACAAATATGTATACAAAGGGCATGATCGTATTCATTTTTCATTTTCTGCAAATGAAACGGGAAAAGAAACCGATGAAATATCAGCATACCAATCTGCTAGATGGATATCTCCACCTGAAGCTATGTGGAGAATTTTCTCGTTCAATTTAGCAGAAATTTATGCAGCTGTTTATTCTTTACAGCTTCATATTGAAAATCATCAACAAATAAGGTATGATGACGGAGATAATTTATCTGTTATTATTAATAATGAAAATACGAAAAGAACAATGTTGACAGAATTTTTTGAGGTAAATAAAGTAAATAAATTTGCTCGTACATTGTTGTATCGAGATTTTCCAACACATTTTGTTTGGAACTCAACCAAGAAGATTTGGAGTCCTAGAAAAAAACACGTTGTTATAGGACGAGTTGTCACAGCGAATCCATCTGAAAGAGAACGATATTTCTTACGTGTTCTTTTAAATCATATTCGAGGTCCAACATCATTTCATGATCTACGAACTTTAAACAAAGTAACTGTTAATACATATCGAGAAGGAGCGCTTTTACATGGTTTGTTAAGCGGAGATAATCATTGTGAAGAATGTATGTCTGAAGCTATCATTTACAAAATGCCTACTTCTTTAAGACGTCTTTTTGCTACACTTCTCATCCTTTGCAATCCCAATCATCCAAAATTACTGTGGGATAAATTCAAAATTTATATGATCGATGATTATGTACATCAAAATAAATCTTCAAAGGATGCTGAATTACAATCTTTAGAAGATATCAATTCCATTTTAGAATCATCAGGTAAAAACATAAATGACTACGAAATAGTACCATTCAGTATAAATGTAAATGAAAGTGAAAGATTGAGAAGGATGATTGAAGAGGAGACAACAAACTGGAACTTAAAAGAAGGCTACACTTGTACATCATTTTTAAATAATGAACAACAATCTGCATATAATACAATTATGGAAAAAGTCAATTCAAAATCTAGCGGGATTTTTTTCATTGACGGTCCAGGAGGAACGGGCAAAACTTTTTTGTACAAAGCTCTCCTAACAGGTGTACGGTCTCAAAATTTAATTGCTTTAGCTACAGCATCTTCTGGAGTATCTGCATCTCTTTTACCTGGAGGTCGAACAGCTCATTCAAGATTTAAAATTCCTCTTGAAACAGTTGGTGAAATTATTTGTTCTATTAGTAAACAATCAGCTTTAGGGACTTTATTAAAAATGTCTACATTAATACTTTGGGATGAAGCACCTATGGTTAATCGTTGTACCGTTGAAGCCGTTGATAAAATGCTCAGAGATATTAATGATTGTAATTTGCCTTTCGGTGGCAAGGTGGTCGTTTTAGGAGGAGATTTCAGACAAGTTTTACCAGTAATACCGAGAGGAAAAAAGAAGACATAATGAAGGCTAGTTTAGTCTTCTCAGACTTATGGCCTTTGTATTTACATTTACCCTTAGTTGAGAACATGCGTGCAAAATTAGATCCTGCATTTTCTGAATATTTGCTTCGAGTTGGAAATGGAACAGAGGAAAAACATAATTGTAACTACATTCAACTTCCGGCTAGCATAATTATACCATTTGATGATGAAGTTACATCTTTGCAAATTTGAATAAATCATGTTTTCCCAAATATAGAAACATATGTTGATACTTTACATACGATGGGAAATCGTGTAATTCTTACGCCTAGAAATGAATGTGTTGATTATATTAACAGAATTTTACTTGATCAGATTCCTGGTGAAATTTTCACGTATTATAGCTTTGATGAGATGATTGACAAATCAGAACAAAACCTTCAGGAAGATTTCTTGAATACTTTAACTCCAAATGGTATTCCACCGCATGAATTGAAGCTTAAGATAAACTGTCATGTTATGTTGTTACGAAATATCAACCCTTCTGAAGGATTATGTAATGGAACACGCCTTACCTGTAAGAAATTCAATAAGAATGTAATTCTTGCTGAAATTGCAACTGGCGAATATCGTGGAAAACATGTATTTTTACCAAGAATTCCTTTTGTGCCTCTAAAAAATGATCAAACATCAATTCATTTTAAACGAACTCAATTTCCAATCAGACCATGTTTTGCAATGACGATAAATAAAGCACAAGGTCAAACTCTTGATTATGTTGGTTTATATCTCCCTGAACCAGTCTTTTGTCATGGTCAACTTTACGTAGCATTATCAAGAGCTAAAACAAGTAAATCTTTAAAAGTTTTGTTGAAACCATCAAACAATGACAATTTACACAATATGTGTACAAAGAATGTTGTTTATAAAGAAATTCTTTCATTTATTCATTCATAGAAGTATAAGTAAGTATTTGTTTATTTATTTGTTTCATAACTAATTTCATTTTCAATATTTTAAATGTATGTATTTCTTATTTATGAGGTGAACTGAATTGCTGATAATTGTCTTTATTTTCATATGCAGATATATTTCACACTATCTTCTTATACTTATAGTTGATAGTGGGAAACTTGATCCGAATATGTATGGATAGCTTTCACTCAAACTGGCTTAATTATTTGCTTATGGTCGCAAAACTATGCTAGATGTGCGTGACACATGTTAGCCCGAAGATGTAACATTGAGATATGAGTTATTTTATAACTAATGTATAATTTATTTTGCTATTGTAATTTTCAATACATGTCTCTAATTACAATTTTTTTCCCTTTTTCATTCAAGAAATCTACATTTTGCAAATTCAGCGGGTGAGTATTTTGTCATAATTTCAATATGCACCAACAATTACTTTCAAATAGCCATTAATAAAATACATTATATATATATTCAATACATTTGACTTCAACTTTTATTCACTTTAAAATATTGCTAAAAAATATTACTGCAAAAACAGAACACAATAAAATTTACAAATGAATACAAATACGAATACAAAAAAAAATGTATTTGTCGAAACAAAAGTATAATCAAAGTCGACAAAAAAAATATAATCAAACTTATATATTTCTATTTATTATCTATGTATGCTTTTTATATAATATATACACATAGCATATCGACAAATTTTTTCGCCGACAATTATAGTAAAAATAAAGACATTTGTGCATAACACGTGGATACACCACATTAGATACGTAAAGACACGTACCTATGTTACATTGAAACTTGAATTTGAAATTATTAGGTTTATCTTTCCAATAACATAATAAAATAAATTATTTATTTACTAACATATAACTTTTGAGGCAATATGAAGAGGTTGTTTTGGATTTTTGTTATTTTCTAAAATAGATGAATAGGTTTTGGAAGATACTTGTTTAGTCGTTTCCGTTTTGGTAAGAAGTTATTTTCGGTCTCGCTGTTTGTAAATATAAATAACAAATATATAAAATAACCCTCTTTCGTTATAAACATTAACTCCTTTATATATTGAATTAATATTTATATATTGAATTAATATCAAAGAAAAATACAAAGAGAGACATGCATTATTCTCGCCACAACTTTCCGTCTCCCCATTTACCCCATTTACAGAGAAACATGAAGAAAACCATAAACGAAAATTGACGTGAATATATTTTCATTTCTTCTTTGTTACAAATTTTTAAATATTTAAATATGCCAACATTTTGTATTACATAATTTTTAGAATAAAAATATTTCCTCCGCGCGCGGAGGCCGGAGCATTCAAGTGCGAAGAATCCATGCCCCGAAACTGGAACCTCCACAGGGATATCGAACATCCACGCACGGCGGCAACAAGCTCCGAGTGCGGAGACTCGGACCTCCGCACGCGGAGAATCCAGCTCCGCGCGCGGAGATTACACCCTCCGCGCGCGGAGGCTATAACCTCCGCACGCGGAGAATAAACTCTCCGCACGCGGAGGTTACAGCCTCCGCTTGCGGAGGCTGTAATCTCCGCGCGCGGAGAGTAGAACCTCCGCACGCGGAGGTTCTAATATATTTGCGCCTTCAACATTATATATATTATTAAAATTATTTATACAGCTATTAAAAAAGAATGTTTTCACAAATATTTATATTTCGAAAAAATATTATTTCAAAAGTTGCTGTTCCCTTTTTTTTTTTCCTTCTTTACATTTAATATAAAAATTTTATCCATCATTTTATATTATATCCATCATATTATTTAAATTACTTGTAAAACTTATTTTCTTAATTTGGTAAGTAGATTTATATTATCAAAATAATAAAACAAAAAAATTATTACAAAACAGTATTACAGTTAATATGTTTTCGGTAATTGAATAAATCCAATGTAACTGAATAAATACCTACAATAACTAAATAAATCCAATAACGAAATAAATAATTACAATAACTAAATAAATAACTAAATAGTTAAGAAAAAATATGATCGTTTAAAACTTAAAAACAATAATATTCAAACCCATTTTAAAAATAAAATCACGTCCATTTTTTTTTTCTCATTACCCCTATCTTCTTCCCATCTCCCCCAAAAATCCCTAAATCTATCATTTCTCACAAATCAATTTCTCCCACTTCTCTCATTCACCCCTCCATCTCTCTTTGAAGCAAGATTTTCCACTCCAGAAGCAAGGTTTTCAAGGTAATCGGGTGAAATAGCCAGCGCGCGGAGGCTCTGTCCTCAAGGTTTTCAAGGTAATCGGGTTTTCAAGGTTTTCAAGATTTTCCACTCCAGAAGCGACCTCCGCACGCGGCGGACAGATCCTCCGCGTGCGGAGGCTCTGTCCTCCGCGTGCGGAGCTGGCGGACAGACCCTCCGCACGCGGAGGATCACCGTCTTTCCATACAATTTTTTTTTCTTTCAAATTTCATATCTAATTCAATTTCATATCTAATTCAAGGTTATTTATTCCTGCAGATGTCTCTTGATTATATCGTTTCCCCAGATCAATGGTTCTCTGCCACCATCACCCAATTTCCATTGCTTCGGTATGTTAAAGATTTCATCCAACTTATTGACGAAGACAAACAGTCTTTGATATTTAGCAGCAGTTTGTGTGGGTTTATTTGTGGATATCTTTATAGAACAGAAGAGCAACAATTTTGTAGTAGATTAATACACGAGTTTATATTGAGGATTGTTGATTCCGGCAAAACAAATGAAATATGGGTCAAATTAAATAATCATTTTGCCAGATTTGGTATTCAAGAATACTGTCTGCTTACTGGATTACCTTGTCACGAAGTAACAGCAGAACTTGACTCCAGTGATGATCGACTTAGAAATATTTATTTTCACGGAACTAAAAGAATCACTATGGTAATGCTTTTCGAAACATTTCATCAATGTGAAAATATGGAGGATAAATTCAAATTGGGATTAGTCATGTTAGTGGAGTGTGTTTTAAAACCAGTTGGAAGATATATTAATTACCAGACATTGGGCATGGTTGAAAATCTAGACGAATTTCTTATTTATCCATGGGGTCGTATATCGTATTTCGTTCTGTTGAATTCATTGCAACAACGAGCACAAAAACTGCGAAACAACCAACAGACAGATCGAAAATATTCCATACATGGATTTCCACTTGCATTTCAGGTATGTAATTTATATTTTTAATAAATTTTCATTTACCTATAGAATAAATTTTTGCCGTATAATATTCACTTCTTATAATTTTGCAGTGTTGGATATACGAAGCCTTTCCACAATTTGGGCAACAATTCGGTCGTCGCAAACGTAGAACCTTACAGTTTCCCAGAATACATAAATGGAGACCAAACAAATTTCTGACTGAAAAAGTAATCAGAGATTTTTTGACCTCTATAACTGCTGAAGAGGTATTCTAAAATTCATTATAATCATTCAATAATATTTTACTATTAAATTATTCGTTTTAAAAATTAACAGAATCTTCTTCCATTGTTATAGATTGAAGTCATTCCAGTTCTGATACCCACGGAAGAAGAATCAGAAACAGTGTGGTGCACAACGCTCTCATTGACACCAGATAATGAACAACATATATTAGATGCTATCGTGAATGGAACATTCGATAACGTGACAGAAGAAATCCCACATACTACCACACAAGAACATCAAACGAATAATCTGATCCAGGTACTTCATTTGAATTTGAAATACCGCCTGCTGACATACATGATCATGAGACAGATGTGCCGGCCACTACATTTCAATTTGAGCCAGGTTCTTCCTCTTCTCGCTATAATTATGTAACAAAAGAACACATGGAAGAACTTTTTGGCATCTACAAGCAACATTTGGTATCAGAAGTGTCTAATTTATACGATAATTTAAAGGCGGATATGGTTCAAGAATCAAGAAATCATGAAGCTAGATACCAAACCATTCTTGACAACCAAACACAACTATTTGAACAACAGAAACAATCACAACAAGACATCCAATCCATGAAATCCTTCATAGATACCAATATAAGTTCACTAAAATCTTCAGATGCTGAAAGGAATGAGAATATGCTGTTTCATTTGTCTACTTGGAAATCTAATATGGAGACTATTGTAAATTCTCTACAACAAAACGTTCCTCTAAATAAAGGTCGAACAAATGATGAATCTACATCATCATTTATATCTCCTTTGGAAGACTTTTCTGTGGATAAATACACAACCATAACAGATTGGATTGACAGAAATCCACCAGAGTAAGAAATCTACTTATACTTTATTATTTCACATATTACAATTTTCGTTCTATTGTGTTGAAACTGATATAAATTTTTTTGTAGTCATTACTGGGATAACGGAAGCGGGCACAAATATAGTCGAGATATGCTGCTGACTATACAAAATACATCTGAAGATCTACATGTTGCGGTTAGTATAATGTAGAAATAATAACTGCAATATTTGCAATGCATAAATAATGTCTCTCATTCAATTTATTTCTTTCAATAGATTATTAACACAGAGTTAACACTATTGAGACGATTGATTCGTGATAAATCTCCTCGCGTCTCTAAAGAATATGCACTCTTAGATTTCTCATTTGAAGATGAATGTGCTCGTTATATGATATGGCAAAACAATGTCAGACAAGACCTTGAGAAGGGAATTTCACCAAGCTCTGTTGTGTTCCAGCAATATGTATCCGGCATCTTACCGATTTATGGAATTCCATGGAAAAAGTGCAATTATCTACTAATTCCATGTTCGACGCCGGTCAATAATTGGTATCTTTATATTGTGGATATACGTGAATGGAAATTTCAGATATATAATTGTAGCCACACCATTCGCTACCCAGACGAAATCAAACTGCATGCAAAGGCGGTATTATTGTTAATTCAAGGGTTATTAATGCCCTCTGACAGACAGGGGTTAAGAAAATACGAAAACAAAAAAATGGACATACATATTATACCCTGTCCTGCTTCCAAAAACAGTGGGTGCGCATTAACATTACTTAAAATTAAATTTACTCTTAAATTTACTTTCATATTAACATTACTAATAGTCTAATACTGTATTGTATTATTTCAGGCCTAATTGTGGAGTATTTGTGCTCAAACACATTGAATGCTTCCTTTTTGGACAACCAATTGAATCAATTTCATTGGACAAGATCAATATATACAGGCGAAAAATTACAATCGATGTAGCTTTCGATGAATATTTCCTTCGCCCTTCTTAAATGTCAGGTAAAATATATATGTTCTGTGTATTTCACTATCCAAAACTTATAGATTACGTCAAATGGTGTATGTCTGCTTAGGTCAGGGTACCAGTTGTAGTTGTTGGTTGCAAGCTAGATAGACGAGATGAAGAGTATAATTTGAACATTGTGATGGCTCCAATCATGCGACAGTTTCGTGAGATCGAGACTTGCATAGAATGTTCAGCTGCTAACTTGCTCCAGGTTTGCATTAATGATTGAGTTTTGCTAATTCATTATTCTTACAAAAGTGAGACTGTCCTGACAATTGTGATAGTTGTAATCTATTTGTAGATTCCCGAAGTATTCTACTATGCCCAGAAGGCAGTCCTTCATCCAACAGCCCCACTATTTGATCAAGAAACCCAAGCTTTGAAGCCACATTGCATGAAAGCATTGAAGAGGATATTTGTTCTTTGTGATCTTGATATAGATAGTGCTCTCAATTATGAAGAATTGAATGAATTTCAGGTCCTTTTCTAATTTCTTTTCACCTTGTTATTGTAACTATGCTTTTCTTAAAACAAGAAAAAAATCTGTTTCTTTTTCTCCTTTTTCATTTCCATAACGAGATATCCTTTGCAAGGAGAAGTAATTATCCATTTTTCCCCAACATTTAACATTTGGTCATGATTAATAATACGGTGAACATGTTAAGTGTTTCAACTCTTTATTATATCTCCTAATCCTTATTCTATTTTACTCAATCAATATGATACTTATAATTTTTCTTTTACATTGTTATTATCATTAATTAGCACGCTAATAAACATACAATAAGTACAAAACTCGTGCATCGCACGAGGCGCCAACTAGTATTTATTAAAAGATCGATAACTGCATCGTTTTCTAATTAATTCAAGAAAAAGATTGTAAGTTGAACTTCAATGTAGTGGATAGAGTCCAGCAAATCTGATCTGGCTTGTTTGATATTGGTAACTCCACTTCTTTTATCAGAATAGGAGGCAACACTTCTCTCAATACATCTTCATTCCACTATTGGTTTCTCCAGAAGCAGAATACATATGAGTTGTGGCAATTTATAGGTAGACCTATTGAGCATAAGATCTCCGATTTCAATCATTGGTGATGCCAAAATGATATCTTTCCTTCTCACTCTCCAAGATATATGTCTATACGTTTCCTCACTTTCAAGAGTATTTTCCAGGTCCATAGGCCTTGTAACTTCACCTGTACCAAACTAGGATGGACATTGCCACAATATTTAGCCTTTAATACCCAGGCTCAGCCCCATAAGGAATCCTGAGCTCTAAGCTTTACCAAAGTTTATGTTAGTTAGCTGCTCTAAGGACTGCAACTTATCCACGTGTCCTGTATGCTTCCATTTTATTTGTGTTTTTTTAGTTACTAAAATGAGTTTGTCCTAGTCTTTAGGAA
This sequence comes from Fraxinus excelsior, assembly GCA_019097785.1. NCBI lineage: Eukaryota > Viridiplantae > Streptophyta > Magnoliopsida > Lamiales > Oleaceae > Fraxinus > Fraxinus excelsior. The sequence goes on from CM032640.1 coordinate 1,382,602, forward strand.
GTGGTTAGTTTGTTCAAGGCGTGTTGCAGTTCATGGCTTGAGTTAGTTATTCAGTTTTTTATATATAATGTAAGCTTAATGCATCAAAGTAGATTTGAATTCCCAATTTGCATTCCCGTATATCTTTCTCTATTTTTTTTCCTTTTGATTAAATAATTTGTTATCTGCATACCCATATCCTTCTTTATTACCAAACAATTCTTCAATCCTCTGTTTTTTTCATCTTTAAAACTAACATCTAGTATCAGAGCTCTCTTCTTAAAGGATCCGTGTATGAGTTTGACGCGTCATGGAAGCCGAAGCTAGTTCCTCCTCAATTGCTCCGCAGGTGTTCGACGGAGACAACTACCAGATTTGGGCAGTACGCATGGAGACATACTTGGATGCTTTGGATCTTTGGGAACAGTGGAAGAAGACTATGAAATTCCTGCACTTCCAAACAATCCTACCATGGCACAAATCAAAGCGCTGAAGGAGAAGAAGATGAAGAAGTCGAAGGCTTGCTTGTTTGCTACGATGTCATCAATGATTTTCACAAGAATAATGTCCTTTAAGACAGCCAAGTCTATATGGGATTATCTCAAGGAAGAATATGCAGGAGACGAAATAAGAGGAATGCAGGTCCTGAGTTCGATAAGGGAATTCGAGTTGCAAAAGATTAAGGAATCTGAAACAATTAAAGAGTATTCAGATAGACTTGCAAACAAAGTGAGGCTATTTAGGTCTGAATTTAGTAATTCAAGGATTGTAGAGAAAGTCCTTGTCATAGTGTCTGAGAGGTATAAAGCAACAGTTACAACCTTGGAAAATACCAAGGATCTGTCAAAGATTCCCTTGGCGGAATTACTTAATTCCCTTCAGGCACAAAAGCAGAGGAGGCTTATGAGGCAAGATGTCAACACTGAAGGAGCCTTACCTACAAAACACCACGGTGCTGACAAAAATAAGAATAAAAAAACGAAAGGCCAAGAGGGAACTTCGATTTCTCCTGCTTCAAGTAACGACAAAAGAAAAAATGGAAGTTTGAAGGGTATTACCCTCCTTGCCATTACTGTGGAAAGAAAGGTCACCCTCATTCAAATGTTGGAGGAGACCTGACGCCAAATGTTCCAAATGCAATGAGATTGGACATGAAGCAGTAAGTTGTAGAGGAAAAGCTCAGCAGCAAGAAGTTGAAACCCAAGTTGCAGATCAAGAGGATGAATATCAACTTTTTGTGACGTCTTGCTTTGCAAGTAGTAGTTCGAGGAACTCTTGAGAGATTCGAGGCCAACTGACATTACTAAAGTCAAAATTGGCAATGGTGATTGCATCTCTGTCAAAGGGAAAGGGACAATCGCCATAACCGGTGTCAGAGGATATTTAATTTATTTAGTTTCCATTTATATCCCATATATAATCCGGGATTTCTTTGATTGTATAGCATCAAATCTTTCCTTGTATATTGTTGTGATATTCTATAAATTAAAAGGCAATACATCATCATTCAGTAAAAAAACTTGTCATGGTATAGAGCCTAAAATTACTTACTGAACGCGTCGTCTATGTTTTTAGAAATCTGCTCATAGTGTTCATTGTAGTCAAGGGTTCTGCTCACATTTAGATCTCTGTTTATTGTGTTTATCTCAAATCTGAGGGTCGTCGCTCACGTTTTCGGCACCACCTACAATTTCTCTTCGTGTTTTTTTTCAGCGTGTCTTCGCTCACATTTCAGGCATCACTTTCGGTTTCTCTTAGTGTCTTCGGCGCCGACACCTCCAGCCGGCATCTTTGGTGTTCCTCTTGGTTAAAGATTCTAGGCTTCACGGTTTCTTGGTCCGGTGAACATAAATTGTTGGTTTCGAGCTTCTTCCCATCACCTATTGATCTGTTTCTTCCTCCCGTCACTTGGAAGTGTCGACTTTTCTGGTGGGCTGCTGTTGTAATTGGGTTTGATTGTTGATTTTTTAATTGGGTTGGGTTTAGTTGTGTTGGGCGGTTTAGTTCATTGTTGCTGGGCTTTATTTGGGTTGTTGACATAATAGTTGTTTGGGATTTTTGCTGTACTTGGGCAATTTAAATATTGTCTCTTTGTTGGGATACTTTGTTTGGCTGGACATTATTTGATTGATAGACTAATTAATTGATTTTGACGACTTATATACTATTTTTCACCATGTCAATTGAGAAGACTGACTCCGTTTGTATTCATTTTAATGGGAAGAACTACTCATCATGGGCATTTCATTTTCAATTGTTGATTGAAGGGAAAGGAAATTTGTGGGGTTATATTGATGAAACTATTCTGCCTCCTGATCATGAGGGGGGAAAAGAGAAGTATCTTGCCTAAAAAACAAAGGATTCCCGAATTATGGCCTGGATCATCGGTACCGTTGAGCCTAATATTGTTCTTAATCGTAGGCCTTATAAGTCAGCTCGTTCTATATGGGAATACTTGAAGAAAGTCTATACTCAAAATAACAATGTTCAGCTACTCCAATTTGAGTTTGAATTGACAAATTTTTCTCAAGAATCTTGCTCAATTGAAGAGTATTATTCTGGATTTTCTAATCTTTGGGCTGAATATACAGATATCATTTATGCCTCAATTCCACCAGAGAGTTTGAAGGCGGTACAAGCTGTACACGACATCACAAAGAGGGATCAATTTCTTATTAAATTGAGAACTGAGTTTGAATTCGTCAGGTCCAGCCTTATGAATCGCAAGTCTATTCCAACACTGGATGGTTGTTTAGGTGGATTACTGAGCGAAGAACAACGTTTTATAACTCGTAACTCTTTGGAACAGCAAAATTACGTGGCACCGATTACTGTTGCATATGTGGCTCAAGAAAAATACAAACCTCGAGATATGTCTAGCGTGCAATGTTACAATTGTAAGGGGTTTGGTCACATGGCTCTTCAGTGTCCACGAAAAGTTTGCAATTATTGCAAGAAACCAGGCCATGTCATTAAAGAGTGTCATACTCGTCCTCCACGCAAGATGGACCAAGTTATGTTGCTGCTGCCACTGTAGCCTCTGGTTATGCTCCACCATTTGCTTCCACTCGAGATTCAGCCTTTCCTAGTTCTTCTCAATCTCCTATTACTCCTAAGATGGTTCAACAAATGGTTGTTTATGCATTGTCTGCCTTAGGTATCTCAGGTAATTCACAACATGCTCGTTCTTCTTGGTTATTAGATTCTAGTGCTTCTAACCATATGACTCGTGATCCTAAATTTCTCAGTAACCTTAGACCATATAATGGATCTCTCAAAATACACACTGCTGATGGAAACACACTTCCTATCTCAGTTGTAGGCGATATATCACCATATTTGCTTAATGTTTTAGTCTCTCCAAATTTATCCACTAATCTTCTATCTGTTGGGGCTAACTTGTTGATAACAATTGCACATTATCTTTTTCTACTTCTAGTTGTCTATGCAGGATCCGTGTAGGTCAATGTTAAATGTTAAAAGTGAAAGTTCTTGAAATATTGTAAAATTGTCTACTTAAGTTTTAGATGATGTTCGACATGGTTAACTCTTGGTTTGATGGAGCCAAAGTACTCGATTTTAATTGATTGCGCTACCTCAAATTATTGCTTCTATGAGGCTGTGAATTGCACTCTGGATTGATATGTGAATTGTCCTGTGATTGAGATTTCAAATCTTGCTAGTTATTTGGATAGGATTACATGTGTTTTTAATCAACTTAAGAGAAAGGGATTTTTAATTAATTCAGTTGTGGCTGATTCTTTGATTAGGAGCTTTGGAAGTGTTGGGATGGTGGAAGAGTTATTGTGGGTGTGGAAAATCAGGAAAGAAAATGAGATAGAGCTTAGTTTGTATGCTTACAACTCTGTTGATAAATATTTTGTACTAGGCTTAAGTAAAGAACAAGATTAGGAAATTTACAATTCTAAAAGGGATTAATAGTTCATTGAAAGAGCAAATCATAGCTTAGCTTCATTCGTTGTTTTTTTTCTCTCTTTTTTTTTTTTGTTTTGTTTTTTTTTTCAGATATAGATCCAATTTCAAAAGAAGCCGATGATGCGATTCCATTAGAGAATGACCCTACCGATATGAAAATGGATGGAAAAAAGAAAAAAGGGAAACAAAAGGTCCGAGGAGTGGGATCATTTTAAAATATGAGGAGATGAAAAGTAAGAATGTAATTATTGTGGACAAACATATAAGCATCATGCAAAAAACTGCGGAACTAGTACATTGTGGAATCATCTCACGCATTTGTGCAAGAAGTATCCATATAGAGTTCAAGACAAAAAGCAAAAGATAATGATTAGTTATAGCATGTTTAAAACCGAAGAGCTTTCTAAAGGTATTGGCAGCCGTGAAGAACTTGTCAAACTTGTTCAAAAAGAAGTTAGAGAACATATTACATATTGTCTGAGTTACCATTTCGACATGTGGAGGATGAAGGTTTTTAAGGTTATACAAGATATTTTTTCCCAAAATTTGTGTTTCCTTCAAGAATGACAGTAGTAAGAGATATATATAATTTGTTCCTAAATGAGAAGAAGAAATTGAAGAAAGAGTTGGGTCAGTATAGAGTTTCTTTGACTATTGATTGTTGGACGTCAATACAAAATGTTAGTTATTTGTGTTTAACTGCTCATGGGGTTGATAATGATTGGACACTTCAAAAAGAATTATAAATTTCATTCAAGTCCCAAGCCATAAAGGAGATATGGTGGGAAAGAAGTTAATTTCTAGTCTTAAAGACTGGGAAATCAATAAGATCTTTTGTGTGATTGTTGATAATTCCTCTTCTAATGATGTAGCATTACTGAGATTAAAGAGTTGTTTTGAGGAGACGAAGAATGGTCTAGTACTGGGCAGAGAAATGCTTCATATGAGGTGTTGTGCTCATATATTCAATCTTATTGTTTGTGATGTCTTGAAAGAAATAAGTCATGCTATTTCAGATATTCGTAATGTAGTGAGATTTGTTAGATCTTTCCCAGAACGACTAAAAAGATTCAAGGAGAGTTGCAAGGAAGTAAATATTGAGTCTTGAGCCTTATTGTATTTGGATGTCACGACTAGATGGAATTCCACATACTCGATGTTGCAGTTGCTACGAAGTTTAAAAAAGCATTTGTTGTTTTGGAAACCGATGGAAACTATACAAATTATTTTAACGAAGACAAGTCCGATGGAAGAAATATAAATGGACCACCAACACATGTCGATTAGGATCGAGCAGAAGTATTTGTTAGATTCTTGAGAATTTTCTATGAAATGACTTTAAAATTTAGTGACTCGAAGTATGTGACTTCTAACTCTTTCTTTCAAGAAATATGTGAAATTCATGTAGAGTTGAATGAATTAGTTAAAGAGTCTAACACTTTGATGAGAACTATGACAATTAGTATGCGGAAAAAATATGATAAGTATTGGGGCTATGTTGAAAAGTCTAATCAGTTGTTGTTCATTGCAACAATTCTTGACCCAAGATGCAAGTTGAGACTTCTTAAAGTCGGGTTTGAACTTATTTATGATGTAGAAATTGCAAAAATGTTGTTAAAAAGAGTTGAAGAGACACACCACATGTTGTTTGCATGCTATGAAGCATGGGGACTCCAGTCACTTCACCATCAGCTTTATCAAATGAGGCTACCAAAAATAGTAGTCCAAGTCCTTCACAATAGATTCCTTCTATTTTCAAAGCTAAACTTATGCAAAACATATCATTTGAGAAGAGTGATTTTGTTAATTATTTGTCTGATCGTTGTGAAGATTTGACCAATCCCAAGTATGACGTATTAGTTTGGTGGAAATTGAATGCGCACAAGTAAAAAATTGTCTCTAAAATTGCAAAAGATGTATTAACAATTTAAATATCTACAGTCGCTTCAGAGTCAGCATTTTCCATGAGTGGTTGGATTGTTGACTCCTTTAGGAGTTCATTGAGTGGAAAATGGTCGAGGCATTAATATGCACGAAGAATTGGTTGCATAGCAGTAATGAACCTACAGTATTTCGTCAATATTTGGATAAGGTAGAAGCATTGAATGACTCTGAGAAAGCTGTGGAAGGTGACATTTAGTTTCTATTATCAATTTTGATCTTTTATGTATATTGTTTTTGAGTTGATTGTTAATATTATTAATAAGGACTAATAAATATTTTGACATTTGCATATCATACAGTGGTCGAATCATGTGTTAAAATAGGGGATATTAATCCAATTTTTATCAAATGAAAGGTTAGTACTCTTGTACTTATTATGATATTATTGTTTATAAAATTTGGAGTGCTTGTTGCTAGATGCTAACTTGATACTATTTTTGTCTTTTTGTTTGTATATCGAATTTTAAAAAAACGTGAATGTAATTTAACATCTAACATTATTAGTTCTTATTTAAATGTATATGATAACTTGTTTCAAACATATAACTATAATATCGATAAGTAAATCGCGAATTAAAATCGAACCAAACCACAAATAATGGTTTGGTTTGAAAAATAAAATAGTTTGGTTTGGTTTGATTTTGAAAAACTTCAAACCATATAAAATGGTTTGAGTTGAAAATATAACACAAACCACTCAAAACGAACCGTGTTCACCCCTAGATTGGGCCAAAAAATCAATGACAAAAAAATTGATTTTCCATAAAATGGATGTCTGACAAGGACATAAAATGTATTTCAATCATGCTACATTAACATTTTGGATTATAGAAAAGTCATATGACATAATTTTATTGGATTGTTTAAAAATAGTCAACAATGCTATTCAATCATTTTTTTACACATCTTCTTCTATCAACAAATATGTCAAATTCATGTGGCAACAAAGCTTAATTCAATGTATTTAATCCTTGTATGAAACTGTCAATGAATGCATATTTAACCTCTGATTGATGTTCATTATTTTATTAAAATGAGTTTTGTAACAGTGAATTGTTGAAAAATATGTGGTTAATAAGTAAGAAAAAAATTAAAATTTATGTGCAAAATATTTTATTTTAAAAATATGTAATTGAAATTGAGTTCGAGAAAAAATGAGTTTTGAAATAATGGAAATCAAACTAATCACAAGCAACAAAAGAAAAGGCATTTCTAGTTTAGCATATGAATGTGGCAAATCCATTCCAAATGTTGTTGGACGAGTGAAATAAAACCGGAAGTATCAACTCCCCAAATGTAGATGCATGACCTCAGTGTCAAAAATGGGCAGTGTCTCTCAAAATTGAAAAGGACAAAAAGGTTATTTTGTTGACAAAGTCCTCCTCCATCACTGACTCTACAACCAAGGCGGACCCATGATTATGGTTCGGGTCGAGAGAGATAGAATTACGTAAAAAATAATAATTTCAAATTAGACAATAATATTTAAAACGTAGTACTTTTTTTTTTACAATTGTTCTTCACGACTTCTCATACTTTGAAAACGCCGTATAATAGTCTCGTTATCAACTTCATTAAATACAATTTTTTCAACATACACAACTAAATTATCATTCATCCATTGGTCTCCAATCTAATTACGCAATCGATTCTTTGCAAGATTCATAGCAGTCGATTCTTCGCAATATTCATAGTATAAAATACTCTTTCAATTGTAGCTGTAACAATCGAAAGAGTTAATCCTAAAGTTACAAGCATATAAACTAACAGATACACTTTATTTATTTTGGTCACACCCAATTTCATTGCAAGTTCACAAGTCCCTTCAATTCTCCAAACTCTTTGCTAGAGCGCATATCAACAATATAGTTTCAAAGCTAATCATCAAGTGCCATGAGCTATACTTTTGAAAAATCTTTAAGATAATACTTAGCATGATGAATTAATTTATCATTGTCAAAAGCAGAGAATGAATCATCGGGACATAGACATGCTAAGCGAAGAAGTAATTATGTACTTACTTCAGAAAAACGATCATTCAATTTTTGAAGTTGAATATCAATGACAAAATAAAATAAATCCACACAGAAGCGATGCAAATTTGTCATTTCTTCGGTATTACGTCGTGAGCGATCTAGGCGTACAAACACATTATCAAGAATGAAAAGGCAAAGTTAAAAGATTAACATCAAGAATTGAAAGAAATAAAACTTCTAAAAATTCATCCACTGATTCATCTCCAATATTATATTGCAGCCTCAACAATTTTATAGTCTGGAGTGACAGAATGCTACTGGCTACAGCATTCAAAATCCATTCACGCTTCAGCGGGTTTTGGTCACTAAACCCATTGCGTTTTTTTCCTCTACTCTTTTGCTCAAAGATTATCATTCCAAAGGAATTTAACAAAGCCTCAAGAAATTTGGATCTTCTACAAAAGATTGTCATTAATCACTCTTCATATCTCAGCTTGATAAATGTTCACAAAACTGAAAAGGGGTAAATGGATTGGACCCTTATACAAGGGTAAAACTCAAGCAAAAGATATCAAACTAAAATAGATTTTGAAAAAAAAACCCTTATACAATGCCAGATTTTCCCAAAATCTTAATAATTCTTCATGGTAATTCAGTCATGACCATGTAAAAAATCAACTGAACCCATATAAAAATTATAAAATACACTGTGATAGTGTGATTACACCCAAATAAAAAGCGAAAGAAATATAATTTCATACCATAACCAAACAACAAAAAATTGTGTTTAAGTGGGAAAGTAACTTTATTTCTTCATCTAAACCATCTCGATTGAGGATACAAACGATATTCCAAAATCCATCTCTAAAATCCAAAAAATCCAAAATTCTCATCGAAAGTCAATGACTTTATATAGTTATTAGAAAAATTGGAAGCAAGAATAATGTTCATTTAGTGTTTCGGTGTAGTTTTAGATTTATATGATTTATGTGGAAACTGGAAATGAAAAAAAAAAAAAAAAAAAAACCAAGATTTTCACAATCCATGCGTCAAAAAATTAATTAAATACGATACACATGAATTGTAACTACTACTACTCTATTATCTAATCAGCAAATTGAGTAAGCTCCGAGAATTATTGCAAAATCCCATGATAGCACCGCTGACAAAAATCAAGCAAGTGACACTAACGCCACAATGAATTTCGCCCTGACCCTGGATGCCATAATTCCCTCGATACAAGAAATACATAGACATATACAAGCACAATGACTAATTTTCACCATAGACTGAATACACAAGAATCTTACCCTCGACTGATGTCCCTCAATTCATCATCAGAAATCTTAGTCCTTGCATGGCCAAAGATTGCAGGGTTTGAGAATTAGGAGGACGGGAACTACAATGTGGGTCATTTTTTTCAATGTTATAAGACTTTTACTGAGCTTGGGTTAAAAATGGGCTTTTTTCAATGTTAAAAATTAAAGGTCCAGTGGGGACAACTGCCCCCATTGGACCCTTAATGGGTCGGCCTCTGTCTACAACCACTGTCGCATCGTTATGAGAAGTGGTCGAAAAGTTGTTAAATGTTTTATAAAATATTTCAGTTTTTAAAGTGGATATAAAACGCCATATTATTAAAGTCCAATGAAAAGTGGAGGACAATGTACCAACCTCAACGGCGCATGTCCAAAGAAAGCCTTTCACTTTCCTAAATCGATCAAATGGTAGATGATAAGGTACAGTGTCACCCCCATTGATGTTTACGGTAGGTGATATTTGTGTTGTAGCAAATAATCTTTAGTCAACTCCTTGGAAATACGAACTGAAGATGGAATTTGAGAAGGGTTGAGTCATGTATCTTTCTCCAGCCTAAGTTTCGGTTATCAAAACAGCTATAAGATGGCATTTTTGCCTTGGCCACATTTTCCTAGAAATAATCAGTCTATAGTGTCTATCTGTCTCGTCGAGTTTTCATCTAATGCAATAAAATACATAAATTGCCATTTTCTGGTTTATATTCTTTCAAGTAATAATCCTCTATGGGTTTTTATTGTTGTCATAAATATATAGTTGATGACGGGTTTAACTCTTCTTAGTCAAGCCTTAATGCCCTTGTTTTTTGGCGGCAAGCATCCCTCACAACCTTTACTTCATAAATCGAATGCCTACTCTTGCTCCCTCTCTCTTTTCATTTCAATTCTAATTACGATAAATTATGAGTGTTCGGATGCTTATGCTACTGGTTTAAACCTTACATCAATCACCATAAATTGAGTAATGCCTTCAGCGGTGATCAAAACTAATCATAGAAAGTTATCGATAATAATTAGCACGTAACGATCTATCAAAGTGTCATAAAACAATATTATGAAGACAATACAAGTTATCATTTAAAGGTTCATAAGTCATATATCAATAATGGTACATAGAAGTGTCAATCCGGGTGTTTCGGGCCGGGCCGGGCCGGGCCGGTCCGCCAACATATGAGCCCGGTAACGACCCGCGCGAAAAAAGCCCGCCCGCTACGAGTTACGGGCCGGTTACGGGTCGCCCACAATTTTGGACTACAACCCAGGCCCGCCCGCTGACCCATCTGGATCGAGCCCATGTGGGTCACGGGTCACGGTTTGTTCCGGTTTGACTCATATAATTGTATAAATAAAATTATAAAAATATAGAATTTTTCATATTTATAGCAAATTTTTTTTTTTTTAAATATAAATTAAGAATTAAACAAAATGATAATTTCATATTTATACCAAGAAATGTTTACATAGAATTCAAATTTAATGTTACATGAATTATTTATAATTTTGAAAAGTTAAATTTAACTTAAACAAATAACAACTAAATGCATTTCTAATTACTATTATCAAATATTTATAGTATAAGTATATCTCAACTAGGTTGGTACCTACTTTTACTATAGTTTATAGTTTAAGTACATCTCAACTAGGTTGACACCTACTTAACTGTAATATTTAATTTTTTTATTTTTTTTTCACGGGTCACGGTTAACCGCGGCTCGTGAAGGTGCAACCCCGAAGCCCGCGTGTCACACCTCTTTGACACGTGAACCGGTCGCTCGGGTCACGGGTCGGCCCGCGGTCCTGGGTCGATCCGTACCTGTTTTCACGGGGCCTGGTCGGCCCCGTCCGTCTTGACACCTCTAATGGTACATAAGATCATCATAGAACTTTGTAAGTTTGGAATATTTAAAAGGAAAAACTGTAGCCAGGGTCTCAAATCTTTCAAATTGTTGCAGATTATACACAAGATTTTCATTTTTGCAACTCATGTCCCAAACCTTCTATCTCGATTGTAGTAGGAGGACAAATGGATGGGTCTACCCATTTGATGGTTAGTCAACCCAAAAAACTCAATTTGACCATATTTTGATTAATTATAAACGGACAAAATTATAGTTTTATATTTCTCCAATAAAACAATTAAAAACTAAATTTAAAAAAAGTTTGAGAATTGTTCATCTTCTATACTGTAAGAGGGCGAATATGTGTGTAATTTTTGTCCTTTTTTGTGTGTAATTTCCGTCTTTAAATCAATTTTAAATGTCCAAATGGCATTCTTTTAAAAATTATCTATCGATCTTTTCCCAAATAGGTCACCAGAAAGACATCATATTCGATCATATTGGAATCGAAACAATATGATATGTAATTTGTCCCAATCATTTCTAACATTTTATGCCACAGATTCGAATTTTAATGATGTTAAACTCGATAGTATTATATCAAATTCAACTTCTCTTGTTTTGTTAAAGATTGTTATTTTCACAACCAAATTCAAGGGTTCAAAAGTTTTGTACCGTCCTTCCCCTCTCCCCTCCCAATAAAGAAAAATAAAAATAGCTTGATAGCTAGTGTGTTCTAAACATAGATTAAATAGCTTATCTTGATCATAAATTTTCGGAAAAAATAAACATACCAATGCAATGGTCAACAGTATGAATCTCACTTTTGCCTTGCAACTAAAATAGAAACACCAAATCCACTCAAACAAGCCAATACACAAATAATTAAGTATTGGAGTAGCCCCCGGGCATAGTTCAGTGGTGCAAATGACAAGAGTGATGTAGTCTCAACTGAGCTGACAATCGCAGTGTGAAGGTTCGATTCCTGCATCTAACAAAGTTTGAAATTGAACTCTTTGTGGGCACCAATATGACAACTCTTGTACCTTGGTATGTTGATGCACATTCAGCGAAAATTTACCTTCTCCACAATACTTTAGGCGCAGGACGGTGGGGGACCCTCAAGAATGGGGTTCAACCTTTTTAATTAAATATCGGAGTAAGTAAAAGCAGGTAGATATTTATATCGTAAAATCCTTTGAAACAAAGGGAAAATCGATGTGGCAAATCAAGATTAATGCTATAATCAAGAGGTAACCCCACACACTACATGAAGATATCATCTTGGCTCACCACAATATTATAATATAATAACAACAGATGGAACCCAAAATATTAAACCATTAAAGGAGAGAACAAACCACTCGAAACAATTAATTGTTGAATACAGGAATTGAAAAAGAAAGCTCAATTATTTGCGCCCAATTCTTCCAGCCGCCATACTCTCCCTCATATCCAATTTGCTGTGTATTTATTTTCTGTACGTGCATGTATCGTTCTTATTAGAAAGCAAAAAACCATTCGCTTTGATTTCAAACTGGCGATCCCAATATTCACATTAGTCCCCAAATTTAATTTTAATTATTAATGGGTTGGAACCAAATTAAATTCACAATGAGCTGGACCTAATTAATAAGTGATTGGGTCAAAAGGATCAGAATTTTCACATATATTAACTGCCACTTGTGTCTTGAGTTGTGATTCAATCGACTTCATTTAATTATGTCTTTTTTATGTCCGCTTTATAATCATTACTTTAAATGACTCTTCTGTAAAGAAGTAGGCACAATTTCGATTAAGTTCACGATTAGGTACATTTTCTTGTACAACACAGAGACAGTGAGAGCTTGTTTCTTGACGTCGTTTGATTGATAAAAAAGGAAATTGAGTTTTTTTCCAACTTCAATTCGAATGGATTCACTAATTGTGTTCATCTCGTATTCATCTTTAATTCTTATGCTTTAACTAAATCATTTTATTATTGTATATTTATTTTGCATTTCAATCACAACATTGATGGAAGTCGAACGCACTCAACATTATCGACCTACTAACATCACGAATTAAGCCTTGATGATGGCAACACTCAACTCCCAACCCCAAACCTCATTCAAATGAAATCACCCAATCCAATCAAAGTCACGTTCCAATAGTGTAAGTAAATTCATAAAAATGAGGCAGTCCCTTGGTTTGCACGCGTTTAAAGTAATTTCTGACACGTGAACAGTGTATTGAAAATTATATTAAAATGACATGCAACTAATTATTAGCTAACCAACTGGAAGTTGATTGGAAAGTTCATTAAGCAACAGCCACACCACAAGATTTCAATATCTCCTCCGTTCACCCAATCTAAAGGAAGAAAGAGAAATCATGTCATTATCGTAATAAACTCTCACGAGTAATTTCGTGTCTACTTGGAAAATCGGTTCTAAAGTCATCTCTATCGCTGCACTAAAAGTGTGCACTATTTTGCACCAAATTAAGATTTATCTCCAACCATTACACCAAAACTTACACCAAATGAATAATGTTTAATCATTTTCTTATCTTTTTTTATTCTTAGTAATTTATTTATTCGAAATATTATTTATTTATTTTAGAAATGCATAAATTACTAAATAAATAATTACGTTAAATTAAGGAAACTATTAAATTCATTAATAAATATATTATTAAAACATAGTATAATCAATTCAAAAATGAAAAATATTAAATCATGCCATTAAAAAATAGTGCACTACATTTCAAATTTGAACATTATGATATTATGAAGTCGAAATATCATTGCAATTTAATTCTCGAAATTCGTATGTTCTTCCCACAAATGATTGATTAATGCATTTCAAAGCGCAATGCGAGCCTCTTTATCTTTGATTTGTCTATGACAAGCAAGAAATTCTTGAAAACGATGATTTTCGTCTTCAACCAACTCAACTTCCGGACTTGACACTTCCATGCATCAACATTACGTTCGTCCTTGATAATACATGTTTTTTTTCCAAAACCTCGCCGAAACTCTGAAAACAAGTAGTGGGGAAAAATATTAGAATTACGAAATTCAAAAAGAAAATTGGTAATGACAGAATATCTTGAGGAGAACAAAATTTTGTTGAATTTGAATTCTATAACAGATCCAAACATACGTTTATTCTTTCAAAACGAACAAACAAGAATTTTATGAAAGAGAGCTCAACAACAAGATAAAAGATCTGAAAGTTCATTTGATTTGTTTGAAAATTATTTTGATGATATTGGAGGATCTGGAAGCGATCTTCTAGATTACTAAACTATGCACTTGTTTTTATGTATCGCTTTCTTTAAATAAAACTAGATTAATGTAAGTACGTGATTGTTGTCATATATTTCGTGTTTAACTATAAATAATCGTGTTTGTATTATTTTAAATTATTTTATTCTTATTTTAATTAATTCAATAATTATTATTTTTAACATTTAAAATTTAGTAAAAATGTAAATGCAAATGCAAATAATAATAATAATAATAATAATAATAATTGTATTAAAAATTGTATAGCACAAATTATATAAATACCCTCCAACAATTCTTTTGGCAAATGAAAATTTGGTGCCACATTGGAGCACTTTTGCACCAAATTTTGGTGAAATTTGATGTTTTGGTGTTGCCGTTGGAGATGGCCTAAAACTGCGTTCCAGTTGATCGAATATAGATTTTTACTTAATAATATTTGTAACCCACTATGGGAATATGATTAAGTAGTATTTTAAAGCGGGATAAATTTATTTTTTGAGCCAATTTTATGAAGAAGTAAAAGAACTTCAAGCCAAACTTTAGGGTGGTCATAAGCCAATTTGTTAACTCTAAGACGTGTCTCCTATATCATATTAGTTGAGGCTTTTCCTGTCGAGTTAAGCCTGTAAATAAGTGTATATATAGTACACAAAGTAAACACATCCAGACACTACAATATAATATTTTATTTGTGTATATAGTATAATATTAAATACATTACACATGATTGCATTGGTGAGTTTTATGATGAAGATTTAGGATTGATCAATCATGTCTTAACAGCTCGTCGTGGAGTACTCTTCAATAAATTTTCTCTAGGATGGGCCTTTCGTACCCGTACAAGAAAAGGCAAAATTATTCACTGCACTAGGAAGCTAATACCTAAATTCCTCATTGGCTGTACTTGCATTTCTCACTTGTAAGTCTGTCAGACCTTAATGTTTTCAAATATTCCCAAAGTGGGTTACAAATATTATTAAGTAATATTGATGTTCCAAATTGACTAATGTCTTCAAAATCTAATGGCGGATTAAAGCCGCAACATTTAAACCCTAAGAAGGCATTCAAAAACAACGTTAATAATATAAAACTCAAAGATTCTGTCTGAACGTATGCATCATGCATGGCCCATGACGTTTTCATTTTCAAAAATTACTGTTGGCTAAAGATAGACATTAATTATGTGCCCCTCAAGTCAAGCAAGGCAAAGCCCTATATAAGAACTTTCATTTTGCAAATCTTTGTATCATCGAATCATTAGAAATCTAATTTCGAATAAGAAAATCTCTTTTATCCATATGGATATGCAAAATCTTCTTTTAGTAATGTTCTTAGGTTTTTGTGTTCTTACAACACATTTTTATGGGTCAAATAGTACTATTATATCGCTTTGTATCCAAACGCCTTATCCAAATTTATGTAATTCTCTCACCGTCAATCAACCTCAAACGAGTTCAGACGAGAACTTGTTCGATTTCCGTGACACTGCCCTTAGGGCTACTCTAGCTCAAGCTGAAAATGCCCACAAGCTCATTTCAACTATGGACATAGGTTCATTCAATGAGCTAGGTCAATCAGCTTGGACTGATTGTTTAGAACTTTATGAAGATACCATTTATCAACTCAATCGCTCAATCACCTCGAGAAATCCACATAGCATGCTTGATGCTCAAACCTGGTTGAGTGCAACCTTTGCCAATGAACAAGCATGCCAAAATGGATTTATGGATTTTAACTTGTCTTCCCATTTGCAGACTTCCTCATTTATGCTCAGTAACATTTCAAAATTCTTGAGCAATTCACTAGCCATCAATAAGGCCATGACTTCATCCTCATATGTAATTGACAGTACTAATATTCATCACAATCGTCGATTGTTATCTGATGGTTTCCCCGAATGGCTTTCGACTGGTGATAGAAAATTGCTGCAATCCTCTTTTATAGCCACTTTTAGAGCTCATATTGTTGTGGCTCAAGATGGCTCTGGTAATTATAAGACTATTTCTGAAGCTGTGGCTGCAGTTTCCAAAAGGAGAGGTACCAAGAGGTTTGTTATTTATGTTAAGAAGGGAGTCTACAAAGAAAATGTGGTGATAAAGAAGTCTATGAAGAACTTGATGTTCATTGGCGATGGAATTGATGCCACCATTATTACTGGCAACAAGAATGTCCAAGATGGTTCCACAACTTTTCGTTCAGCAACTTTTGGTGAGTTTAATTTCAATTAAATTGCCATTCAGAGCCCTTGACTTTAAAATTAAATTGAATAAATATTAGTTTTGGAAAACCATTTCCATTAAGCCATGCTTCATCTAATTTTTTTTTTTTTTTTTTTTTTTTTTTTTTCATTTCTGTTGAAATTGTTTTCCCTCTTACCACATTAAAATGTTTTAAGTAAGCTGTTTGGCCTTCTCTTAAAGGCGCCTATCAATTTATGAAAATTGTGCATGTATGCAAGCGAGGGGCGCCCTTGTTGAAGAATAATTAATTCTATAAACAATCCATCTCTAAATAACACAACATGCTTTTAAACTAAAACAATGAACGCAGTCACTTGTCATTTAGTTAAAATATATATAAACGAGACGTCCCTTGCACGAATTGCATTGTCAAGTCAATATTCAGTTAATATTATAAATCAACTTGATCGTTGAACTATAATTATGCATGTATCATATATCAAAAAGAAGCAATTTTCTTAATGAAATCATTAATTGTTCACTAAGATTCGTTATTAAAACATGCACTAATTTTTCTCCTATTCTTCCCATAATCCTCAGCTGTTTCTGGTGAGGGCTTCATTGCCCGGGGTATAACATTCGAAAACACGGCAGGGCCTCAAAAACACCAGGCAGTGGCGCTACGTTCTGGCTCAGATTTCTCAGTTTTCTACGGCTGCAGCTTCAAGGGCTACCAGGACACCCTTTACGTTTATTCGCAACGTCAATTTTATCGAGATTGCGACATATATGGAACAATGGATTTCATTTTCGGGGATGCTGTGGCGATTCTTCAAAACTGTAACATATATGTAAGAAAACCAATGAGCAATCAGAAAAACACTGTCACAGCTCAGGGAAGAAAAGATCCTAATGAAAATACTGGGATTATAATCCAAAATTCACGTGTGGTCGCAGCATCAGACTTTAGGGCAGTCCAAAATTCATTCAAGACCTATCTTGGGAGGCCATGGAAGCAATATTCGAGGACAGTGTTCATAAAATGTACCCTAGATGGATTGATCGACCGGGCGGGGTGGCTGCCATGGAGTGGGGATTTTGCTTTAAGGACATTATACTATGGAGAGTACATGAACACAGGGAGTGGTGCAAGTACTAGTGGGAGGGTGAAGTGGCCGGGACACCACGTTATAACCCGTGCTGCCGAGGCTGGAAAATTCTCTGTAGGAAACTTTCTTGCCGGAGATTCATGGCTTCCGGCAACTGGTGTGCCCTTTACGTCTGGCCTGTGACATGAAATCGCTGTAGTTTTCATAATTATGCATAAAGTTGGTGGATATTCATGTACGTCTTTCTTTAATTAGTTAGGAAAGTGACTTGCGTATGTATATATATATATATATATATATATATGATACAATTGTCACATAGTTTGTGTTGGATTGCATTTACAAATTACAGATTGTATTATTGTACGCCACAAGTAATATTTATTTTCTCTTTTTCAGAAATAAAAAAGTGTGTTTAATTCTGAAGAAATGTTAGAAGTGATAGTAGGTCGCAAAAACTCAAAACTCATAAATATGCTATAATTTAATTTCTTGAAATATGTGTTTCTCTTATTATGAGCCCGTTTGAGCCACATTTTTTTTTCATTATAATGAAAAATATGACCGTTATCCATCACATCAATATTAAAATTCAAACTTTCTATCTCTTGTGTGGGGCCCATAACGGCTATATTTTTCATTTTCATTATAATGTAGCTCAAACGGGCTCTATATATGAAATATTTAATTTCTTTTTTTCAGAAATAATAAGGAATATGTTTTTCGTTTTCATGTTTAATTGTGGAGAAGCATTAAGTCATGGTAGGCTCTCAAGAACAAAAGTAAAACCCACAAAAATGTTATAAGAGAAAAAGTTTATTCGATTGAAAAATGTGTCTCTCTTTTTTATATATGAAAGTTTATTACAATTTCGTACATGCATTTTCAAACAAGTTCCTTCGATGTGGATACATAAATTCAATAGATTCACATTTCTTCCTTTAAGATCCAATGTAGAACATCTCGTGGGAATTGCTAATACATTAATATGCGAACATGCGGCCTTAATGGAGACCTGTGAAAAGCTACTCTCTCAAGGTGATAAGCTTATTAGTCTTCATCGCCTTTGTAACAATGTCACCTAGTACTTGATCTTAGGACTTGCATGACATGACATCATTTTCTCCTTGACCATCTATGGAAATGATACTTTATTTTGATGTATTTGCTTCTTTAATGAAAAAAATTGGATTCTTAACAATAGTAATTGATGAATAATTTCTCACAAAACAAAAATCATAACTTTGTCTTCAAGGGACTTCAAATTATTGAGTATCCATCTCAACCATAATTCCTGAAGTCAGTTACTAACAAAGAAATATATTTGGCTTCTTTTGCGTAGAGGCCTACTATATATAGGCTGCTTTTTTTTTTTTTTTTTTAAATAATAACCTTCGAATTTTATTGATAAACCCTCACTTGTGGCGGTGGAAAATCGGGGTTACAATTAATTACGAGAAGCGAAAAGAAGGCAAATTACATTTATCTAAACAAATGCAATCAATTGTAGAAATTGGGAAACTAGAGATTAATTCTAAGAAATCTGAAATCCAAGACGAGCTAAAAAAATATGCCACTTGATTTGCTTCTCGATAAATATGTGATATATCTATAGATATAACATAAGCAAGCTCTAAAATATCCTCCCAAATTAGCTGAATAGACTAAGGTATGGTAATATGATGATGAAACTAATGAACCACAACATTAGAATTTGTTTCTAAAGCAATCATATCTCTCTGTTAAGGATATAGCATATTTGATGACCTATCTTATAAGCTGATACCTCTGCTAAACTGTTAGTACCAACTCCAAGAGGACGATAGAACCCAAAAATTACATTCCCCTACCAATCTCGAAGCAATCCACTGCAACTAGTCGGGCATGGATTTCTAGCACTAGCACCATCAATATTTAGTTTATAAAAGTCATATTGTGGAGGGAACCATTTTACCAGAATTGGAGCTTTGACTTGTATTGACACCATAGACATGTGTAGCACTTATGAATAATAAAAAGAAAGAGACAATTTCTTTGGTTTTAGCATACCATTCAATTCGTGTAGCCAACGTTTTACTTTAGCACAAATTTTGTGTAAGTTTAGAGCCTCATCCTTAAATTTTGCAGAATTTCTAGCCAACAAAAACTCCTAG
>CM032640.1:1402316-1705769 GCA_019097785.1 Fraxinus excelsior
TTTTTTTTTTCTATTTTTCCAATTTAGTCCACCTATGAAAGAAAATTCATCAATTTTTTTTATTTTTTATTTTCCATCCCCCTTCTCCTTCCATGTTATCTTTTATTAAGGCACCATCTTGTGGTAGCCATAAACACAGTGGATAATATGAAATAATGCAAAAGTCATTTCAAGTGAAGTTATAGATAGCCAATTACAAGTTGAAGATATAACCAAAGCCATGAATGAACTAGAACAAAATATCTTTAATTTCCTAACCCAGGTTTGCTTAAACGAACATGTGATGACTTTCATTCCAGTCTTTTAGGACCCCCTTTTCAGCACAACTCTTCACAACCGCCTCAAAGCTTCATCCAATCGAACCTCCATCGTCGCAACAGCGTACCTGCCAGACAAGGTTGTCCCTTCCTAAGTGGACCCTACCTTGACTAGGATTGCTCAGCCACTTCCTAGACTTGGACTCACTAGCAGAGTTACTCCTCGAGGTGAGGCTGTTGGTGGTTGTGTCCGGTGAGCGTGGTGGCTGGAAGATGGAAGAATGAGGCTCCATATGTGGCAGGTTGGAAAGGAATGAATGGAAAGAGGCGTGAATAAGGTAGGGTTTGGGTTACTTTGGGTTTCTATCAGCCTGTGTATAATTTAAAAAAATACAAAAGTTTTCACAACATTTAATAAACGTTGCAGAAAATGATTTTTCACAACATATAATAAACCTTGCAAAAAGTTAATTTATTGAAACTTTTTTACAACGTTCAATAAACGTTGCAAAAAATAAAAGGTCTCACTTTTTGCAATGTTCAAAAAGAGTTGCAAAAACAAAATTAATAAACCTTGAAAAATTAAACTTTTCACAATGTTTGACAAACGTTGCAAAATGTTTTTCTTTTTACAACGTTTGATAAATATTGCGAAAAATAAAACATTCCGCAACACTCTATAAACGTTGAAAAAATGGGATCTATCGCAACATTCTTCTAAAATACGTTGTCAAAACTCATTTATATTAACCAATGACAACATTCATTTATTAAAATGTTGCAATAGACACCTTTAACAACATTTTATTAGCAAGTGTTGTCTTTTCAGTGTTGTAAATGATCATTTTTTATGTAGTGTATTTTTTCTCCATTCCTTTACTAATTATCATGGAGGACATATATGTACATATATTCATAATAACCCTACTCACCTTTGTTGAACTAACCCAATCTCTGGCTTTAGAATCTGTATTTAGCCATATATGGGTATCATTATGCATTGCCCATCGCGTAAATTTTCAATTATTTTTTGTTGTGATTCTTGTTCACATAATCAAACTAACCCATTTCCTATCTTCCTTAGTGCTTGCCCGGCTTCTCGGGTCTAATTGCTACCGATAACCATAATGATGAAAACAAAATCCTTACATGAACTACTAAAATTTTGTGTCACCTTGTTTCAGCCAATAATCAACTCCAAGCAAGAAGCTTAATTCGACCATGTTCACATCGATGTAATTGCTCCTTTCCCTATTTATTTGCAATTCTAGTTGTTGTTTCTTTTCCCCTCTCTCTCTCTCTCTCTCTCTCTCTCTCTCTCTTTGGCTTCTTTTTCTCTTTCCCTTTCTTTTCTTCTCTCGATCCTTCTCTTCTCGTTTACATTTAAGCCATTAACTTCCAATAATAGATAAGTACAACCCCAACTTTAAATTTTATCCATCTTAAACCCTCAAGTATTGTCAATTATAAAATAACCCCAATAAAATAATTCATTCTATTTAAGTCCCTAATAACTTTAACTTTGACTAATCAAACCTTTGACTTTGAATGAATAATATTGACTTTGAATATGAATGAATGAGTTATAACAGTATATTGTCTTTAAGATTCATGCACGATCAATTTTTTGAATCTTCACTACAACAAAATTGTGATTTCCAACAAGAATTTTTGCGACATACAAAAAATTGTAGCAATAAGTGATTTAACGCAACACATTTTTAAAGTTTGTCGCAAAGATTGTGATAAAAAAATAACTACCAAAAAATATAAGGTGACTTAAAAAGTTGTCATAAAATGTAAAAGCAGTGCTTAAGTTGTCGTTAAATGTAAAGAAATAAGTACCAAGGCAACACATTTTTTATAGAGCCCTTAGACATTTCACTGTCAATCAATAATTAGATGTGTTTAAGAGCTTCTTTGATGCACATTTGGGAGTAAGAATGCATTTTCACTGTTGATGTGACGTGGAATATGTAGTTGAAAAATTAAATAAAAGTTATTGATGTGATGAAAATATTATTTTATTGAAGATTGTGTGGTTCAAAATGAGTAGAAAAATGTGAATGAGAAAATTAATGTGACTCAAACAAGAATATAAAATGCCTAAACTATTTTGACCGAATAAAATTCTAAATGAATTCAGTTGAATTATCCAAAAAGAGATGCTAGATCAAATCCATTACGAAGAGATAGAGCTGCAAATGCAAAAGAGAACTTATATTTTTAAACATTTTTTAATAGTATTTTGTTACTCAATACGTACTAAAATAATTAGAAAATAGGATTTAAAATTTCTTATATTTTTTTCCCCTTTTTCGACAACTTTTTCAAATAAAGTTTAAAGAAGTAAACCTTCTATGTAAAACTGAGACAATTACTTAAATAGTAACTTAGTCAACTTAGTTAGAAGTGTTACAAATTTTTGCTTTCAATATTAGCTGTTATTCGGAAAACATTTGTAAAGTTCCTAAAGCATTTGTGAGTTTGACCATCCAAGATTTTAAATGCGAGCCCAGTGGGTTGAATAATCATACAGGGAAAAGGTCCACTACGAAGAGAGAGAGAGTGAGGCTTCTTCAAATATCTCAGCAACGTGTTCTGGCAGCCAACAGTGACCAAATCACACTAAAAGCTTTTCTGCCCTATAAATTCAAACCTCAAACACCTTCTTCTCAATCATATTCAGTAGCAACTAAATCTCATTCTTTGTGTGGAAATATATATACTCCAAATTAAGCATCTCCTTTTCTATATTTTAATGGATTCTGTATCTTTCTTTCCCAATATTATTGCTGCTGTTTCAATCATCCTCTTGCTTTCCAACACAACATGTGAAGCTCAACTTTCTACTACATTTTATAGCAATACATGTCCAAGTGCACTCACTACAATCCGCGCATCAATCCAGCAAGCAGTATCCCGACAGCGCCGGATGGCTGCATCTCTCATTCGCCTCCATTTTCACGATTGCTTTGTTCAGGGCTGTGATGCGTCAATCTTACTTGACGAAACCCCTTCTATACAAACTGAGAAGACTGCAATTCCAAACGATAATTCTGCCAGAGGTTATGAAGTGATCGAGGCTACCAAGAGGGAGGTTGAGAAAATATGTCCAGGAGTTGTTTCCTGCGCAGATATACTCACGGTAGCAGCCAGGGATGCCTCAGCAGCTGTACGTAGACACACATCGTATTTGTTTCGAGAGTGAATTCTGTCACTTATTTATGATAACTCTGTACATGTCATGGATGAAAATATAAATTTGACCTGAACATCATGGGGCATCTAGTGCATGAATATCTAAACTTGTATTTTTTATGAACCACAGGTTGGTGGCCCGTCATGGAATGTGAAACTTGGGAGAAGGGATTCTACAACTGCAAGTCGTTCGTTAGCCAACGCTGATCTTCCTGGGCCAGATTCCGATCTCGGTGGACTCATTTCTTCCTTCGACAAAAAGGGACTTAGTGTTAGAGACATGGTTGCCTTATCAGGTAACTAAAAGTTTGATATTTGTGACGTGCAAATCAATTTCTCTTACATTTCTTAGATGTTGTTGGGTAACAGTAAGAGCTGACTATGCAACGTAAAACCGCTATTGACATGCAGGATCCCACACAATAGGCCAATCGCAATGTTTTCTCTTCCGTGAAAGGATATACAGCAATGGGACAAACATTGATGCTGGGTTTGCAAGCACTCGTAGACGCCAATGCCCTACAAACAGTGGAGACACTAATTTGGCACCGCTTGATTTGGTGACACCCAATTCATTTGATAACAATTACTTCAAGAATCTGATGCAGAGAAAGGGTCTCCTTCAATCAGATCAAGTTCTATTCAGTGGAGGCCAAACCGACAGTATTGTTTCCGAGTACAGTAGAAATCCACAAACATTCTTGTCTGATTTTGCAAATGCCATGATCAAAATGAGAGATATTGAACCGCTCACTGGTCAAAATGGGATCATAAGAAGGATATGTAGTGCCATCAACTAAATTAATCCGTAACTATGTGATCTTGTTGCAGTTTTTCCGTTTTCCTAATTGTACATCCATTTTCATTTTTGTTCTCCGAAGTTTTTTTTATTGTATTCTTTCCAATTCTGAAAAAATGTGCTCTTCATTTGTAGTATTTCTTTCTTTTTATCATGTATAATTGTAGATCAACTTATACTTTATTTACAGTATACATATAGTGTGCTTAAATCTTAGATTTCGGTATCCGCTCATATCAAGATTGTTAATGTATATTTGGGCTCAAGGGCGGACCCAGCACCCGGCCAGCCCCAGCGGCCGCCCGTGCTGGGTCCGCCGGGATTTCCAGGTGCCGCCGGGAAGAAGGCCGGCGAGGGTTTTTTTTTCTTTTGTTCTTCTGGTCCTGGACGACAGAGGAGAGGAGGGAAGCAAAATTCAGGTTGGGCCTTTTTTTCAAACTACAAGGCCCAATTAATTGGGCCAATTTAGAACCCATTGTACAAGACTACAATCCCCAATTGAAATTAACAACCCAAGCCAAGTTAGTAGTTACCCATTCCATTACCATTACCCAACGTCCCAACCGGAGCTGTGGCGAAATCTGGGCGATCTGCTGAGTCGCCGACTGCCTGCCACCGCCTGCCGCCGTGCCCGTCTGAGCTCCGATTCTCCAATCTCCGACCAGCAGTCCAGGCGTCCCGCGTCCAGCAGCAGGCCTGTTGCCAAGTCGGCCATTGAAGTCTCTTCTCTCGGACTGAATGTGAGTTTTCAGTTCTGTTTTTTTTTGTTACTTTCCTAGTTTCCTAATCCTTGTGTAGTTGTGTTAGTTGTGTTGTTGTCACTTGTCTTAGTTGTTCATCTTGTTGAGGGAATGAGGGTTGATTATTGTGATTTGTGATTTGTTATTTGTGATTGTGAATTTGTGATTTGTGAATTTGTGATGAGAATTGAGAGGTTGTTCTTGGTGACTTGGTGGGACTTGGGACTCAGTTTGGAGTGGCCAAGTGGTGGGACTTGAGATGGGGCTCTTTGGTTTTAGTTTGGAATTTGGAATTGATAGGGTTCCAAATTCTTTGCAACTTGCAAGTCAATTTTAAGTAAATGGAGAATCTGTTTACTCTTTTGAAGACTATTCCATTCAATTTTTAATCAATTTTAATTGAAACATAATTTGGGGAATTTTGCAGATTATGGATCGATTTTTTCAACCGAAACGAAAGTCCATTCCTAGTTCTTCTTTGTCTAGTTGTGCATCTAGTCCCGCCACTGATTCTAGTCAAGTTATTAAATAACACAAAGAAGTCCCGGCCTTAATTTAATGTGGATGATCTTGTATCTGATCCAGGGAAACGCCCCCTATTGACTCATATGATCCTAATGTCAGAGATGATGTTAGAATGGCATACTTGGAGAAAGGTCCTTGTCAACCATATGGACACGACTTCCCAAGAAGAAGGATATGGAATGATAATAGGTGTTTTCGGAAAGAGTGGTTCTCTGAATTTCATTGGTTGGAGTACAGTATAGAAAATGATGCGGCGTATTGTTTGCATTGCTACTTGTTCAAACCCGATAGAGGGGGTCAAGGCGGTGGACATATATTCACTAAAACTGGCTTTAGGGATTGGAAACACAAACATACATTGAAAGATCATGTCGGTCTCTTTGATAGTGCTCATAATCAAGCTTTTGCAAAGTGTACCAACTTGATGAATCAAAAGCAGAGTATCTCTTATATTATTTCTAGCCAAAGTAGTAGTCAACAAAAAAGTTATAGGACAAGATTGACTGCGGTGCTAGATTGTACTAGATTCCTCTTGATGCAAGGATTGTCATTTCGTGGTCACGATGAATCCCAAGAGTCCCTTAATAGAGGAAATATAGTTGAGCTACTAGACTGGTATGCAACTCGTTGTGAGGAAGTTAAACAAGTATTATTCAGTAATGCTCCTGGAAATGACCAAATGACTTCACCAAAGATCCAGAAGGATTTGGTTAATTGTTGTGCCGTATAGACAACAAAGGCTATTATCAATGAGATGGGTGATTGTTTGTTTTCAATTTTGGTTGATGAGGCTCGTGATAATTCTATAAAAGAATAAATGGTAGTTGTGTTGAGGTTTGTTGACCGAAGTGGGGTCGTGAAAGAGTGTTTTTTGGGCATTACCCATGTTGTTGATACTTGTGCTCAATCACTCAAGGATGCCATTGATGCAATGTTTTCTACTCATGGGTTGAGCATATCTAGCCTGAGAGGTCAAGGTTATGATGGAGCAAGCAATATGTCAGGTGAGTTCAATGGTTTGAAAGCTTTGATTTTAAGAGAGAACCCACACGCTATGTATGTCCACTGTTTTGCTCACCAACTTCAGTTGGCAGTTGTTTCTATGGCACGTAGGAGTAACATACTTGGTGATTTTTTTAATATGCTTTCTATTATTGTGAATTTGGTGGGTGCATCATGTAAGCGTGTAGATGCTCTTCGAACAAGTTACCATGCTGATATTTTGGAGAAGCTTAATATTGGGGAACTTTGTGGTGGGAGTGGTAAGTTTCAAGAAATGAGTTTGGCACTCCCATGTGATACTAGATGGGGCTCACATCTATTGACAATTACTCGTGTTATTAATATGTTTAATGCTATCATAGATGTTCTTGAGGATATATCAGAAGATGGCATAAATTTAGAGCAGAAATCAATGGCCGAAAGACAGATGGACACTATGCAGAACTTCGAGTTTATGTTTAGTCTCCACTTCATGTTTGAAATTCTAGCAATTACAAACAACCTTTCACAAGCCTTACAGAAGAAGGATCAGGATATTGAGAATGCCATGGGGTTATTAAATGTGTGTAAGTGTGCATTGCAGGACATGAGAGACAATGGCTGGGATAATTTGTTGAGTAGGGTGATTGAGTTTTGTGTTGACAGAAATATTTTTATGCCCAATATGGAGGATATTGTAGTATTGAGAGATCGACCTAGGCGTGGAACTCAGCAGGTGACTTATTATCATCGTTTTTATGTTGATTTGTATTGTCACGTTATAGATTCAATCTTACAAGAGTTGAATGATCGTTTTTCCGAGACAACTACTGAGCTCCTAACTTGCATTTCGTATTTAAATCCAAGAGATTCATTTGCATCTTTTGATAGGGATAAATTGATACGTCTTGCCCAGTTGTATCCTTTGGACTTCAATAATGAAGAGCTTTTATTGCTTCGACCTGAACTTGACAAGTTCCTTATGTTTGTGAGAATGAATGAAGCCTTCTTTAACCTCAATAGCATTTCTTGTGTTGCTCAGAAGTTGGTTGAAACAAGAAGCTCTTGTTATTTTCCATTGGTTTATAGGCTGATTACCTTGGTTTTGATATTACCCGTGGCAACTGCAAGTGTTGAAAGAGTATTCTCTGCTATGAATCTAATCAAGAGTGACTTGCGCAACAAAATGGGAGACTATTGGTTGAATGACAATTTGGTGGTGTACGTGGAGAAAGAGATTTTTGCAAAAATTGAGAATGAAGCAATATTGCAACGTTTTCAAAGCATGGATCCCGTAGAATGCAGCTGTCTAAGATTACAGTTAAATAGTAGGTTGTATTGTGTATTTCTTTAGTACTTTTGATTGTATTGAACTACGTTTTCATATATATCATTTTTACGTTTTAATGTTTTTACATATATATTGAATAATTTTTAATATTATATAATTAAATATTAATAAACGACATCGCTCTTACGATCGTGGATGATTAACGTTGACCAGTCAACGTTGACTAGTCAACGTCCGCCCGGGCTGGACTTAGATCCTGGGTCCGCCACTGTTTGGGCTGCCTCAGTACTATTACTTGGCCTGTTGGGCCTTTTGTGCAATTGGGTTAGTACAATTTACTTGTAAAAAGGGGTTTAAGTGAAACATGTCTTTTTGCCTCTTAAAGGTTGACAATGTGCTCTACACGTGGGTGCATTTTGACTTTTGGATTGTGACTATTGAGTTGGATAGATACGTGACTTGGTCTTGGCTCTTTGATGAGATGATTGTTCCATTCTTTTAGTCTCTTCGTTTTTCTCCCTTTCTTTGAGTGATAATTTGGTTTTTCTCTTGTAAATCTGTAATCAATCTTTATGGGTTTTAATCTCTGCTCTTTGTGTGTATTCGCTTGTTGTGTACAGTCATTTAAGGGATTGAGGGTTTTGTGATTACGATTTGTAGAAGAGGCGAGAAAGAACTCGAAGAAACTCGTACATTATGTACTAATTCTTGGTTTTTCACTATATCTCATTGTAGATGCTTAACGAGTGATTAGGTCAGTCGCAAGACTGAACATCCGGGCCCTTTGAGGCGAAAAATCCTTTGTGTTCTGATTTTCTTCAATTTTCTGCAATTTTGTAATTGTTGCAAACTTTGATCCTTAGAATAAGTCATTTCGGGGCCTAACAAAAATGTTGGCACCTCGTGGATTCAACTTGCATCACCAATTGTTTGGCAAGTTTGGACATACATCCCTAAAGTGCTACTACTTTCTTCCTTTTCTCGCTTGCGATTTTCCTCCAACTCCCCACCTGCAGTTCCCTAACCCTAGTAGAGATGTGAATTCAACAACATTGAGCCAGGACAACTTGGTTTTGAGGTGGCTCAACATGACCCTTTTTTAAGCCAACCGGCCTAGCGCCTAAATTTATAATTATGGATGTGCCTTCAAAACTTATTGTTTGTTTTATTTATTTTTTTCACGGAAGTTCTCCGTTCTCTCTTTTCTTTATAAAACAATAGGGGGCCATTGATCTTTATATCCCAGTCAGCACAACTTAAGTGTAGAGAGGGACAGAGCCGTGCTTCTCTTCTCAAGATTAACCCTATCCCTATTTATCTTCTTTTGCCAAGTACTTGTTTCAGTTTCCATTGCATGCACCATCTAATTCATAAAAAGTTGTCGATGATAATAAAAACGTATAAGAAGTTTTAAAATATAATTTTTAATTAATTTTGTATTTTGTGACAAAATACCATAAACAAAAATGTTAAAAAATACAAGTTCTCCTTTGCATTTGGCTGCTCTATCTCCACACAATGGATATGATCTAGCATCTCTTTTCGGATCAACTCAATTTATTGAAAATTTTACTTGGTCAAAATAGTTTAGGCACTTTATATGAAAGTCCACCTCAAACACTTCTAATAATTAATTGAAAGCAAAATGTCGAAGGGTTCCATAAAATAAAACTTACAAAATTCTTAGTGGATACTTTATTCCGCCATGCAATTTCTTAACTGTCAACTACTTTTGAATTTCACTACTAATGAATTGGTAGCATATGAGAAAACAAGATCTGAAAGCAATATGAATCAGAGAGACATTACACTTGCCATATAATCACGAAGAGCACGTCTAGGTCACATGAATAGTAGTTTTTTTTTAACTTTTACGGTGGTTCCTTCGTCGCTGACAATGTTAGATTTCTTCAATTGTATCTTTTGTTGGTGGTCACTTTGAGTCCCTTTCAAAACTTATATTTTAGTTTCATTATTAATAAAACATGTCCCAATTCACCAAATTATCTCCGTTTTTGTTGATGTTTTCTGGGTTGACTATAGTAAGTAGTAAATAAGTAAAGTAAACTAAGGGTGGGTTTCTAAATTAATTTGCTACTTAAAGACGCGAATAAATGGTTATTGAAATTAGGAAAGAAGTAAATCTATAATATATTAAATATTACATTAAGTGAGAACCATTTTTTGAATGATTTTAACAATACTACAATACATTTATTTCAATAATACCTTGCTCTTTTTTTTTTTAATAGATAATAAATATATGATATATTAAATATCACATCAAGTGAGAATCATTTTTTGAACGATTTTAACCATACTACAATTCCATTATTTATATAACATATTACTTTTCGCTTTTCAATAGATAATAAATACTACAAAATATTTGTCATGTGTGAATTTCGTGTTATTAATTCTCAATTAATTAAATAATATTCACAATAATTTAGAATCAAAGAATCTTGATATACATAAATCAAGAATTATTATAGATGAATTTATTTTTATTCATGTATCTAGAAATTTTAATGTGTGTTTAAATTTTTGTACTAGCAATTAAATTTTATGTACCAAATGTAGTATAAAAAAGTTACTCATTTGCAGTATTTCATTATCAAAAAAAAAAAAAAATTGTACAAGTTGAGTTTTGAGAGTACGATTTTCTTCTCATAAACTTTTATTCTAATTTTTATTTTATTTAGTTCGATTGAGTCTCATCAAATCTTCCCAACAAATTTATATCAATTATTACTTTTATAACAATTATAAGTATTTCAAAATAACACGCAATGCACGTTTAACTCTGACTAATGTAATAAAAAGGGAGAAAATGAGAAGATGAAATAAAAATCAATATCTTGTGTGTTTTATAAGGAAGAATTAGGGATACAATGATAATAAAAATTGGGGTTACGGGGATATAATTGTCATTCACTAATTATCATATTATTTACAACACTCCCCCTTTGAATGACACATTACAAAAATATGTGTCGTTAAAATCTTATCAAGAAAATTCAGTGGAGTTGTTCACCCTAATTTCAACCCTTGTACCAATTCATCATTGTCTTGTACGTCAATGTCTTAATATTGCAATTTTGGTAAGCACGTTTCGTGCTCTCTTTTTATAACATTCAAATAATATCGTCTTCGTACAAGATGATTGAAAAATAGCTCTTATTGATCTCTTCGGGGGTCTTGTACGTATGAAAGCAATATTTTGAAGGTAAAAATATTTTAAGTTATATACATTTATCATACAATGAATATGCCTAGTTAAAACCTTATTATGAAAAATCATGTGGAAAAAATCTTAATGAAGGAAAAATAGTATATTTATTCTTTTAAACACCCTACAAAAGTTATCTCATTAAAAACATTTTCAGAAAAATCCAATAGGACAAAACTCGGTCAAGAGAAAAAGAGTACAACGCGTATTTAATCTTCCCCGTGATAATATCACTTGAATTTTATATGCTTCAAGCTTATTAAATCTTTCAACACAATAGCCATACCAGATTGATTGACTATACTCAAATTTATTATATGCATATCAAATTCCATGCATTATCAAACTAATAAAATAGAGATTTGTAATTACATCTATCACGCGATAATTTATCTATTTACACAAGTCCTCGCAAAATTCATTATGTAAAGAATCGTGCATTTCATATTACGACTTTACGTTTTTTCATTTTCATTTCCCATATCTATACACATTTAGGTGTTTAGATGATAGATCTAAAGACTTCCACTACACCAGAAATAGCTTATGGCAACGCACGAAAAACGTTGACATAGACCTTTTGCAGCGTTCGGGTGCACGTTGCGGGCTTTGATGTCGCCGTAGAGTCCCAACGTTTTGCAACGTGCATTGAACGTTGCTGTAGACCCTACGACAACGTTCGCGGAACGTTGCGGAAAGTGTCTACGGCAACGTTCCGCGAACGTTGCTGTAGTCACCTTTTGCAACGTGCATTGACCGTTGTCGTAGACAATACAGCAACGTTCAATGCACGTTGCAAAAAGTCGACACCTCTATGGTAACATCAAACATCGCAACGAAACGTTGCGAAAGGGTTTTCGCAACGTGTTTTTGACCGTTGCGATAGATTATTTTACATTTTTTTAAATTTTTAATTCTTTTATTTATACAATGATTTATATAAATCAACCACAAAACAAAATAGAAGATAACAATATCAAATAACTCCAATAATCATCGTTAATTAAACTCCAAAATGTAACAATATTCATACAAAATTAGGATCCAAAATTCCAAAGCATCGAAAAATATAATACATTTTAAAAAAATAAAATAAAAAATACCACAAGCCCTAAGCAGTGAGTAAAAGGTAAACAAGCACTTCTTTGTTGTATCGAATTGAACCACTCCTAGAGAACGTTTCCCGAGACCAAGGTATGTTCGCTTGACTGCCCCTTCACTCCTATTCCACTCCAAAATGTGTGATTCGCCATCTTTACTAGTATCACAATAAAATAGCCTACCATTTACCCAAGAAATTGAGAAATCAAAAATATACATAAAGCCAATAGCACAATTGAGTAAAACTAAGCTACAAGGAGAAATGCCTTGACCCCATATTATCATATAACCATGCCTTAATCTTCCATCAATAGCAGTTTATGGTTATGTATATATGGATATCCTCCTTAATCTCACCAGGTTATCATCATGAAGTGATCCTACAAGTTCTTGCTAGACAGTCCACATAAGTGAGAGTAGAATACATATATATTTATGCATTTGTCCCCTTTTTTCTTTGACGACATTTGTGCCTAATGTGCACTGAATGGTTTGAAGAGAAGGGAAGCTCAATTAGAAAGAGGGAAAAAGGAAATCTTCCCTACCAGAAAACTGAAACCGAATATCTTAAGCATTATAGAACTCTACAGAGTTGGAAAAAAAATGATCACATGCCTTTTGGCAGAAAATGTCCAATGCACGAGACATGATCAATGGGTGCTTTCACATCATTGTGGCGAACTATTTCCCCAAGGATTCTGTCAATTGCTGCTCCCTGTTTATGCATAGGAAACAAAATGTGAAATATATTGGATAACATAAATAGTTAATACTATTGCCAGAATACTTTCCTTGGTAACACCAACTGCTCGGACCTCAACAGATCGCCCACATTGGACCAAATCTACAGAATCATTTGATGTTGGGCCTGTCAATAGATGCTGCAACATATCCTTCGCTTGAAGCCTCCCGAAATCTATGTCTATGGATATAAACATAGAACATTAATAAAAAATAAAATCTGAAAATGAAAATTTGAAAAGAGAAACTCTTTAAAATGGAGAACAATGGAAACATATAAACACAAATCACCTGCGTACTTATAGTTCCACACTAGCGAGGTCTCACGGAGCTCAAAATGAGAACAGAGTGTTCTCTCAGTAAAATATTCAAAAACATGCTGAAACAATCGGCGATGGAGATTAGAATTTCATAAATAAAGGCAATTCAAAACGAATCCTAGTTATCCAATAGTCCAATAAGCACCTTAACATTGTCAAATAATCAAATTCAAAATTATTACAGCCACCGCCACACCACTACAACCATACCCGTATCCTATCTACAACCATAGCAATCGCCACCAACACAACCACCAACACCACCACAAGATTTCTCCACTCCAGCAAAAAAGACGCCTCTACCTTCATTTGCAACTCCAATCAACCACCACTACCACCGTCTGCTAGAATTAAGCATCTCATACAACACTACGACACCACATCCACCACTCCACCAACAAAACCCCCAAACCTGCAATAATCACCAATAAAAAACACACCAAAACTTTGGTAAAGCAGCAAATTGGAGAAACTACCACAAAATATTGCGGTAGTTGATGCATAGTGTCTCGGCGGTGTAGCTTGTGAGTGCTACACGCAGCGGCACGGAGCTGTAGCAGCGTGGTGCCGCTTCGAGCGACGCACACCGACTGTCAAAAGGCCACTTCACGTGACGATGGCACGGCATGCTGTCTTCGCGAATGGATGATGGAGGGGAGGAGAGCAGAGGTGGTGGCAAACGACGGCGTTGTTAAAGGCCACTTCGCGTTAGTGGGACACGGCTACGCCTGGAGTAAGGGATGAGAAAGATGGGAGAGAGACGGAGAAGAGGGAAATTGCTAGAGGAAAGTGTAGAGAGAGAGGGAAATTAATTTTGGGAAAGATTAAATGAAAAGTCCAATAATTTTTTTTTAAAAAAAGCTATTAATGGCAACGTGCAATGAACGTTGCAAAAAGGTTAATGGCAACATTCAAATGCACATTGCTAAAACATCTATCGGCAACATGCAATGAACGCGCGTTGCTAAAACTATTAATTACAATGTGTAAAGAACGTTGCAAAAAGGTTAATGGCAACGTTCAAATGCACGCTGCTAAAAAATCTAATGGCAACATGCAATGAACGCGTGTTGCTAAAACCATTAATTACAACGTGTAATGAACGTTGCAAAAAGGTTAATGGCAACGTGCATTGCACGTTGCTAAAACTAATCTACAGCAACGCGCATTGCACGTTGCAAAAAAAAAAAAAAAAAAAAAAATTAAAGGCAACGAGCCGCGAACGTTGCAAAAGAGTGTATTAGCAACATCCATTAAAAAAACGTTGCCAAAACTCAATTTTGTCAACCAATAGCAACGTACACTTGCTTAATGTTGCCATATACCCCTTTTAACAATATGCAATTGATGAATGTTGCTTTCTGCATGTTGCAAAATGCTTTTTTTTTCTTGTAGTGTTCAATTTCTTTAATAAATTCAATTTGTTGGGACTGCGTCCATTTATTTGGTCAATCATTACTTTGATCGATATGTTTCAACGAATTTATTTTGATTCATCGTTATTCATAATATGATACAGTATATCATGTACAAAAGTGTGTTGACAACTTTTTCTTTTTCGATCTATTCGTTTTTATAATGACATAATTTATTGAGATATTTCAATTTTTAACGTATCTAGTACCTGAATCTTTTGTGGTGTTTTATAATTTGTTATATCTAAATACTCATCAAGAGTATATGCTTCCTTAATAGGACCATGTTTGTTAATTGCTCCATTTTCATTTAGAGATTAGAATTGAATATCATCACGTTTCAGGTATGCTATAAATTTATCAAATATCATCACGTTACTTAATTGGCCAATCATTTCTAATTACTCCACTTTCCTTAATATGACCATCTTCGCTAATTGCCATAGTGATCGGTTGATTTTATAAAATAAAAAATAATAATAATATTACCTGGAAAAAAATTAAAAACCGAAGGTCAAAATAATAATAAAACAAAAACAAAAATGCAAATTAAGCTAAAATTAAGCAACGTCAATTTAAGTATCAAAAATCCCCCACAATGCACAAAAATTGTGTCTGCTTGAAACCTCAAGCTTATGGTGTCAATGACATGTAGTGATAATGGATTACACACCACAGCCATTGTCTTCTTCTACTCTAATGCTCATGAACGTTTGTATATACATTTCAATTTTTCGATGAAGTAAATTTATTTATCTACTACTTACAATAACCATTCATTTATGTCTTGAGTAGCAAATTAATTTGGAGCCCTTGATAGTGAAAATAAACTGAAACAAAAGGATTAAATAGATAGTGTCCACCAAATTTTAAATTACTCTTAAATGTCAACCCAGCAACCATCAACCAAAACGGAGATAATTATTTGGTCCGAATTTTTGGTTTATTTTTAAATTGAAATCCCTCAATAAGACATTCTGGTAATAATGAAATTAAAATATAAGTTTCGGAAGGGCTCTGCGTGACCTCTAACTTAAGGTACAATTGAAATCTTACACCATCCGACATAGAAAAATCAACGAAAAGTTAAAAAGAACTACAGTTGATGTGACTAGACATGTGATTATACAGTGAGTATATTGTATCTAAGATTCATGCACGGTGACTTTTTCGGATCTTGTTTGCCTATATGTTACCAATCAGAGTTTGATAAAATTAAATAGCCGCCGGTTAAGAAATTCCATGGCAAAATAAAGTATGTAATAGAATTTTATAAGTTTCTTTTTTATGGAGCCCTACGACATTTAATGATTAGATGTGTTTTCAGTTGGACTTTTATATAAAATGCCTAAACTATTTCGACCAAGTAAAATTTTGAATAAATTCAGTTGAATTATCCAAAAAGAGATGCTAGACCAAATCCATTACGAAGAGATAGAGCAGCAAATGCAAAAGAGAACTTATTTAAAAAAAATTTAATAGTATTTTGTTACTCAATACGTACTAAAATAATTAGAAAATAGGATTTAAAATTTCTTATATTTTTTTTCCCTTTTTCGACGACCTTTTCACATAAAGTTTAAAGTAAACCTTCTATTTGGGGAAGCTTTGCGGTGAATGCGAGGGCTGGTGCATGCGATGTAAAACTGAGACAATTACTTAAATGGTAACTTATTCAACTTAGTTAGAAGTGTTACAAATTTTTGCTTTCAATATTAGCTGTTATTCCGAAAACATTTGTAAAGTTCCTAAAGCATTTGTGAGTTTGACCATCCAAGATTTTAAATGCAAGCCCAGTGGGTTGAATAATCATACAGGGAAAAGGTCCACTACGAAGAGAGAGAGTGAGGCTTCTTCAAATATCTCAGCAACGTTTTCTGGCAGCCAATAGTGACCAAATCATACTAAAAGCTTTTCTGCCCTATAAATTCAAACCTCAAACACCTTCTTCTCAATCATATTCAGTAGCAACTAAATCTCATTCTTTGTGTGGAAATATATATACTCCAAATTAAGCATCTCCTTTTCTATATTTTAATGGATTCTGTATCTTTCTTTCCCAATATTATTGCTGCTATTTCAATCATCCTCTTGCTTTCCAACACAACATGTGAAGCTCAACTTTCTACTACATTTTATAGCAATACATGTCCAAGTGCACTCACTACAATCCGCGCATCAATCCGGCAAGCAGTATCCCGAGAGCGCCGGATGGCTGCATCTCTCATTCGCCTCCATTTTCACGATTGCTTTGTTCAGGGCTGTGATGCGTCAATCTTACTTGACGAAACCCCTTCTATACAAACTGAGAAGACTGCAATTCCAAACGATAATTCTGCCAGAGGTTATGAAGTGATCGAGGCTACCAAGAGGGAGGTTGAGAAAATATGTCCAGGAGTTGTTTCCTGCGCAGATATACTCACGGTAGCAGCCAGGGATGCCTCAGCAGCTGTACGTAGACACACATCGTATTTGTTTCGAGAGTGAATTCTGTCACTTATTTATGATAACTCTGTACATGTCATGGATGAAAATATAAATTTGACCTGAACATCATGGGGCATCTAGTGCATGAATATCTAAACTTGTATTTTTTATGAACCACAGGTTGGTGGCCCGTCATGGAATGTGAAACTTGGGAGAAGGGATTCTACAACTGCAAGTCGTTCGTTATCCAACGCTGATCTTCCTGGGCCAGATTCCGATCTCGGTGGACTCATTTCTTCCTTCGACAAAAAGGGACTTAGTGTTAGAGACATGGTTGCCTTATCAGGTAACTAAAAGTTTGATATTTGTGACGTGCAAATCAATTTATCTTACATTTCTTAGATGTTGTTGGGTAACAGTAAGAGCTGACTATGCAACGTAAAACCGCTATTGACATGCAGGATCCCACACAATAGGCCAATCTCAATGTTCTCTCTTCCGTGAAAGGATATACAGCAATGGGACAAACATTGATGCTGGGTTTGCAAGTACTCGTAGACGCCAATGCCCTACAAACAGTGGAGACACTAATTTGGCACCACTTGATTTGGTGACACCCAATTCATTTGATAACAATTACTTTAAGAATCTGATGCAGAGAAAGGGTCTCCTTCAATCAGATCAAGTTCTATTCAGTGGAGGCCAAACCGACAGTATTGTTTCCGAGTACAGTAGAAATCCACAAACATTCTTGTCTGATTTTGCAAATGCCATGATCAAAATGGGAGATATTGAACCGCTCACTGGTCAAAATGGGATCATAAGAAGGATATGTAGTGCCATCAACTAAATTAATCCGTAACTATGTGATCTTGTTGCAGTTTTGCCGTTTTCCTAATTGTACATCCATTTTCATTTTTGTTCTCCGAATTTTTTTTATTGTATTCTTTCCAATTCTGAAAAAATGTGCTCTTCATTTGTAGTATTTCTTTCTTTTTATCATGTATAATTGTAGATCAACTTATACTTTATTTACAGTATACATATAGTGTGCTTAAATCTTCGATTTCGGTCTCCGCTCATATCAAGATTGTTAATGTATATTTGGGCTGCCTCAGTACTATTACTTGGCCTGTTGGGCCTTTTGTGCAA
Source organism: Fraxinus excelsior (assembly GCA_019097785.1). Lineage (NCBI taxonomy): Eukaryota > Viridiplantae > Streptophyta > Magnoliopsida > Lamiales > Oleaceae > Fraxinus > Fraxinus excelsior. The sequence goes on from CM032640.1 coordinate 1,420,499, forward strand.
TTGGGTTAGTACAATTTCGGGTTACAATTTACTTGTAAAAAGGGGTTTAAGCGAAACACGTCTTTTTGCCTCTTAAAGGTTGACAATCTGCTCTACACGTGGGTGCATTTTGACTTTTGGATTGTGCCTGTTGAGTTGGATAGATACGTGACTTGGTCTTGGCTCTTTGATGAGATGATTGTTCCATTCTTTTAGTCTCTTCGTTTTTCTCCCTTTCTTCGAGTGATAGTTTGGTTTTTCTCTTGTAAATCTGTAATCAATCTTTGTGGGTTTCAATCTCTGCTCTTTGTGTGTATTTGCTTGTTGTGTACAGTCATTAAGGGATTGAGGGTTTTGTGATTACGATTTGTAGAAGAGGAGAGAAAGAACTCGAAGAAACTCGTACATTATGTTCTAATTCTTGGTTTTTCATAGTGGATCTAGAACTATATCTCATTGTAGATGCTTAACGAGTGATTAGGTCGGTCGCAAGACTCAACATCCGTGCCCTTTGAGGCGAAAAATCCTTTGTGTTCTGATTTTCTTCAATTTTCTGCAATTTTGTAATTGTTGCAAACTTTGATCCTTAGAATAAGTCGTTTTCGGGGCCTAACAAAAATGTTGGCACCTAGTGGATTCAACTTGCATCACCAATTGTTTGGCAAGTTTGGACATACATCCCTAAAGTGCTACTACTTTCTTCCTCCTCTCGCTTGCGATTTTCCTCCAACTCCCCACCTGCAGTTCCCTAACCCTAGTAGAGATGTGAATTCAACAACATTGAGCCAGGACAACTTGGTTTTGAGGTGGCTCAACATGACCCTTTTTTAAGCCAACCGGCCTAGCGCCTAAATTTATAATGATGGCCGTGCCTTCAAAACTTATTGTTTGTTTTATTTATTTTTTTCACGGAAGTTCTCCGTTCTCTCTTTTCTTTATAAAACAATAGGGGGCCATTGATCTTTATATCCCAGTCAGCACAACTTAAGTGTAGAGAGGGACAGAGCCGTGCTTCTCTTCTCAAGATTAACCCTATCCCTATTTATCTTCCTTTGCCAAGTACTTGTTTCAGTTTCCATTGCATGCACCATCTCATTCATAAAAAGTTGTCGATGATAATAAAAACGTATAAGAAGTTTTAAAATATAATTTTTAATTAATTTTGTATTTTGTGACAAAATACCATAAACGAAAATGTTAAAAAATACAAGTTCTCCTTTGCATTTGGCTGCTCTATCTCCACACAATGGATATGATCTAGCATCTCTTTTCGGATCAGCTCAATTAATTGAAAATTTTACTTGGTCAAAATAGTTTAGGCACTTTATATGAAAGTCCACCTCAAACACGTCTAATAATTAATTGAAGGCAAAATGTCGAAGGGTTCCATAAAATAAAACTTACAAAATTCTTAGTGGATACTTTATTCCGCCATGCAATTTCTTAACTGGCAACTACTTTTGAATTTCACTACTAATGAATTGGTAGCATATGAGAAAACAAGATCTGAAAGCAATATGAATCAGAGAGACATTACACTTGCCATATAATCACGAAGAGCACGTCTAGGTCACATGAATAGTAGTTTTTTTTAACTTTTACGATGGTTCCTTCGTCGCTGACAATGTTAGATTTCTTCAATTGTATCTTTTGTTGGTGGTCACTTTGAGTCCCTTTCAAAACTTATATTTTAGTTTCATTATTAATAAAACATGTCCCAATTCACCAAATTATCTCCGTTTTTGTTGATGTTTTCTGGGTTGACTATAGTAAGTAGTAAATAAGTAAAGTAAACTAAGGGTGGGTTTCTAAATTAATTTGCTACTTAAAGACGCGAATAAATGGTTATTGAAATTAGGAAAAAAGTAAATCTATAATATATTAAATATTACATTAAGTGAGAACCATTTTTTGAATGATTTTAACAATACTACAATACATTTATTTCAATAATACCTTGCTCTTTTTTTTTTTAATAGATAATAAATATATGATATATTAAATATCACATCAAGTGAGAATCATTTTTTGAACGATTTTAACCATACTACAATTCCATTATTTATATAATATATTACTTTTCGCTTTTCAATAGATAATAAATACTACAAAATATTTGTCATGTGTGAATTTCGTGTTATTAATTCTCAATTAATTAAATAATATTCACAATAATTTAGAATCAATGAATCTTGATATACATAAATCAAGAATTATTATAGATGAATTTATTTTTATTCATGTATCTAGAAATTTTAATGTGTGTTTAAATTTTTGTACTAGCAATTAAATTTTATGTACCAAATGTAGTATAAAAAAGTTACTCATTTGCAGTATTTCATTATCAAAAAAAAAAAAAAATTGTACAAGTTGAGTTTTGAGAGTACGATTTTCTTCTCATAAACTTTTATTCTAATTTTTATTTTATTTAGTTCGATTGAGTCTCATCAAATCTTCCCAACAAATTTATATCAATTATTACTTTTATAACAATTATAAGTATTTCAAAATAACACGCAATGCACGTTTACTTATCAAGAAAATTCAGTGGAGTAAAACTTGATCAAATAGTGGAGTTGTTCTCCCTAATTTCAACCCTTGTACCAATTCATCATTGTCTTGTACGTCAATGTCTTAATATTGCAATTTTGGTAAGCACGTTTCGTGCTCTCTTTTTATAACATTCAAATAATATCGTCTTCGTACAAGATGATTGAAAAATAGCTCTTATTGATCTCTTCGGGGGTCTTGTACGTATGAAAGCAATATTTTGAAGGTAAAAATATTTTAAGTTATATACATTTATCATACAATGAATATGCCTAGTTAAAACCTTATTATGAAAAATCATGTGGAAAAAATCTTAATGAAGGAAAAATAGTATATTTATTCTTTTAAACACCCTACAAAAGTTATCTCATTAAAAACATTTTCAGAAAAATCCAATAGGACAAAACTCGGTCAAGAGAAAAAGAGTACAACGCGTATTTAATCTTCCCCGTGATAATATCACTTGAATTTTATATGCTTCAAGCTTATTAAATCTTTCAACACAATAGCCATACCAGATTGATTGACTATACTCAAATTTATTATATGCATATCAAATTCCATGCATTATCAAACTAATAAAATAGAGATTTGTAATTACATCTATCACGCGATAATTTATCTATTTACACAAGTCCTCGCAAAATTCATTATGTAAAGAATCGTGCATTTCATATTACGACTTTACGTTTTTTCATTTTCATTTCCCATATCTATACACATTTAGGTGTTTAGATGATAGATCTAAAGACTTCCACTACACCAGAAATAGCTTATGGCAACGCACGAAAAACGTTGACATAGACCTTTTGCAGCGTTCGGGTGCACGTTGCGGGCTTTGATGTCGCCGTAGAGTCCCAACGTTTTGCAACGTGCATTGAACGTTGCTGTAGACCCTACGACAACGTTCGCGGAACGTTGCGGAAAGTGTCTACGGCAACGTTCCGCGAACGTTGCTGTAGTCACCTTTTGCAACGTGCATTGACCGTTGTCGTAGACAATACAGCAACGTTCAATGCACGTTGCAAAAAGTCGACACCTCTATGGTAACATCAAACATCGCAACGAAACGTTGCGAAAGGGTTTTCGCAACGTGTTTTTGACCGTTGCGATAGATTATTTTACATTTTTTTAAATTTTTAATTCTTTTATTTATACAATGATTTATATAAATCAACCACAAAACAAAATAGAAGATAACAATATCAAATAACTCCAATAATCATCGTTAATTAAACTCCAAAATGTAACAATATTCATACAAAATTAGGATCCAAAATTCCAAAGCATCGAAAAATATAATACATTTTAAAAAAATAAAATAAAAAATACCACAAGCCCTAAGCAGTGAGTAAAAGGTAAACAAGCACTTCTTTGTTGTATCGAATTGAACCACTCCTAGAGAACGTTTCCCGAGACCAAGGTATGTTCGCTTGACTGCCCATTCACTCTTATTCCACTCCAAAATGTGTGATTCGCCATCTTTACTAGTACCACAAGAAAATAGCCTACCATTTATCCAAGAAATTGAGAAATCAAAAATATACATAAAGCCAATTGCACAATTGAGTAAACCTAAGCTACAAGGAGAAATGCCTTGACCCCATATTATCATATAACCATGCCTTAATCTTCCATCAATAGCAGTTTATGGTTATGTATATATGGATATCCTCCTTAATCTCACCAGGTTATCATCATGAAGTGATCCTACAAGTTCTTGCTAGACAGTCCACATAAGTGAGAGTAGAATACATATATATTTATGCATTTGTCCCCTTTTTTCTTTGACGACATTTGTGCCTAATGTGCACTGAATGGTTTGAAGAGAAGGGAAGCTCAATTAGAAAGAGGGAAAAAGGAAATCTTCCCTACCAGAAAACTGAAACCGAATATCTTAAGCATTATAGAACTCTACAGAGTTGGAAAAAAAATGATCACATGCCTTTTGGCAGAAAATGTCCAATGCACAAGACATGATCAATGGGTTCTTTCACATCATTGTGGCGAACTATTTCCCCAACGATTCTGTTAATTGCTGCTCCCTGTTTATGCATAGGAAACAAAATGTGAAATATATTGGATAACATAAATAGTTAATATTATTGCCAAAATACTTTCCTTGGTAACACCAACTGCTCGGACCTCAACAGATCGCCCACATTGGACCACATCTACAGAATCATTTGATATTGGGCCTGTCAATAGAAGCTGCAACATATCCTTCGCTTGAAGCCTCCCGAAATCTATGTCTATGGATATAAACATAGAACATTAATAAAAAATAAAATCTGAAAATGAAAATTTGAAAAGAGAAACTCTTTAAAATGGAGAACAATGGAAACATATAAACACAAATCACCTGCGTACTTATAGTTCCACACTAGCGAGGTCAAACGGAGCTCAAAATGAGAACAGGGTGTTCTCTCAGTAAAATATTCAAAAACACGCTGAAACAATCGGCGATAGAGATTAGAATTTCTTAAATAAAGGTAATTCAAAACGAATCCTAGTTATCCAATAGTCCAATAAGCACCTTAACATTGTCAAATAATCAAATTCAAAATTATTACAGCCACCGCCACACCACTACAACCATACCCGTATCCTATCTACAACCATAGCAATCGCCACCAACACAACCACCAACACCACCACAAGATTTCTCCACTCCAACAAAAAAGACGCATCTACCTTCATTTGCAACTCCAATCAACCACCACTACCACCGTCTGCTAGAATTAAGCATCTCATACAACACTACGACACCACATCCACCACTCCACCAACAAAACCCCCAAACCTGCAATAATCACCAATAAAAAACACACCAAAACTTTGGTAAAGCAGCAAATTGGAGAAACTACCACAAAATATTGCGGTAGTTGATGCATAGTATCTCGGCGGTGTAGCTTGTGAGTGCTACACGCAGCGGCACGGAGCTGTAGCAGCGTGGTGCCGCTTCGAGCGACGCACACCGACTGTCAAAAGGCCACTTCACGTGACGATGGCACGGCATGCTGTCTTCGCGAATGGATGATGGAGGGGAGGAGAGCAGAGGTGGTGGCAAACGACGGCATTGTTAAAGGCCACTTCGCGTTAGTGGGACACGGCTACGCCTGGAGTAAGGGATGAGAAAGATGGGAGAGAGACGGAGAAGAGGGAAATTGCTAGAGGAAAGTGTAGAGAGAGAGGGAGAGAGAGAGAGAGAGAGTGGGGAGGGGAAGAGAGAGAGTAGAGTGGAAGAGGAGGATAAAATTAGGGTTTTATGTTTGGGTTAGATGAAATAGAAGAATTAATATCTAATTTTTGTATAAATAAAGTTTATATCTGAAATTTCAAATTGAAACTTTAAAAGTCTGGTTTTATGTAATTTCCTCAAAAAAAAATATGGCCTTCAAATTGAGCCCAAGAGTTCAAAATTGCCCAATTAATTTTGGGAAAGATTAATGAAAAGTCCAATAATTTTTTTTAAAAAAAAACTATTAATGGCAACGTGCAATGAACGTTGCAAAAAGGTTAATGGCAACATTCAAATGCACATTGCTAAAACATCTATCGGCAACATGCAATGAACGCGCGTTGCTAAAACTATTAATTACAATGTGTAACGAACGTTGCAAAAAGGCTAATGGCAACGTTCAAATGCACCCTGCTAAAAAATCTAATGGCAACATGCAATGAACGCGTGTTGCTAAAACCATTAATTACAACGTGTAATGAACGTTGCAAAAAGGTTAATGGCAACGTGCATTGCACGTTGCTAAAACTAATCTACAGCAACGCGCATTGCACGTTGCAAAAAAAAAAAAAAAAAAAAAAATTAAAGGCAACGAGCCGCGAACGTTGCAAAAGAGTGTATTAGCAACATCCATTAAAAAAACGTTGCCAAAACTCAATTTTGTCAACCAATAGCAACGTACACTTGCTTAATGTTGCCATATACCCCTTTTAACAATATGCAATTGATGAATGTTGCTTTCTGCATGTTGCAAAATGCTTTTTTTTTCTTGTAGTGTTCAATTTCTTTAATAAATTCAATTTGTTGGGACTGCGTCCATTTATTTGGTCAATCATTACTTTGATCGATATGTTTCAACGAATTTATTTTGATTCAGCGATATTCATAATATGATACAGTATATCATGTACAAAAGTGTGTTGACAACTTTTTCTTTTTCGATCTATTCGTTTTTATAATGACATAATTTATTGAGATATTTCAATTTTTAACGTATCTAGTACCTGAATCTTTTGTGGTGTTTTATAATTTGTTATATCTAAATACTCATCAAGAGTATATGCTTCCTTAATAGGACCATGTTTGTTAATTGCTCCATTTTCATTTAGAGATTAGAATTGAATATCATCACGTTTCAGGTATGCTATAAATTTATCAAATATCATCACGTTACTTAATTGGCCAATCATTTCTAATTACTCCACTTTCCTTAATATGACCATCTTCGCTAATTGCCATAGTGATCGGTTGATTTTATAAAATAAAAAATAATAATAATATTACCTGGAAAAAAATTAAAAACCGAAGGTCAAAATAATAATAAAACAAAAACAAAAATGCAAATTAAGCTAAAATTAAGCAACGTCAATTTAAGTATCAAAAATCCCCCACAATGCACAAAAATTGTGTCTGCTTGAAACCTCAAGCTTATGGTGTCAATGACATGTAGTGATAATGGATTACACACCACAGCCATTGTCTTCTTCTACTCTAATGCTCATGAACGTTTGTATATACATTTCAATTTTTCGATGAAGTAAATTTATTTATCTACTACTTACAATAACCATTCATTTATGTCTTGAGTAGCAAATTAATTTGGAGCCCTTGATAGTGAAAATAAACTGAAACAAAAGGATTAAATAGATAGTGTCCACCAAATTTTAAATTACTCTTAAATGTCAACCCAGCAACCATCAACCAAAACGGAGATAATTATTTGGTCCGAATTTTTGGTTTATTTTTAAATTGAAATCCCTCAATAAGACATTCTGGTAATAATGAAATTAAAATATAAGTTTCGGAAGGGCTCTGCGTGACCTCTAACTTAAGGTACAATTGAAATCTTACACCATCCGACATAGAAAAATCAACGAAAAGTTAAAAAGAACTACAGTTGATGTGACTAGACATGTGATTATACAGTGAGTATATTGTATCTAAGATTCATGCACGGTGACTTTTTCGGATCTTGTTTGCCTATATGTTACCAATCAGAGTTTGATAAAATTAAATAGCCGCCGGTTAAGAAATTCCATGGCAAAATAAAGTATGTAATAGAATTTTATAAGTTTCTTTTTTATGGAGCCCTACGACATTTAATGATTAGATGTGTTTTCAGTTGGACTTTTATATAAAATGCCTAAACTATTTCGACCAAGTAAAATTTTGAATAAATTCAGTTGAATTATCCAAAAAGAGATGCTAGACCAAATCCATTACGAAGAGATAGAGCAGCAAATGCAAAAGAGAACTTATTTAAAAAAAATTTAATAGTATTTTGTTACTCAATACGTACTAAAATAATTAGAAAATAGGATTTAAAATTTCTTATATTTTTTTTCCCTTTTTCGACGACCTTTTCACATAAAGTTTAAAGTAAACCTTCTATTTGGGGAAGCTTTGCGGTGAATGCGAGGGCTGGTGCATGCGATGTAAAACTGAGACAATTACTTAAATGGTAACTTATTCAACTTAGTTAGAAGTGTTACAAATTTTTGCTTTCAATATTAGCTGTTATTCCGAAAACATTTGTAAAGTTCCTAAAGCATTTGTGAGTTTGACCATCCAAGATTTTAAATGCAAGCCCAGTGGGTTGAATAATCATACAGGGAAAAGGTCCACTACGAAGAGAGAGAGTGAGGCTTCTTCAAATATCTCAGCAACGTTTTCTGGCAGCCAATAGTGACCAAATCATACTAAAAGCTTTTCTGCCCTATAAATTCAAACCTCAAACACCTTCTTCTCAATCATATTCAGTAGCAACTAAATCTCATTCTTTGTGTGGAAATATATATACTCCAAATTAAGCATCTCCTTTTCTATATTTTAATGGATTCTGTATCTTTCTTTCCCAATATTATTGCTGCTATTTCAATCATCCTCTTGCTTTCCAACACAACATGTGAAGCTCAACTTTCTACTACATTTTATAGCAATACATGTCCAAGTGCACTCACTACAATCCGCGCATCAATCCGGCAAGCAGTATCCCGAGAGCGCCGGATGGCTGCATCTCTCATTCGCCTCCATTTTCACGATTGCTTTGTTCAGGGCTGTGATGCGTCAATCTTACTTGACGAAACCCCTTCTATACAAACTGAGAAGACTGCAATTCCAAACGATAATTCTGCCAGAGGTTATGAAGTGATCGAGGCTACCAAGAGGGAGGTTGAGAAAATATGTCCAGGAGTTGTTTCCTGCGCAGATATACTCACGGTAGCAGCCAGGGATGCCTCAGCAGCTGTACGTAGACACACATCGTATTTGTTTCGAGAGTGAATTCTGTCACTTATTTATGATAACTCTGTACATGTCATGGATGAAAATATAAATTTGACCTGAACATCATGGGGCATCTAGTGCATGAATATCTAAACTTGTATTTTTTATGAACCACAGGTTGGTGGCCCGTCATGGAATGTGAAACTTGGGAGAAGGGATTCTACAACTGCAAGTCGTTCGTTATCCAACGCTGATCTTCCTGGGCCAGATTCCGATCTCGGTGGACTCATTTCTTCCTTCGACAAAAAGGGACTTAGTGTTAGAGACATGGTTGCCTTATCAGGTAACTAAAAGTTTGATATTTGTGACGTGCAAATCAATTTATCTTACATTTCTTAGATGTTGTTGGGTAACAGTAAGAGCTGACTATGCAACGTAAAACCGCTATTGACATGCAGGATCCCACACAATAGGCCAATCTCAATGTTCTCTCTTCCGTGAAAGGATATACAGCAATGGGACAAACATTGATGCTGGGTTTGCAAGTACTCGTAGACGCCAATGCCCTACAAACAGTGGAGACACTAATTTGGCACCACTTGATTTGGTGACACCCAATTCATTTGATAACAATTACTTTAAGAATCTGATGCAGAGAAAGGGTCTCCTTCAATCAGATCAAGTTCTATTCAGTGGAGGCCAAACCGACAGTATTGTTTCCGAGTACAGTAGAAATCCACAAACATTCTTGTCTGATTTTGCAAATGCCATGATCAAAATGGGAGATATTGAACCGCTCACTGGTCAAAATGGGATCATAAGAAGGATATGTAGTGCCATCAACTAAATTAATCCGTAACTATGTGATCTTGTTGCAGTTTTGCCGTTTTCCTAATTGTACATCCATTTTCATTTTTGTTCTCCGAATTTTTTTTATTGTATTCTTTCCAATTCTGAAAAAATGTGCTCTTCATTTGTAGTATTTCTTTCTTTTTATCATGTATAATTGTAGATCAACTTATACTTTATTTACAGTATACATATAGTGTGCTTAAATCTTCGATTTCGGTCTCCGCTCATATCAAGATTGTTAATGTATATTTGGGCTGCCTCAGTACTATTACTTGGCCTGTTGGGCCTTTTGTGCAATTGGGTTAGTACAATTTCGGGTTACAATTTACTTGTAAAAAGGGGTTTAAGCGAAACACGTCTTTTTGCCTCTTAAAGGTTGACAATCTGCTCTACACGTGGGTGCATTTTGACTTTTGGATTGTGCCTGTTGAGTTGGATAGATACGTGACTTGGTCTTGGCTCTTTGATGAGATGATTGTTCCATTCTTTTAGTCTCTTCGTTTTTCTCCCTTTCTTCGAGTGATAGTTTGGTTTTTCTCTTGTAAATCTGTAATCAATCTTTGTGGGTTTCAATCTCTGCTCTTTGTGTGTATTTGCTTGTTGTGTACAGTCATTAAGGGATTGAGGGTTTTGTGATTACGATTTGTAGAAGAGGAGAGAAAGAACTCGAAGAAACTCGTACATTATGTTCTAATTCTTGGTTTTTCATAGTGGATCTAGAACTATATCTCATTGTAGATGCTTAACGAGTGATTAGGTCGGTCGCAAGACTCAACATCCGTGCCCTTTGAGGCGAAAAATCCTTTGTGTTCTGATTTTCTTCAATTTTCTGCAATTTTGTAATTGTTGCAAACTTTGATCCTTAGAATAAGTCGTTTTCGGGGCCTAACAAAAATGTTGGCACCTAGTGGATTCAACTTGCATCACCAATTGTTTGGCAAGTTTGGACATACATCCCTAAAGTGCTACTACTTTCTTCCTCCTCTCGCTTGCGATTTTCCTCCAACTCCCCACCTGCAGTTCCCTAACCCTAGTAGAGATGTGAATTCAACAACATTGAGCCAGGACAACTTGGTTTTGAGGTGGCTCAACATGACCCTTTTTTAAGCCAACCGGCCTAGCGCCTAAATTTATAATGATGGCCGTGCCTTCAAAACTTATTGTTTGTTTTATTTATTTTTTTCACGGAAGTTCTCCGTTCTCTCTTTTCTTTATAAAACAATAGGGGGCCATTGATCTTTATATCCCAGTCAGCACAACTTAAGTGTAGAGAGGGACAGAGCCGTGCTTCTCTTCTCAAGATTAACCCTATCCCTATTTATCTTCCTTTGCCAAGTACTTGTTTCAGTTTCCATTGCATGCACCATCTCATTCATAAAAAGTTGTCGATGATAATAAAAACGTATAAGAAGTTTTAAAATATAATTTTTAATTAATTTTGTATTTTGTGACAAAATACCATAAACGAAAATGTTAAAAAATACAAGTTCTCCTTTGCATTTGGCTGCTCTATCTCCACACAATGGATATGATCTAGCATCTCTTTTCGGATCAGCTCAATTAATTGAAAATTTTACTTGGTCAAAATAGTTTAGGCACTTTATATGAAAGTCCACCTCAAACACGTCTAATAATTAATTGAAGGCAAAATGTCGAAGGGTTCCATAAAATAAAACTTACAAAATTCTTAGTGGATACTTTATTCCGCCATGCAATTTCTTAACTGGCAACTACTTTTGAATTTCACTACTAATGAATTGGTAGCATATGAGAAAACAAGATCTGAAAGCAATATGAATCAGAGAGACATTACACTTGCCATATAATCACGAAGAGCACGTCTAGGTCACATGAATAGTAGTTTTTTTTAACTTTTACGATGGTTCCTTCGTCGCTGACAATGTTAGATTTCTTCAATTGTATCTTTTGTTGGTGGTCACTTTGAGTCCCTTTCAAAACTTATATTTTAGTTTCATTATTAATAAAACATGTCCCAATTCACCAAATTATCTCCGTTTTTGTTGATGTTTTCTGGGTTGACTATAGTAAGTAGTAAATAAGTAAAGTAAACTAAGGGTGGGTTTCTAAATTAATTTGCTACTTAAAGACGCGAATAAATGGTTATTGAAATTAGGAAAAAAGTAAATCTATAATATATTAAATATTACATTAAGTGAGAACCATTTTTTGAATGATTTTAACAATACTACAATACATTTATTTCAATAATACCTTGCTCTTTTTTTTTTTAATATATAATAAATATATGATATATTAAATATCACATCAAGTGAGAATCATTTTTTGAACGATTTTAACCATACTACAATTCCATTATTTATATAATATATTACTTTTCGCTTTTCAATAGATAATAAATACTACAAAATATTTGTCATGTGTGAATTTCGTGTTATTAATTCTCAATTAATTAAATAATATTCACAATAATTTAGAATCAATGAATCTTGATATACATAAATCAAGAATTATTATAGATGAATTTATTTTTATTCATGTATCTAGAAATTTTAATGTGTGTTTAAATTTTTGTACTAGCAATTAAATTTTATGTACCAAATGTAGTATAAAAAAGTTACTCATTTGCAGTATTTCATTATCAAAAAAAAAAAAAAATTGTACAAGTTGAGTTTTGAGAGTACGATTTTCTTCTCATAAACTTTTATTCTAATTTTTATTTTATTTAGTTCGATTGAGTCTCATCAAATCTTCCCAACAAATTTATATCAATTATTACTTTTATAACAATTATAAGTATTTCAAAATAACACGCAATGCACGTTTACTTATCAAGAAAATTCAGTGGAGTAAAACTTGATCAAATAGTGGAGTTGTTCTCCCTAATTTCAACCCTTGTACCAATTCATCATTGTCTTGTACGTCAATGTCTTAATATTGCAATTTTGGTAAGCACGTTTCGTGCTCTCTTTTTATAACATTCAAATAATATCGTCTTCGTACAAGATGATTGAAAAATAGCTCTTATTGATCTCTTCGGGGGTCTTGTACGTATGAAAGCAATATTTTGAAGGTAAAAATATTTTACGTTTTTTCATTTTCATTTCCCACATCTATACACATTTAGGTGTTTAGATGATAGATCTAAAGACTTCCACTACACTAGAAATAGCTTATGGCAACGCGCGAAAAACGTTGACATAGACCTTTTGCAGCGTTCGGGTGCACGTTGCGGGCTTTGATGTCGCCGTAGAGTCCCAACGTTTTGCAACGTGCATTGAACGTTGCTGTAGAACCTACGACAACGTTCGCGGAACGTTGCGAAAAATGTCTACGGCAACGTTCCGCGAACGTTGCTATAGTCACCTTTTGCAACGTGCATTGATCGTTGTCGTAGACACTACAGCAACGTTCAATGCACGTTGCAAAAAGTCGACACCTCTATGGCAACATCAAACATCGCAACGGAACGTTGCGAAAGGGTTTTCGCAACGTTTTTTGATCGTTGCGATAGATTATTTTACATTTTTTTAAATTTTTAATTCTTTTATTTATACAATGATTTATATAAATCAACCCCAAAACAAAATAGAAGATAACAATATCAAATAACTCCAATAATCATCGCTAATTAAACTCCGAAATGTAACAATATTCATACAAAATTCGGATCCAAAATTCTGAAGCACCGAAAAATCTAATTCATTTTCAAAAAAAAAATACCACAAGCCCTAAGCAGTGAGTAAAATGTAAACAAGCACTTCTTTGTTGGATCGAATTGAACCACTCCTAGAGAACGTTTCCCGAGACCAAGGTATGTTCGCTTGACTGCCCCTTCACTCCTATTCCACTCCAAAATGTGTGATTCGCCATCTTTACTAGTATCACAATAAAATAGCCTACCATTTACCCAAGAAATTGAGAAATCAAAAATATACATAAAGCCAATAGCACAATTGAGTAAAACTAAGCTACAAGGAGAAATGCCTTGACCCCATATTATCATATAACCATGCCTTAATCTTCCATCAATAGCAGTTTATGGTTATGTATATATGGATATCCTCCTTAATCTCACCAGGTTATCATCATGAAGTGATCCTACAAGTTCTTGCTAGACAGTCCACATAAGTGAGAGTAGAATACATATATATTTATGCATTTGTCCCCTTTTTTCTTTGACGACATTTGTGCCTAATGTGCACTGAATGGTTTGAAGAGAAGGGAAGCTCAATTAGAAAGAGGGAAAAAGGAAATCTTCCCTACCAGAAAACTGAAACCGAATATCTTAAGCATTATAGAACTCTACAGAGTTGGAAAAAAAATGATCACATGCCTTTTGGCAGAAAATGTCCAATGCACAAGACATGATCAATGGGTTCTTTCACATCATTGTGGCGAACTATTTCCCCAACGATTCTGTTAATTGCTGCTCCCTGTTTATGCATAGGAAACAAAATGTGAAATATATTGGATAACATAAATAGTTAATATTATTGCCAAAATACTTTCCTTGGTAACACCAACTGCTCGGACCTCAACAGATCGCCCACATTGGACCACATCTACAGAATCATTTGATATTGGGCCTGTCAATAGAAGCTGCAACATATCCTTCGCTTGAAGCCTCCCGAAATCTATGTCTATGGATATAAACATAGAACATTAATAAAAAATAAAATCTGAAAATGAAAATTTGAAAAGAGAAACTCTTTAAAATGGAGAACAATGGAAACATATAAACACAAATCACCTGCGTACTTATAGTTCCACACTAGCGAGGTCAAACGGAGCTCAAAATGAGAACAGGGTGTTCTCTCAGTAAAATATTCAAAAACACGCTGAAACAATCGGCGATAGAGATTAGAATTTCTTAAATAAAGGTAATTCAAAACGAATCCTAGTTATCCAATAGTCCAATAAGCACCTTAACATTGTCAAATAATCAAATTCAAAATTATTACAGCCACACCACTACAACCATAGCCGTATCCTATCTACAACCATAGCAATCGCCATCAACACAACCACCAACACCACCACAAGATTTCTCCACTCCAGCAAAAAAGACGCCTCTACCTTCATTTGCAACTCCAATCAACCACCACTACCATCATCTGCTAGAATTCAGCATCTCATACAAAACTACGACACCACATCCACCACTCCACCAACAAAACCCCAAACCTGCAATAATCACCAATAAAAAATACACCAAAACCTTGGTAAAGCAGCAAATTGGAGAAACTACCACAAAATATTGCGGTAGTTGTGGCATAGTGTCTTGGCGGTGTAGCTTGTGAGTGCCACACGCAGCGGCACGGAGCTGTAGCAGCGTGGTGCCGCTTCGAGCGACGCACACCGACTGTCAAAAGGCCACTTCGCGTGATGGTGGCACAGCATGCTATCTTCGTGAATGGAGGATGGAGGCGAGGAGAGCAGAGGTGGTGGCACACGATGGCACTGTCAAAGGCCACTTCGCGTTAGTGGGACGCGGCTACGCCTGGAGTAAGGGATGAGAAAGATGGGAGAGAGACGGAGAAGAGGGAAATTGCTAGAGGAAAGTGTAGAGAGAGAGAGAGTTTATATATAATTTTTGTATAAATAAAGTTTATATCTGAAATTTCAAATTGAAACTTTAAAAGTCTGGTTTTATGTAATTTCCTCAAAAAAAAATATGGCCTTCAAATTGAGCCCAAGAGTTCAAAATTGCCCAATTAATTTTGGGAAAGATTAATGAAAACTCCAATTAATTTTTTTTAGAAACTATTAATGGCAACGTGCAATGAACGTTGCAAAAAGGTTAATAGCAACATTCAAATGCACGTTGCTAAAACATCCAATGACAACGTTCAATGAACGCGCGTCGCTAAAACTATTAATTACAACGTGTAATGAACGTTGCAAAAAGGTTAATGGTGACGTTCAAATGCATGTTGGAAAATATTAACAGCAACGTGCATTGAACGTTGCAAAAAAAAAAAATTAAAGACAACGGGACGCGAACGTTGCAAAAGAGTGTATTAGCAACATTCATTAAAAAAAACGTTGCCAAAATTCAATTTTGTCAACCAATAGCAACACACACTTGCTGAATGTTGCCATTGACCCCTTTTAGTAATATGCAATTGATGAATGTTGCATTTTGCATGTTGCAAAAGGCCTTTTTTCTTGTAGTGTTCAGTTTCTTAAGTAAATTCAATTTGTTGGGACTGCGTCATTTATTTGGCCAATCATTACTTTGATCGATATGTTTCAACGAATTTATTTTGATTCATCGTTATTCATAATATGATACAGTATATCATGTACAAAAGTGTGTTGACAACTTTTTCTTTTTCGATCTATTCGTTTTTATAATGACATAATTTATTGAGATATTTCAATTTTTAACGTATCTAGTACCTGAATCTTTTGTGGTGTTTTATAATTTGTTATATCTAAATACTCATCAAGAGTATATGCTTCCTTAATAGGACCATTTTTGCTAATTCTTCCATTTTCATTTGGAGATTAGAATCGAATGTCATCGCGTTTCAGGCATGCTATAAATTTATCAAATATCATCACGTTACTTAATAGGACCATCATTTCTAATTACTTCACTTTCCTTAATATGACCATCTTCGCTAATTGCCATAGTGATCGATTGATTTTATAAAATAAGAAATAATAATAATATCACCTGAAGAAAATTAAAAACCGAAGGTCAAAATAATAATAAAACAAAAACAAAAATGCAAATTAAGCTAAAATTAAGCAACGTCAATTTAAGTATCAAAAATCCCCCACAGTGCACAAAAATTTTGTCTGCTTGAAACCTCAAGCTTATGGTGTCAATGACATGTAGTGATAATGGATTACACACCGCAGCCATTGTCTTCTTCTACTCTAATGCTCATGAACGTTTGTATATACATTTCATTTTTTCGATGAAGTAAATTTATTTATTTACTACTTACAATAACCATTCATTTATGTCTTGAGTGGCAAATTAATGTAGCGAAAATAAACTGAAACAAAATGATTAATTAGATAGTGTCCACCAAATTTTAAATTACTCTTAAATGTCAACATGGGAAATAGTCAACCCAGCAACCATCAACCAAAACGGAGATAATTATTTGGTCCGAATTTTTGGTTTATTTTTAAATTGAAATCGCTCAATAAGACATTCTGGTAATAATGAAATTAAAATATAAGTTTTGGAAGGGCTCTGCATGACCTCTAACTTAAGGTACAATTGAAATCTTGCACTAGCCGACATAGAAAAATCAACGAAAAGTTAAAAAGAACTATAGTTTATGTGACTAGACATGTGATTATACAGTGAGTATATTGTATCTAAGATTATGAAAATCTGTTTGTACAGAAAATCAATTATAGAAACCTTACAGAAAACATAAACTTCTCAAAATACCCTTTTGCAATTAAGGCCACTATAAGAATATAGGAACTTCAAGTAAGTCCCCAATAATTTATAAACAAAAAATTTAACTCCAAAAAATATTGTATCTTATGAGAAGTCCTAAAACTCATAGAATTAGCAAAATTTGTAAATAATTAAGATATAGATTAACTTTAAGATTTTATATATCCATAATTAACAATAGATTAAATTTTTCTAAGTTAAGAAATGACATAGAATATACAACTATCTAAATCTAAGATTCCGCCGCCTCTGCACACTCTGGAGCGAAATGGTATCAGAGTCATGTTACGAACTTAAAATAATGATGAACATAATGGATGAAGAAAATATAATTGAAGAATTTTTAGAAAAAGTAGGAAAACATAAAAAACGAAGTTATCCTTATTTACCTAAAAATAGTACAAATGAAAGTTTTGAAGATGTACACAAAAGATTGAAAATTTTACAATATAATCTACAAATAGGAAATGCTCTTTTAAATAAAAATCTTAAAAGAAAAGATAGGATTATAATTAATCCACCTTTAGATTTCAGAATAACACAAAAAGATGAAAATAAAGGAAAAATCATGAGATAAATCAATATATGATTACAGAAGTTGAGAAATTAGAACAAAAATTTTTAGAATCTACTAGTGAAGAATATGATGAATATAAAAGACAGTTAGAAGAATTAACTGAAAAAATGAATAATATAAAAATGAATAATAATCCATCACCTAGTATAATATAAAACCAGAATAATTTAGTAGTAATGAAGAATATGAAAAATGGATTCCTCATACACCAATACCTAATAAAGATGGTATTAATCAATATAGGAAAATGCAAAAAAAAGTACACTGAAAATATTAGAAAACAATCTATAAAAAAAATAAATCCAATGAAATCTTATAATGAACCAATCAATACAATAGGAATATGGTTAAATCTAGACTGTGTAGATAAAAATAAAGCTATTGAAACATGGATGAAAATTACAGATTTAGCTATACAATTTAATAAATGGGAAACATATACAGCCTTCGGATTTTATAGAACATACATTCAGAGGAATTGCATCTGAATGGTGGAGAAAACTACCAGAAAATATTAAGAGAAGAATAAAGTAAGGAGAAAATACAACTGAAGCATTGGACAATAAAAATGCTTTGAATGAGCAAAATATACAGGAAATATTAAAAAAATTATAAAGAGCTCTAAGAACAGAATTCTTAAGACACATATTCACGACTGATGAAAAAACTAGAAAACAAGAAGAATACAATGCAGGAACAATAGCAATGAAAAATTTAAAGATATGTGATATGTGTGAATTAGATAGGTATACATGTAAATTCGAAGAAATATATTATATATTAAATCAAGGAGATTATCAAGAAAATAAATCAATACTAAAATCTTATTTTACCAAGTTACCATTCCCATGGAGAATTAAGTTACTAAAAGAATATGAGAATGTATTACCTACTGGAGAAGAAGAAGGAATAAAGAAAGATAGTTTTGGAAGTAAGATTGAATTTACAAAAAATATGACAAGTACTTGGTGTAGAGAATTCTTAGAAATAAGAAAGCATACAAGATCAGAAAAAACTCTGTGTTGCTATAAAGACCAAGGCCAAATTGAACAATTTGGATATTACAAAAGGAAATATAAACCATATAGGAAACATAAAAGAAAATTCAAAAGTTATAAGAAGTTTAAGAAAAGAGGTTTTAAACCACATAAAAAATATTTTAAGAAAATAAATTGGAATGCAAAGCCCAAACCAAAATATATCAAGAAATGTAGATGTTTCATCTGTAATGAAGAATGATACATTGCCCCTCAATGTCCTAAAAAGAAAGATAGACAAAATGTAAAAACTCTTAAAATTTATGAAGAATTCCAAAATGATAGTGATATTGACACGCCCTACCCCATATAAAGCTAGTGGATCCGGAGTGTGACGTGCGCCGATGATAGATATCAATTAAAAGTTAGACCCACCATCAAGGCTACTACAACATGAAACTTATAAATCATTTTAATAAAAATTTCAGCATTATCTCCCATGTATTTTGGACTAACCAACATGTAAACAATTTTATGCAAACTCAACCATAATATCATATCAATGCTAACTCATGATTCTATAGATAAGCCGAATTCTCAAACTTTTACTATGAAAATACATCAACTATACATATGGATGCAAAATACATCGTGAGCCCATCTACTATTTACAATGATATGACATGACATCCAAAAATGAACATGTGTCCCAAAACACTGACTACATGCTCTAGAAAATGAGTCATACTAGTCGTCGATGGTTCTGACTCCAAATCAAGGCTCAACTCCACAAGATGCCCAAAAACTCAACTGCTACCTGATAAGGAAATAGTGGAAAAAATATGAATTGATAACTCAGTGAGTGGAGAAGTTCAGAAATAATCATACCTTTCCATTTACACATTTTATCAACCTCAAGCTTACATAATTTACCAATCCACAGCATAACAACATATAATAACAATAATCAAAAAGTGAGACATCTCATAACACTGACAAACATCATCTAATAATCATGATATAATTATCAACTCAAATCCATAACATCTCATCTCATCACATGTAATCAACCAAAAATGTACCCTCTGACTGAAATCAACAATCCACCCCTCAGGCTAAATACTTTCGTCACGGCCCGTAGGCCTCTCCGTGATCGAAAGTGGGTCTCAAAGACCTCTTATAATCAATACTAGAACACGCACAAGGCCACTCAGTGAACTATAAGTACACGATCAGACCCATTCATCCTCGGTCAATATCCCTCAGTGTAGTATAGAACACGGCCAAGGCTACTCCGTGAACTAAAATAAGTATACAATCATGGGTACTTTTCTGGTTGATTTCAATATCACATATGTCACATATTCCAATTCACATATGATCCCTACAAAATCTTTAAAAGTCCACACCAATCATAATGAAGGAATATTTCCAAATTAATCTTGTAATTGGACAAATTATTCACTTAATTGCATAAAATGGACAATAATATAATTAATTATCAACACTTGAAAAATACTCAAGTTTTTCCACTCACGAGCTATTTACGGGACGATGTGTTAGGTTGGTAGGCTATCTCGATCTCTACGCTACCTCCTGATATAATAATAAATTTATTCGGATCAAAACTCAATTCACTATCTCCATATATAATTTAATTCAATACCTAAACTTCCATTTTCATTTAATTTCATTAATCTTGTAAAATTTGAGAAAACCCAAGTTTTGACAAAAACAGCACTAAAACTCCAAAATTCAGAAATATGTTACTTGTTTTAATATGCTGAAAATCATCAGAAACCATTGACAGAAATAGCACTTTCTGAAAATAATTTCAAAAATACCCTTTGCATATGATTTTGTCCAAAACTGCTAAAAAGGTGGAAAATTCCAATCTCAAATTCTTAATTGAAGTATGTAGCATCATATACTCAAAAGAAAATCAAAGAATATGCATTTATTTGACAACCCCACTTCCAAATTTCAACTTTCCAAAACTACAATCTTCCATTAACCATTTATTTGCCATACCCCAATTTAAAACTTCAAATAAACATCACTAACTTCTCATTTTTGCTAAATTTTGAATTTAGGAACAATTTCTATGAACCCTAAAATCTAATATAATTCTCAATAAATAAAATTTAGGCTTACCTCTATGAAGTTGAAGACTCAATAGAAGGTATAAATCAAGAAATAACATTTGATATCAAAAGATATAAAGGATTAACTAAAAAGATATTAGATTTACAAGAAAAAGATGTATTCCACCAAGGATTCTTCGGAATACTGCCAAGAACAAATAAAATAATTGTTTGTAAGAACTACAAAGAAATATCTATTAATATAGAAGATACAATAGGA
Organism: Fraxinus excelsior; assembly: GCA_019097785.1. NCBI lineage: Eukaryota > Viridiplantae > Streptophyta > Magnoliopsida > Lamiales > Oleaceae > Fraxinus > Fraxinus excelsior. The sequence goes on from CM032640.1 coordinate 1,441,675, forward strand.
AAAGTAAGAATCCCCATAATCACAAAAAAATTGGGTAAAACAAAAACTAGCTAAAATTCCAGAAAATGTAAGAAACAAATTAAAATGTATTGAGATAGGAGGAATTCAAATCATGGTAAAAGGATTCTTTAGGGAATGTAAGAATATATCAATAGAAATATATTGTATGGACAATAGAATCTTACAAGATCATATAGATGCTCTCTTAGAAACTGTTCTAGGAAATTTAATATATCAGAAAATAATATTCACAGTAAAACCAAATTATGCAGTGTCATTAATTGATGAAAATATTGACCAAAGTTTCAATCTATATTATATAATTGGAGACTTAAAAATGTTGAGAAAAAGTAAGGCTATTAGTATTAGCATAAAATCAATTTTTGTTTTTAGCACTAGCTATCACAACAATTTAAGGAAATTAACTGATAATATCATCATATATAAAGACTTTGAAAAATTAGCTAAATATATACCTTCTAGAAAATACCAAGAACATGAAGTTACCATACCAGAAAGGATAATGCTTGATTTTCACAAATAAGCAAGAGAAATCAATTCTAAAGGAAAATTAATAAGAAGAAATAGTGTAAGCCTAGAAGGAGAAAATCTTATTGCAAGATTCCCTTCCAGACAAAACTATAATACAAGCCAACTTAGAAAATTAAGTATTGCTGAACCATCAAGTTCGCATAATTGTATCAAAACAAGATATATTAATCAAGAAGGATATAAGAAGAATCTTCTTGTCCTTATAGATATTAGAGCAGATAAAAGTCATGTAAATGGTAAATTTGTTAACCATTTATTAGATTTTCAATTATGAGAACCATATATATTCAATGATTATTTGGGAAATAATCTTGAAATAAAAAAATATGTGAAATTCCCTATTATATTTGTAGGAGAAGATCAGAATGAATACACTAAAGAATTAATCCTATATAAAGATGAATTATATGGAGTCAATCGTTCACCTATATTATTAGGAATGAATTTCCTTGAAAAATTTAGTCCTTATAAAATTTGTCAATGATATTTAAAGAGAACAGTTGATGATAATCCAATCATCATATCAAGAGTAGATAAAAATATGAAACCATTGTTATCATGGAAAGAGTAATTAGTATCAATTCCATGAGTCCATATATTGAAGTTACACTCAGTATAAGAAGTTATTGCATAATCAAATTTCATGTTTATTTAGATACAGAAAGTACAATAAGCTTATGCTTACCAAATGTACTACCATCTGAATATTGGAAATATAATTTAAAGAAGGTTATCACCGCTACAACAGCAGGTGGAAACAAGGTAATATATAGCAAATATACTACACAAATACCTTTTCTAATATTTTTTAGAGAAATATTTGTTGATACAATATATATGTCAACTACAATAGGATGTGATATTTTATTATGACAAAATTTCCTACTAAAATATGCACCATTCACACAATATATTGATAAATATATGTTCACAACTCCTTGTACACACAAAATATTTACACCAAAGATAACTAAAGCTGTTAGTATAGCATACAAGGAAATCAATCATCAGAGCTCCTCAACTCAGCGTGGTGGATGTTGGAATATAGAAAAATTTAAGCCAATAACAGTTTTAAAAATGACAACAGAAAATAAGTTAGAGAAATTGAAAAAAGAAATTTCTGAAACTTATTCTGAAAATTCATTAGAGAAATGAAACACGGATAAAGTAAAGGCAAAAATAGAACTTATCAATTCAGACACTATAGTAAGGGTCAAACCAATGAGATATAGTGTAGAAGACCAAAAGGAATTTAAAGTCCAGATAAAAGAATTGCTAAAAGCCAAACTAATCAGACCTAGTAAAAGCCCGCATAGCAGCACAGTTTTTATGGTTAGAAAACATAATGAAATAAAAAGAGGAAATCCATGATGGTGATTAATTATAAGAGGCTAAATGAAGTTACTGAGTTTGATGGATATTACTTGCCTAATAAGGACACCCTTATTAAACAAGTACAGAATAAGAAGATATTTTCAAAATTTGATTGTAAGTCAAGTTTTTGGCAAATCGTATTTTAGGACAATATGAATGGAATGTAATGACAACAGAAAATAAGTTAGAGAAATTGAAAAAAAAAATTCTGAAACTTATTCTGAAAATTCATTAGAGAAATGAAACACGAATAAAGTAAAGGCAAAAATAGAACTTATCAATCCAGACACTATAGCAAGGGTCAAACCAATGAGATATAGTGTAGAAGACCAAAAGGAATTTAAAGTCCAGATAAAAGAATTGATAAAAGCCAAACTAATCAGACCTAGTAAAAGCCCGCATAGCAGCCCAATCTTTATGGTTAGAAAACATAATGAAATAAAAAGAGGAAATCCATGATGGTGATTAATTATAAGAAGCTAAATGAAGTTATTGAGTTTGATGGATATTACTTGCCTAATAAGGACACCCTTATTAAACAAGTACAGAACAAGAAGATATTTTCAAAATTTGATTGTAAGTCAAGTTTTTGGCAAATCGTACTTTAGGACAATATGAATGGAATGTAATGTCATTTGGGTTGAAAATACACCACGGATATTTTAAAGAAGGATGGATGAGGTAATCAAACCAATCGCTCATTTCTGCATTGCTTAAGTTGATGGTTTACTTATTCATTCAAATGATATAAATGAATAGAGATGGCAAAAAAATCCGATCCGCCCCGCCCCGCCCCGAATGGGGCGAAAAAACCCGCCCTGACGGGTCGCGGGGCGGGGCAAGGGTTCCCCGCCCCGCCCCGTTTAGTTAAAAAAAAAAAAAAATTGGACGTTGTTTATTTAATTTTGGATATTGATATAATTTTGTTTGTTTTCATTGTTTGGTTTGGATATTGATATAATTATTTTAAATATTATTTGCTTTGGATTATAAAATTTTGAATTGTATTTAATTATAAATTTTTGGTTTAAAAAAAAAACTAAATGGGGCATTAAACGGGGCAAAAATCCGCCCCGCCCCCGTCCTCGTCCCCGCCCCGTCCCGTCAAAGGCGGGGCGGGGGTGGGGATTGGCGGGGCCCCGTTTCCATCACTATAAATGAACATCTTGAGAAACTTTGTTAAATTATGAAAAATCATGGTATTACACTTTCTCAAAAGAAAGCTGAAATAGCCAAAACGGAGATATAATTTTTGGAATTATTCATAAAAGAAAGAGAATTACAACTGCAATCTCATATTGTTTGGTTTGGATATTGATATAATTATTTTAAATTTTATTATACAATCTTCAAAAGCAATATGTCAATATTCTTCTAAAATTTTGAAAATTATAATGTATGCTCTTCAGGAGCAAATAATATTCTCCTGGAGTACTAATTATGATGTTGTGATATTTTAGGAACAACAATATGATGGATTATCAATTTAAAGTTTATAAAGAATCTAAAAATATTTAATCAGATTAAAAATATTAATTACCATACTGATAGGATGTGATATAAAAAATTAATTACCAAATAAATAGGATATGAATTTATATATAAAAATTAATTACTAAATATGCATTAGGAAAAAAAGTCTTCATATATGGAAGTTAACCGAATTGATTACATTCTTTATTGGCTAAATCTTTTATCAACATGCAAAATATATCAAACACATGAATTTACATATATAGAAGCTAAAGGCTTGAATAACTTCAAAATGAATTCCACATACACAAAAGTTAAAGGCGTGAATACCACATATCAAAAGGCATGAATCAAAATGCAATGATTGCGGTAGAATTAATGTATATGTAAATAAATAAATAAACGTGTATATAAAAAACATGGAATTAATGCATATGTATTTCGTATGTCATCAAATTGATTTCAATACACATGACAAATGATTATACTTAAAAAAAAAATGTATTATAAATTAGAGAGGAAAATAGAGAGAAGAACAAAGAAAATCAATAGACTTTTGCTTTTTATTAAGAACCAAAACTCCATATTTATAAGTAAAGATTAGGGATACAATGGTAATAAAAAATAGGGTTGAGGGATTTAATTGTCATTCACTAATAATAATATTATTTACAACAGTAAAGTAAATTTTATTTTCATATGAAAAATAAAATGTATATAAAAACATTCAAATGAACACAAGAGTACAACTAGAGTGTAATCCTTTATCACTACTTTTTATTGACACTATACACTTGCGGTCTTAAGCGAACAAGTTTTCAGTGATGATGTTGGAAGGTTTTTATATTTATATTGACGTTGCTTAATTTTAAGTTTATTTGCATTTTTGTTTTCTTCGATTTTTATTTGTTTTGAGCTTAGGTTTTTCTTCCTTTTGTTTCAGGTGAAAAAAATCAACTAATCATTATAGTAAAATAAATACCTAATAAAAATGGTAAGTTGGAGACCGCACGAGAAAGAAGAACCCTTAAGCGACAGTTTCAAATTGTCACAAAAAAAAAAAAAAAAAAAAGGATAATTTACTACAAATATTTTAACGACAAAACATCATTAATATACTATTAATGACAAATTGAAAACTGTTAGATTTGGAAGAGTAAAATTCTCATATTGATGATTTGTGAGAAGAACAAAAATTCTATTCATTCAACCGTTTAAAAATTATACAATGGGGATCCTATATATATATATACAACAATGAAAGAATTATTTCCTAACTTATTTACTGCTATGAAACAGAAAGAAAACAAGCTATACAATAACCAAAAATAACGATCTAACTACTCCTCTTCTAGACAATTCGTCCGTTGCTGCCTCGTCAATGGTCCTTGCTGGCTTGCTTCTTGTTGATTGTGCAGATGCTGGAGCTGACTCGTATCCTCTAGCTGACTCATATCTTCTAGCTTCAATAGCCCCCCGCAAGATGGAGAGTAGATGTCCATTACTCCCATCTTGGATAAGTAAGAATGAAAACTTTGGGAATTTAAAGCCTTAGTTAAAATGTATGCAATCTGTGATGCACTGGGAACGTGTTGAGTGATGATGCTGCCATCTTGTGTTTTTTCTCGAACCACATGGCAGTCAAGCTCAATGTGCTTGGTCCTTTCATGAAATATCGGGTTTGTGGTTATGTGAATGGCAGCCTTATTATCGCGATTTGGGATTGCTGCTTGAGGATGCTCAATCTGTAAATCCTTAAGCAAATATCTGAGCCAAGTTAGTCCACAACAAAGATTTTCCATTGCTCTATATTCTACCTTAGCAGAGGATCGAGACACCACGTGTTGTATCTTCGACTTCCATGATATTAAAGTTATCCCAATGAATACACAGTAATAGTTACTGATCTCTTGGTGTCCAGGCATGCCTCCCAGTCAGAATCACAGTAACCTTCGAGTAGAATAGCCCCCGTCCAGGTGCTCTTTCAATGTATCGCAACACTTTATGAGCAGCATATAGGTGTGACAATTGACATCCTAGGATTCCCCATATACTGGCATAACAATTGGACTGAATATGCCAGATCAGGTCTGGTGATTGTCAAATATAGAAGTCTTCCTATCAATCTTCTGTAAAGAGATGGATCTGACAGCAACTCTCCATCATCTTTGCTAAGTTTTACATTCTGATCAAGAGGAATCCTAGCAGGGCTTGAACCAATGGTGCCTGAATCTGCCAAGGTATCTATAGCATACTTCTTTTGGCATATGTAAATCCTTTGTTTAGACCTTGCTACTTCAATGCCTAGAAAATATTTTAACTTCACTAGATCTTTGACTTTGAACTTGTCATTGAGAGAGACTTTGAGCTTGTTGATGGTATCAACACAATTTCCAGCCATTCTTATATCGTCTACATATCCTAGAATGTCTATGAAGGAACTACCAGTTGATTTACTAAATAGACTATAATCTGCTTTTGATTGAGTGTATCACTGCTCAATGACAAAGTTGGAAAGTTTGGAGTACCATTGTTGCGAAGCTTGCTTCAATCCATACAGGCTCTTGCGTAGTTTGCAGACTTTATTGCCACTAACATTGGAGTACCCAGGAGGTAGCTTCATGTAGACATCTTCATTTAAGTCACTGTTGCGTTTTTTATATCGCAAGTATACGATATCGAACAAGTAATATAGTGGACCTAAGAGTCCGGATTATCGTTCCCATGAAGACTATACTTTAGTATTGGATATATTTCTCCTACTACTATTTGATGAAATTAAACAAACTCTAAATTCAGATTATAAGGAATATGGATGTTTTAAAAGAACTAAATTCCTAGAAAAAATGACAATTGATGAGAGAATACTAGAGACACACTGATCAAATATTCAAATATACGAGAAGTATTAGGGCGGAACAATTTCACCTAATGATCACCTTAGTTATCAATTCAAGATTCTAGCCTAATGTAGTGTTCGGTCGAATTCTCCTACGGTATTCAATTTACCCCTCTCGAGTTCTCATTGAGCCTATTTAACTAAATCAATTCCATATCTCTATGCAAATTCTCCTTAGTTAAACGAGTTAAGGCACTAGGAATTCATATAACGACCGCAGCACTTAGTATAGGTATCTCTACACGTTATACCTCGTTACCGGATTTTATTACACGTTCTAAGTTTCGAACTCACCTCTCGACTCGTAAGAAACTCAATAAATCATCAAATTATTGGCCAGATAATTTAAAGCATTGCACTCATAATAAAATCAATACATGGAAGAATAAAACTCATAAATTCATGAATTTAATAACTAAGGGTTTCAAAAGATTACATTGTTCGCCCTAATAATAAAATTAGCTACTCATAATCAAAGCAATGAAATAAATAACAAAAGTTGAATACATCACCGGATTTAAATGATACAAAAGTTGGAAAAGAATTATTTCTTGCACCAAGATCTTCTTCCGCTTCCAATTCTTGATTTTGATTCGAATCCTTGATGTAAGTCTTCTCGCGAATTCCACGTTTATCTTGTATTTTTCTCTCTACTTTGCAAGGTGTGGAACCCCTATTTCGTGCTTCTCTTAGCCTATTTATACTTCTCATACATCCTTGGCTAATTTGGAGTCCTTTTGTGGGCTTTTTCGTAGCCCAAAAAAATACCATATTTTTCTTCGCGGCGCGGCGCTTGAGCGCTAGGTTTCAGCGCTTGAGCACCGCGAATTTAACCAGAGTAGTCCTCGAGCAAACTCATACACAAAGAAAATCAACTAAAAGAGAATACGGTACCCAACTTAGTTAAATAGCCTGTCGTTAACTCAGGACTAAGATCAATGTATCACATCTATGAATGAATTCAAAATTACAGAACAAGAGTGTGTGTGTGTGTGTGTGTGTGTGTGTGTGTGTAAATCAAGTATAGCGTCGACATTCACAATTTGGTTCAGTTTCCCATCCCGAATGGACAATTCTTTCCTTACATCGCTCGTGAGATTTACAAACTCCCAAACTTGTTTTCTTTTATGCTCTCCCAATGGTGTGTTCCTAAGCTCAGTTTCATTCTTTTATGTCCTTACACCTCTCAAATTTGGATTCGTTTAACCGAAAATATCAACAGTATATTGATGTGATGATCCTCCCAAAAGTGAGTGTTCAACAAACTAGCTTACGCTAAGTGATTCAAGCCCACTAGTTATCTAAAGCCCCGAAAACAAACATCAAAATATTCCCTTTTTGTTAGCCCTTTATTAACCTCACCCATATTTCTCTTCTTGACCCATGTAGCGAGCTTTTAGTCGGTAACTCCCCAGCTTTTGAATGCCAAAAGGGTACCAGGTCATAAGATACCCTGCAGACTTAATCACTCGAGTCAAAAAGGTGCCGGCGTGAGACATAAGCTAAATTAGAGCAGTTTTTTTTTTTTTTGAACTTCAAACACAATAACATGGGGTTAGATTCCTAGCATACGGTCATCACGAAGCATCCACTAGAGAGTCGAAACACTCTACACAAATTTTATAACAAGCACGGAATCATCACAATCCTAAACCATTTCCTTCACCAGTTAAAATGTTCCAAATATAGTTGTAGTCAAGGGATTTTGTGAATCGTGAAATATGGGGTTAAGCCTCTAGGTCATGTCTCTAACTTAAGCATGTGAACCTCATGTTCGTGTACAACGCTATACCTCAATTCAGTGCATCAAAATCTTCACATTTGTCATGGATAAACGAAAATTACGATTCAAGCACATAATTTATCATCATTCATAAACTAATTCATTTTCTCAACTATATTCATCATGGATGCACGACTATCCAACTCACACAAGCACACAAAAGTTGTAAAATCATAAAGAAAATGCAGATTTATTTTTTTTTTAAATAAAGCACACAAGTCAATCACACAATCATAAAAAAAACACATAATATACTAGTCATGCACACAACACATAAGCCAAAAAATATCCCCAGACTTAAGATAAACATTGTCCCCAATATTAAAAAGAAGAATAGAAATGAGCACTTACCTGAGAAGATACTAAGTTTCATTAAAAACTTAGATTGACCCCCTAATCGGTATAAGCTTCTGTCCCATGATGAGTTGAATGTCAATCTCCATGTCTCTTGCGCTCACCCCCAACTTGAGTGTTGGCTACAATTCACCAAGAGAGATAAAATAACACAAGCAAGATAAACAAATGAATAAACGAACTAAAAATGAAAACGAGATAATAAAAACAAAGGATAGAACTTGGGTTGCCTCCCAAGAAGCGTTTCTTTATAGTCGTTAGCTAGACTGTGTCCCGTGACATGTTTGATCATGGTGGCTCGAACTATTTTATGTCATCATGACACGTGTAATTTTCATTCATACATCCTTTTTGTGCTCTCCATATTTTAATATTTCCATTTTTATCTCTATCAAGAAGTCCACCGAAATTTGGTCTTCTATTCTTACAGCTTCGTTGACCATGAGGTTTTTCTTCATCAATTCCACAGCAAAGATTGTTCTTGGAAGGTATCTCAAGTGGGGTATAAATATTAAATATATTTTGCTTGTCATCCACCCTCAATATTAGCTCACCCTTCTCCATGTCAATTAGAGTCCGACCCGTTGCTAAGAATGGCCTACCCAATATAATTGGAATGTCTCGATTTTCTGCTATGTCCAGTACAATGAAATCCACCGGAAATATTAAATTTCCTACTTTTATGAGCACATCCTCAACTTTACTAAGTGGCTTTGAAATTGTAGTATCAGCTAGTTGTAGCTTTATTGATGTTGGTTTGACTTCACCCAATCCCAATTTCCTGTAAACAGAATATGACATTAGATTTATACTAGCACCTGTATCACATAATGCATCAATTGTACATGAATTTCCAATTGAAATTGGCAAAGAAAAACTCCCTGGATCTTTCAACTTGGGAGGCAATTTGTTTAGCACTCTTGCACTACTTTCCTCCGTTAATGCTACAACTTCAAACTCAGGAAGCTTTCTCTTCTTTGTCAACATCTCCTTCAAGTATTTTGTGTAGCTTGGAATTTGTAATATTGCATCAATCAGCGGAATATTGATCTGAAGTTTGTTGAGAACCTCAAGGAAATTGTCAGATTTTGTATCTGGTTTGTTCTTCTTGAGCTTTTGAGGAAAGGGTATGGGAGGAAAATAAGCATTGACTGGACTTGGTGCGTTGGTAGTGAATGCCTCTATACTTTCGTTGTTCTCTATTGAGGCGGGTGTATATTTTTCCTCCATTATAGTTTCATCAACACCTTCCCAATCTTCTTTTCTTTCTGGTTGTTTCACAGTAATCTCTGGTACTTGTGCTCCACTCCTTGTAGTGATAGCATGAAGATTTTCCTCTATTGATTTCTTTCGAAGTCTTTGGAGGAATGGAAGTAGAGGTACATATGCTTTAACCTTTACAGGAGCCCTGGGTGGATCATTTTCCATTACCTCTATTGCCATCACTTGCTCTTTAGGATTCGTCATTATATTGCCTGGCAATGATCCCTATGGACGTTCTGAAAGTTGTTGAGCTATCTGACCAATCTGTATCTCTAACTTCTTGATGGATGCTTGCTAATTTTGGAAATTAGTATCAATCTGTTGGAATACTTTGTCTGTTTTCTGCACATATTGATGAAACATCTCCCCCAAACTTGGTTTTTTCTCCTGCTAGGCATTATTAGGAACATGTCCTAGCTGAGTATCAGACCATCTGAGATTTGGGTGTTGTCTCCATCCTAGATTGTAAGTCTGAGAATACGGGTTAAAATTACGGGATCCATTTTGAATGAAGTTGACATGTTCCTCTGGAAAACCCACATACATTCAACTCTCTGTGCATGATTAGCTCCACAATTTTCGCAAGTTGGACTACTCATTATAGCATGTGCTCCTCTCGTCTGTGCCTTCACCAATAGTTCTACCTGCTTTGTCAACGCTGCTATTTGGGCATTAGTGGATGTAGGGTAATCCACTTCATACACTCCAGGTGCTCGAGGTGGTGCCACTCTTTCTGAAGAAAACATTGAGTGCGAGGTAGCAATGAGCTCAAACAAATCCAGTGTTTCTTGTACTAATTTTCCTATGACTGATCCTCCCGCAGAACAATCCACCTGAGCTCTCGACATTGGTGAGAGTCCTGAGTAAAAGTACCGCACCTGATCTCCATTTGGAATTCCATGATTTGGGCATCTTCGCATTAGACCTTTGAATCTGTTCCATGCATCATGAAAGCTCTCTCCATCATGTTGTTGGAAGGTTTGGATCTCCAACCTCAATTTGGCTACTTTAGCATGTGGGAAGAATTTGTTGCAAAATTTTCTGGTGAGATCTTCCCAGGTTGATATACTTGCATGAGGTTCAGCATCTAACCACTCCAATGCGGCATCTCGAAGTGTGTAAGGAAATAACCGCAATTTGATGGCATCTTCATTGACCCCCGGGGCATAGAAGTTCTGGTAGTTTCGGAGAAATCTGTCTAAGTGTGTATTTGGGTTCTCATGGGGCAACCCGTAAAATTGAAGAGTGTTGCTCATCAGATTTATCCATTCTGCCCTTATCTGAAAATTTTTGACTCCAAAATCTAGGTACACAATACTGGAGCGCGCAGGTGTAGCAACAGGTGTCAAGAACATGGCAACGGGTAAATCTCCTTCATTTATTTTCCTTGGCCCCTGTGGCTGATTTGGTGGTACAGCTGCTCTGGCCGCAGCTTGTCCTATTGGCTGAATTTGAACTGGAATGTTCTGATCATCCGCCATTTGATGTTGTTGTTTTTGTTTGTGTTCCTTGCATCTTTGTCGAAAGGTGCGTTCTATCTCCAAGTCAAACGGTTCAAGTGCGTCACCTTGAGCACGGAGCATGCAATGAACACTGTTTTCTGTAAAGGAAAATAAAAACAAAACACACTGAAAAAGAAAAGGAGACAATAATAAATAAATGAAAGAGAATGAACAAATCAAACAACAGTAAACAAAAATAAATCCAAACTAAAAGTAAATAGTCCCCGGCAACGGCGCCAAAAACTTGTTGCGTTTTTTATATCGCAAGTGTACGATATCGAACAAGTAATATAGTGGACCTAAGAGTCCGGATTATCGTTCCCATGAAGACTATACTTTAGTATTGGATATATTTCTCCTACTACTATTTGATGAAATTAAACAAACTCTAAATTCAGATTATAAGGAATATGGATGTTTTAGAAGAACTAAATTCCTAGAAAAAATGACAATTGATGAGAGAATAAGAGACACACTGATCAAAGATTCAAATGTACGAGAAGTATTAGGGCGGAACAATTTCACCTAATGATCACCTTAGTTATCAATTCAAGATTCTAGCCTAATGTAGTGTTCGGTCGAATTCTCCTATGGTATTCAATTTACCCCTCTCGAGTTCTCATTGAGCCTATTTAACTAAATCAATTCCATATCTCTATGCAAATTCTCCTTAGTTAAACGAGTTAAGGCACTAGGAATTCATATAACGACCGCAGCACTTAGTATAGGTATCTCTACACGTTATACCTCGTTACCGGATTTTATTACACGTTCTAAGTTTCGAACTCACCTCTCGACTCGTAAGAAACTCAATAAATCATCAAATTATTGGCCAGATAATTTAAAGCATTGCACTCATAATAAAATCAATACATGGAAGAATAAAACTCATAAATTCATGAATTTAATAACTAAGGGTTTCAAAAGATTACATTGTTCGCCCTAATAATAAAATTAGCTACTCATAATCAAAACAATGAAATAAATAACAAAAGTTGAATACATCACCGGATTTAAATGATACAAAAGTTGGAAAAGAATTATTTCTTGCACCAAGATCTTCTTCCGCTTCCAATTCTTGATTTTGATTCGAATCCTTGATGTAAGTCTTCTCGCAAATTCCACGTTTATCTTGTATTTTTCTCTCTATTTTGCAAGGTGTGGAACCCCTATTTTGTGCTTCTCTTAGCCTATTTATACTTCTCATACATCTTTGGTCAATTTGGAGTCCTTTTTGTGGGCTTTTTCGTAGCCCAAAAAAATACCTTATTTTTCTTCGCGGCGCGGCGCTTGAGTGCTAGGTTTCAGCGCTTGAGCGCCGCGAGTTTAACCAAAGTAGCGCTTGAGCGCTACCCTCAGCGCTTGAGCACGTGTTGAGCGCTACACATCTGTTAAAATTCATCCTGTTTTGTTTTCCGGCGCTTGAGCGCCAAATTTCTGCTCCATTTCTTTATTTACTTTGCTTCAAAAACTCTTTTTCATCCTTTCATCATTCTTTCAACCAAAACACTAGCAAACACATTAAATTCATTCGATAATCAACATATTAATCAAACAAATGAAGCTCCAATGGTACAAAACTCATGTGCAAAACACACTCATCAGTCACCGTGCAAGAAGGCGTTATTTACATCATATTGGTATAGGCTCCATCCTTTGATTGCTGCCACTACCAGTAAAGTCCTAATGGTTATTAGTTTGGCCACAGTGGAGAAAGTTTCATGATTATCAAGTCCCTCTTGTTGAGTGTACCCTTTTGCTACTAGACGTGCCTTGAATCTTTCAACACTGCCATTGGCATTATATTTGACTTTGTACACCCACTTGCATCCTATGGCTTATTTATCAAATGGTAGATTGGTCAAAACCCAAGTATCATTAAGTTCTAGAGCCTCAATTTCAACTTTCATAGCAGCACACCATTCAGGAGAAATTATGGCTTTTTGATAGTTTTTAGGCTCAAAGTGATTTGTTATTGAAGCAAAAAAAAAACTACGGTGAGATGTGAATAACTGGTCATAAGAAATGCTATCACTGAGAGGAAAGGTATTACCTGTAATGTTCGCTTCATTTTTGTTGTTGAGCTTCTAAAACGGGAGAGGTGGAGAGACTCGTTGACATAGGAAGTCCTACAAGTGAGTAGGTGTTTTTCAAATTTTGTTAGACCTGTAAGGTAAATGAGTAACAGCAGAATGATTTGGTTCCAAATTATCAGTGAAAGGGGTAACAGCAGAATAGTTTGGTTCCAAATTATCAATAGAAGGTTGTACCACATCATGGCTGATGTTCATTTAGAAGTTGGGGGGATTATGTATAAGGTGAATTTTTTTAGGTGTCATATCCAAGACCAGTATCAAATGAAGAGATGACAGAGTCATTAGAAACACTGAGATTTTGTGTGAAGCTTAGATGATTAAAGTCAGTTAAAAGTGTACTGCTATCATGGTTGAGGTCTTTGGATGGAAAGATATTCTCATGAAAGGCAAAATTTTCTTAGTTTTCAAATCCAGTAATCTATATCCCTTGATCCCAAATGGATAGCCAATGAAAATACACTTCCTTGACTTAAGATTAAACTTGTGTTTACCATTGGCAAGAGCGGTGGCAAAAGCCAGGCATCCAAACACTTTTAGGTGATTATAGTTTGGTTTGGCTTGAAACAATACTTCAAAAGTCTTTTGTGGTCCAAAGTGGGAGTTGGTGTCCTGTTTATAAGGTACACAGGCGTTAAAACAAAGTCATTCTAATATTTTAAAGGAATTCCACTTTGAAATTTCAAGGCTCTTGCGACATTCAAGATGTGTTGATGTTTTCTCTCCACCACTGCATTTTGTTATGGTGTTTCAACACATGTTCTTTGTTGTATCATTCATTTTCTAAGGTAAAATTCAGTCATGTTGAATTCACTTCCATTATATTTTCTAATTATTTTAATTCTGGCTTCGAATTGAGTCTCAATCATGGTACAAAAATTCTATAAAGCAATGGTGGCATCAGATTTGAGTCTTAGAATGTAAATCCATGTGCATCTACTAAAATCATCAACAATAGATAGAAAATACTTGGAACCATCTCTGCTAAATTCATTACAAGGTCCCTATATGTCACAATGGATTAACTCAAAACACCTCTCTATTTTATGACGACTAACATTAAAAGGTAATATGTGTTGTTTTGCTAAAGGGCAAATTGAGAAATGATTAATACTAAAAGATGTAGGTATGTGGATGTTTCCATTAGGATTGAAATCAGAATATGAAGAATGGCCCAATCTGTAATGCCATAAATGAAATTCCTTATGATTATTGATAGAAGATGCTGAGTATGAAAGCAATTACTTAAATTGATTAAGGACTTCTGACAATGATGAATGGGAAACTTGTTACCCGCCATATGATATAAGCCATCTTTCACCTCATCCATTCCAGTCATTTTCCAAGTCAAAGGTCTTGAGTATAACAGGTGTTAGAGAAGATAATAAGTCAACAGTTTAGAGATTGAGCAACTCTTTTTGTTGAAATTAAATTAAAAGTGAAACTAGGAATGCAAATGACATTATGTAGAGTAATGGCTTCTGAGATTTTCACAGTTCCTACATGCGTGACTGGGACATTCTCACCATTTGGTAAAGCCACACAATAAGACACATTAGCTTGAATGGATGTGAAAAATGAAGTAGAACAGATCATGTGATATGTTGCTCCTGTATCAAGAATCTATAAGATTTCACAAACATTTCCATGTTTGTGATAAAATGCAGTTAGGCTTAAGCGTATCCAGACATCTTATAAGTGAGATCATCAGATGGGGAAGGATTAACAGGTGCTTGGTCATTGTTTGATGAAGAGGTGAATAGCTGAGGGCTCATTTTTGGTCTTAGGAGTGCCATGAGTTGAGAGTATTGCTCTTGACTAGGATACTTGGTCTTTGTCCTTCACCATTTGCTGATTAGGTGCTGTCCCTGTAGAAACCATGTTGACAACAGGTTTCCCTTTATCATTAAACATGAGCCCTGGTGGAAATCCATGAAGTTTATAGCACTTATCTACTGCATGTCCTGGCATTTGACAATAAGTGCATAGCGGCCTGTTTGGATTTGCCTTGAAGCGTCTCTTAAGAGAATGGCCTACAATCTTGCAAAGGGTGCAATAATATTTGTCCTTTTTCTGTGATAAAAAACTTTGGTTTCCTCCTCCTCAAAAGTTTCTCCTGCTTAGAAAAACCATGGGATCAGAATTAATAGGACTTGGACTAGATATTTCTCATCTTTTCTCTTCTTGTTGGACTAAGGAATACACCTCCTTCAGGCTAGAAAATGGCTTAATCAACATAATCTAAGCCTTGATTTCCTTGTCAGACTTATTTAGCCCCATTAAGAACTTCATAAGCCAATCCCTTTGTTGATTTTGAATCACAGTCTTCAAGCCCCCACATGTGCAGTTGGGAATGTTCTCATTGTTTAGCAGTTCATCCAAAAGAATTTTGAGTTTGGAGAAGTAAACGCTCACAGGGTCTTGGTTCTGCATCAATGTTGTAATATCCTTTTTCACTTCAAAAATTCATAGAGCATTTTGCTAGGAAAAACGCTGCTCAAGGTCAAGCCAGAGGAGATGATCAATCTCAGCATAAATGGTGCTACTCTTGATATCAATTGCCATAGCATTCTGCATCCATGTTATGACAATGTCATTGCACCTCAACCAATGCTCCATTAGTGGATCATTGGGATCCTTTGGCTTACATAGAATACCGTCTATGAAACTTAATTTGTTTTTGATCCTTAATGCTCTTCTCATTGAACGAGCCCATGAGTAATAGTTATTAGATTCCAAAACATGGGTGACTAGCTTAACAGCACTTCCATCATTGCTGCCAATATAGTAAGGACTGTTGGGATGAGTTGGATCGTGGGAAAGAACACCTAAATTCCTTCCATCTGTTGGCTGTTGATTTTGGTTGTGATTTGGATTGGTGCTTGCATTTGTAGGAGGGTTCATATTTCCTGAATTAGATTCCTCCATTTCTTGCTCCGATACCATGTTAGATTTGGAAGAGTAAAATTCTCATATTGATGATTTGTGAGAAGAACAGAAATTCTATTCATTCAACCATTTAAAAATTATACAATGGTGATCCTATATACATACAACAATGAAAGAATCATTTCCCAACTAATTTACTGCTATGAAACAAAAAGAAAACAAGGTGTACAATAACCAAAAATAACAATCTAACTACTTTTCTTCTAAACAATTCTTATGTTGATGCCTCGTCAATGGTCCTTGCTAGCTTGCTTCTTGCTGATTGTGCAAATGCTGGAGCTGACTCGTATCCTCCAACTAACTCATATCTTCCAACTTCAATAAAAACTTTGTCATTAAAACTTTGTAGGGGAGAACCAATCAATAATTTTGTTTTAAAGTAATTTGAAGTTGATCGTTTGTGTTTATTGTTGTGTTCTGAATTAAGTGTTTATTATTTCCTTCTTTTGTTTCGATACTTGATCACTAGTAAAAATGAGTTTATAGTTTATATTGTTTAGGCGAGATTCGATATGAATTAACGCATCATAATAAACAGCATAATGTCATATTCTCTCTGTCCCAATTATATAGGCTTGTTTCGTTTTTCACACGGATTAAGAAAGTTTCTTTAATGTCATTGAAAAATTAATTTTTGTCAAGATCTTTCCTAATTTACTCTTATTTAATTTTCAGTACGTAAAACTAAATTATTGTTGGAATTAATAAAGAATTTGAAGAAAAAGAAAAAGAAATGAGAGTTGTTCCATATTTCCAAAAAGTGGAAAATGTGTGTATTTGAATGATTTCAAGAAGTTGGCATATTAAAGTGGAGAAAATTTAATAAGGGTATATTGGTAAAGGAACACAACAAAATATTCTACATCAGAAAACATGCCTATATATTTGGGACAAGAGAAAAAAGAAACTCAACCTATATAATTGGGATGGAGAGAGTATAATGTATGGAGATATCATTATAATATATGAAGTTGTTATATGGTATCTTTTTAATTAACGAGTGCTTATATGTTTCTAAATTTAATTACATACAATTAAGTTCATGTATGAGTATTGATTGATTGACCTCGATAGAGGCTATTTATTAATGTTGAATCATTGATTTTCTACCTAGAGCAAGAGTTGAGACGTGCGTATAATTGATAATTGAATTTTACTATAAAATTATTGTGCATGCTCAACTTAGATAATTATTTAGTAATTAGAAATTCGGTCTTCGAAATCATAAATTGATTATGTTTGTTCATGTTAAAGTTAGTTGTGATTAAATGGATTAGATAACCAATCTGCATGGACAGAACTAGTTTTTCAGTAACACCTTGTTTGATCCGCATCCTTAAAAAAAATGCATTCTTTCAATACTCATTTTCAACCACACAATCTTCAATAAATTAATATTACCCGCAAATCCAAAAATCTTCAACCTCATTCTATGACTACAAAATCTGTAATAAACAACAAACTGATGCAAAACTATACATACATGAAAGAATATTCTTCTATACCTAGAAGCCTAATCTTGTACAGGGCGTTTACCGTGAGGATCATATATGGGGCTCTTGAGACCCGATGTGCTAGCAGTAGCTGTGGCACTCTTTGTATTAGTCGTAGAGCCAAAGGAATGAGAATTCAATTCACCAGAAGTTCCAGTTGTGGATGATGATGCAGTTGGTCTATGATTCCTGTATCTAAAACCAGGGTATCCAGGTCCTTCCGGTTCTTCAAGGGTGGTTGGCTTCCTTGATAGTATCACCACCACACGACACATGTCGGGCCGCAATTGTGGGTCATATTGGGTGCACAACAACCCTAGTTGTATGCACATTGCTATTTGATCAGGAACTGCTGATGACACCAATGTAGGATCCATAATATCCAAGCTCTGACCATTCTTGTAAAGTTTGTACGCCTACAGAAACAGGCAAAATAGTCAGGAATAATTTTAATGTTTGAATTACAAATACTGCTAGCATATACGCCTAATGTCTCTAATCTAAAGTAACAGAACATGGATGCTAGATTCTTCTAATTATTCTAAAAGAAGAAGAATATTAAAGATACTCATCTGTTTGATCTTTATAGCAACAAATTAGCATGGCCTCTTTATAACAAGAAAATGCAGAGCGCTCCACCCTTTGTATACCCTTGGCGGCAAAATATAGTATGCACCAATAATTTCATTTAGCAAAGCGATGCCAGCATTTAAAACCAAAAGTTCAAATCTCCCAAATTGTCCAAGAACAGAGAAAATATGAATCACGCATGTCGTAGACACACAATCAGCAACAACAGTTTAACGATACAAGACGCTTGTAAATCTCACTGTTTAAGAAAAGCTGACTGGCTCTATGACCGATGCTGGATTCCAATTTCAAGTACTTCATCCTTCTGAAAAAGTTTCAGTTTTGCACGTGTGATATTTCTGATTCACTATCCAACACATTGATTCTTGAACTGAAGACATTTAGGGGCTTGTGGGAATTCTTAGAACCAAAAAGTAAAATAACTATAATAATACAAATAAAAAAGAAGAAAAGCCGTTTTAGAACTATGTATTAGAGAACAATGTGGAAGAATATTATTATTTTGTGAGACGTGGGTAATATGTTAGAAGATAGAAACAGGTTTAATGTTGAAATGTTTTCAATACTGTTATAGTTCTTTTGGACGCAAACGTAGAAACATCAGCTATTTTCTTTCAATCTCAATTTGCGTTTTCACTTTCAAAAGAAGGTTACAAAACATTTCATACAATCACGTCTTCTATTTTCTGGGCATGACCTGCACCTTGAAAACAGAAAACGATAAATAAAAAAGCAAACATACAGGCTTTTAAATTGTCATAAACTTTTCCCCTAGTCAATGAAAGCAATGAAACTGTTATACTAGGCACTTCCCATTTGAAAATACATAACCTTGGGCTATCATTTAGTATCAATTGATTTCTGATTTACAATCGGAGAAGCCTACAGGCTGAGAAAAATAAGGTTCTTACCCACGCAAGCAGGTTCTGTGACTCAGGATCTTGATTAAATCTTGAATTCTTCTGTCCACATATCAGCTCCAAAACCACAACCCCAAAGCTGAACACATCCGCCTTCACAGAAAGATGGCCATACATAAGATACTCGGGTGCCATGTAGCCACTGTTCCCAAATCAATGCATTGTTGTTAGTTAAGCAATTTGGCAGCATGCAGTCGGATATTGTTATTAACTTGGGGGCTACTAAACTTATAAATTTTAAGTGCTTGAAAACATACTTTGTACCGGCTATACGGGTGTTAACATGTGTTTCATTTTCAGGATAAAGACGAGCCATGCCAAAATCAGCAATCTTGGGAACCCATCTATCATCAAGTAGGATGTTGCTACCTTTGATGTCACGATGTATGATGCAACAAGGAGCATCTTCATGAAGGTAAAGCAAGCCTTTTGCAACTCCCATTATTATATCATACCTTCGCTTCCAATTAAGTACTTCTCGTTTGCCGGATTCTAAAACACCACCTAGTATCAGGATCACTGTTAATCTCATATCCATGTTACGTGTTGCTGTTAAAGCGTATTCAATACTTTTAAGACCCCATAAATGAAATCCAACTTTCCAAATTCAGGAGTTAAATCACAAGTTGAAACAAAGGTCTTCCCAGCACTACTAATTTGCAACTTGTCAAATACTAATATTCTATATTATTGGGCACAAATAGCATCTTCAAAAGAGTAAGTGAAGCACTTCTAAAACTAATTTGACGAGATTTGCACAAGGCGGAGAACTTCATGGTGTTTAGAACCAGTTATATTATGGATGCATTTTTTTTCTTATCACAAGCCACCCCACCCCCAATGCATACACTCACACATTTCCCTCTCTCTTACACCAAGCAGTAAAACTGCTTTAACTAAGTGACATGTACCACTTTTATGGAAAGGTAGACAACTAAATCAAGGTAATTGTAAAGATATCATCAATTCTGCTGGGCTCCATTTGCTCACTTTGTTTTACCACTCCTTGTTTGAGAAATAGAGACCTTGAAAGTACAAAAACATTTTAGTAAAACTTTACCAAATGAGATTTCGTAGAAGTCTTGGTGCAATTCCATAAGATATTATGTTGGTGAAAGTACAATCACATGTTACTCCTCAATCTTTGTCTTGTCAAGAACTTTTGGAATGTTCTAGAAAATGGATTCACTCTAAAGAAATAAATTCTCAAAATACAACCTGAAAATGTTACTGTTATTAGTTTTCTTACTAAATGATGATCTATGTTAGTATTAAGAAACAAAATGCCACAAAGCATAAACATTTCATGTAGCATATGTTTCAACTCTAAAGAGTCAATAAATGCAACCTATGAAGTACAGATATGGAAATGAGACATGGTTTCACAGATTGCGGGTTTGGCTCCCGAGGTTCAACGCCTCAAGGCCACCCTCCCCTCATTCTTAGGCCGGCAAGCCCAAACAACTGACATACATGTACGTTATGAGTAGGATACATGTACGTTATGAGTAGGATGTAAGAAAGAATACTTGCATATGATCATATATCATTAGTGCACTATTGGTAAAATAGGCATCGCGCCTAGCTGTTAACGTCCTTGCCGTGCCGAATGGGGGGATAAGCATTCTCTCTGCTTGACATTGTCCCCCATTCGAATTCGCTTACGTCCTCGTAGCAAGAAGTGAGTTTCGCATCAACACACAACCGTCTCATTGCAAGGATAACAACGGCACCACTCCATATGGACAGGCATTCACAAACCTGCAGTACCTCGTACTTACCGCCTTCGACACCAACCTTCACCCTCCGCCCCTCTGAGCATTGGTTCCTCGGATGGACAGCCTCCAAACCGCAACGCCTTAACGCATGTTGAATTGTGCCCTGCAAGGTGCGCTCCTCCTAAACTCCTTGAAAGACACCTAGGCAATTGTGCAACGTTGTCCTTTGCATCCGTCTTGCCCACAGCTTCCTTTGTCGTGTTCCACCAGCTTGTCGACACGATCCGTTGCCCAAAATCTTTTCTCCGCAAGAACACACGACATTGTCCCATAACACCGCGTGCTCGAGCGGTCCCGCTCTGATACCAACTTTCACGGATCGCAGGTTTGATTCTCGAGGTTCAACGCCTCAAGACTGCCCTCCCCTCATTCTTAGGCCAGCAAGCCCGAACAACTAGTATACACGCACGCTATGAGTAGGATGTAAGGGAGAATATCTGCATATGATCATATATCATTAGTGCATTATTGGTAAAATAGACCTCGCACCTAGTTGTTAGCGTCATTGCCGTGCCGAATAGGGGGAAAAGCATTCTCACTGCGTGACACACAGATATGACACGGCAAAGTAATTTTCCAAAAAACTAGGGCACAAGTAATTTAGCATAGAGGATTAAAATGTGGGGTTTTAATTTATCATGTGAGCCTACGTATATAATTAATGGATAATGCTCCTTGTACAAAAGTGGGTGACAAAATTAGATGACAATGACGTGGACGGTTGAGATGAAAGGAGCTTGGATGGTTGTGATTTAAAGACAAAAAAAACTTAGCTATCCAGAAAGAAGGGCGCCAAAATAGGTGAAGAATACCTCCTAAATGAGTGAAAAAAAAATACTTCCAAAATGGGTTTCAAGGAGCTTGGCGGCAAATCATTATTTTTCTAAGAAAACTAGCGTAAACCAACACTCGCACCTCCACTTCGTCTTCAACATTCCAACCCATGGGTTAGTGCTGCTGACGTGGGTTTACAATTTACATTTTTTCCTCTTTGCTTATTTTTGGTCGATAAATTACTGCCAAAATTAATTTCCTTTTATTTGTTGTCAAATTATATTACTTGTATCATTTAATGTGGAGATATATAAAAGAGTGCACACAGGATTTTAATTGAAAAACAGCAAGTATCTTAAATGCTCTGTCAATTTTTACTTTAACTAAATAGAAACATTTTGGAAGTGCTACAAAACAGACGCAATCGTTCGTTCGTTCATTTTCTTCAAATAATGGATTTTTCAATCTCATTGCTTCATCTAATGACATGTTTTCCTCTTAGGCATCAAGGCTAGGTTGTGACTGCATGGGGATTTTGTCATTTAGAAAGACTTGGCTTTTTAGAAATGTTAGTGTGTCATTGGAGACGACGCGGGAGGTGCGGAGGCTGTCGGCACTGAGCAACTGTCGTGGAACCCGTTTGGAGAAAATGGGTGTTGAAGAGAGAGAGGGGGGGTTTGATTTGGGGGAAATGGGGGGAGAGTTCAATTTTGGATTTTGAATTTTTTGAGAATTTTTTTTTTTTTAACAACACTGCCACGTCACCGTGTGAACCATTTTTGTCAACTTCCTTTGTACGTATAGCGGGATCGATAATTAATTGTGTATTAAATGCTATCTTAAGATTAAACACAATTAAAGTAATCTAATAAATAATTAAAGATATGGACTTTAGACATCTAAATAAAGCATGGGCCTAAATATGAGTAGAGACCAATTCCTTCATGATTCTATTTCATGATGGGCCGAAATATATATGAAACAATATGTAATTCCTATATATAAAAATTGCATCTCAAAACTAACAAACTTGTCAAATTATTTCAAGATTCAAGCATTAATTCCAATTAATAATATATAATTAATTGCAATTAATTATCCCTACCCAATTAATAGTATCCCCACCCCCACCAAATTAATAATATATCAATTAATAATATCTCATGGACCCCCCATCCTACACCCCCGCCCACCCCAAGGCCCCACCCCGCCTTAACCCCAACTCGTAAAAAATTTCAAAAAATAAAAAAAATATGTTATGGAGATTACACCCCACACCAAAGCCACCTCCACCCACCCCAACCTTTAAAAAATTCAAAAAATTTAAAACCTTTTTTTTTTTTGGAGATTACACCCCACCCCCACGGAACCACCCCAGATTTGTGACTAATTGTGTTATCTATGACTAACAGTCATAGTTTGAAAAAACATAAATGGGTATTGAGGCGTTTTTTTTCACGAGGCGAGGCGTAAGCCTCAAAACGTTTTGAGGCGTAAGCCTCACCACAAACAAAAAAACTTCAATTGAAAAATTAGAAAACTACATAAAAATATATAACTAATTGTTCCAATGAACAGTAAACAATCATGAATATTTTTTAATAAAAAAAAAAAAAGCAAAATCCAAAATATATTAATAAAGTTGAAAAAAAACAAGACTTTAATCTAACAAGGAAAAAAATTACTGTCACAGCTTCCATACATCACAATCCTATATGTGGCATAAACCCGTAATATGTGTCAAACACTCACGTCGCCACCTTTCTCTCCCAGTCCTCCTTATAACATTCAATAGTCGTACCAGTTGGTGGATTTGTAGATCAGTTATTCGGAAAAATGGCTACAAATTCTTTCGTGAAAAACACAATTTTTAAACTTTCAAAGGGTTTTTCTCATACCCCTTCTCAACTTCTGTCTCGCAAAGTCTCTAGGATTTGCTTCACTTTTGCCTCTAAATATTCTGAGGTATGCAACATCGCCCCGCAAAAGGGCCAGGTCTGAGGCGTACAAGAGGCGTGCAACAAATTCAATTGAGGCGCAAGCCTCTCAAGATTAGCCTAAAAAATACCGCCTCAAGGCATACAACATGAGCCTCACAGTGAGGCGAGCCTCAAGGCGGGCCTCAAGAGGGTTTTTTCATACCATGCTAACAGTGACCAAATTTATATTCAATGTGACTAAATGTAACCAAATTTGTCTTTAGTGTGTCTATCTATGATCATGTCAATCTTAACTATGACGGTATGTGATCAAGTCACAATCAACATAGAATTGGTCACAAACACATATTTGGTCACGGATGGTCACCATAAACAAATCTATACGCACCATCAGTCACCGCCACCATCATCTCCAAGGCACCACCACTACCACCTTCAACTCAAATTCACAACCATAAATACTACATTCACTAACATGTGTTTTCTGTGACGAATTGTGATCAAATTTGTTTTCAGTACGACTATCTGTAGTCATGTAATCTAATTTGTATGTAACCAAGTCACATACCGTTACAATTAACATGAATATGGTCACAGACTGTCAGGGGCGGACCCAGGAAAATTTTCCAGTGCTGACGATATTAGTAAAAAAAAATTATAATACAAACATTATACTAAGATGAAATACCTTACAATTGTTCTTTACGAGTTTTCATACTTTGATATCTATGTACAATCGCCTCAATATCAATCTTGTAATAAATAGGAATTGGAATGTAAATAAACAAAATAAATAAACATGTAGTTTAGCAATCTGCACACTAACCTGCAACATTTGATTTAACAATTTTGCTTGCATTGATATTATCATCAAACCACTCTTACTAAAATAAATCTCTACGCATTAGCTTCAACTAGATTCCAGATTTAGTTTACTATTTGATAGGGATACAAAAGAATATGCCAAAAATATCTGTTGTATTTAGGTTTGATTGCAGGAAGAATTGGATAGCCTTGCTACTAATTACCCTGGTCAATTTAAGATTTAATATGTACTCAATCAGGTTAGTTCATTTTTATCTCTATTTCATTCATGAGGCATACATTTATATATTTATCAGCCACTTTGTCAATGGTTTCACTCACTTGAATTATATTACCTCTTTCTTCTTTTTCTTTCAAAAGAATTCATGTAATCTGTCCAAACTCAAAAGGAATTTCCTATTTCCTCAAAATTTCCTATTCAATAGCACTATAGCAGCCAAACTCAAAGTTTTCCCCAAACAGCCAAACTTACAACACTTGTGGTTATTCCTATTTCCTCCCCTATAAATAGTTACACATTGCATATATTCTACAGCAGTACAGCCAATAGGCAATAGCAGATGAATATTGAATACCAATAGGCAATAAGCAATAGAAATTATAGAAAATTGACCTACCGTCTACCGACTTGGTAGCCGATGAACGCTACGTGGATGAACCGTGAACGCTGCAACTTTTCAGTCTTCAGACCACGGCACCATTAGCATCAACAGCCAACAGGGGATGTGCACGTGGATGTAGGGGCGTGCGAGTCTGCGACGTGCGTGGATCGGTGGATGCAAGGGCTTCTCAAATCTCATATTCTCAATTCTGTATTTTAGTATTGTAATGGCTTGCATTTGCAACCTACAGGGGCTTCTATCAGGCGCGGATTGGGCCAAATAATTGGCCCACTTTTTATTATTTTTTTTTTTTTAGAATCGGGTTGCTGCAAAAATTCAGGGGCGGCCCAAAGCCCAGTGCAGGAGCTATGCTTTGGTTTGGGTCCGCCCTTATAGACAGTCACAATAAAGATATACTTGGTCACATCCAATTGCCACCGTAGCCTCCACTCCCAACAATATCAAGAACCAAACGCGCACCACCTCACCATGATCACATGCACCACCAGCAACAAAAACATTGCCGCCTATGCCACTACCAATAGAACTAACAACGGAACCACCCCCACAGATCAGGAAATCACAAGCACCATTCGCAAAACACCAATAATCATCACAACTGGCTAAACAACAAATCTGATGAAACAACCACTCACCACATCTTATCAAACAACCACTTACACCACCACATCAAACAATAGATCTAATCAAACAACCACCCACTAAATCAATTTCAAATATTTTTCTTTCACTGTTACACGAATTTATCAATCCAAACCCTAAATTATCATGGTAGAGATGAAGACGATAGTTGAGCGAGAACAACTTACCTTTTCAGCACTTCGACAAGATATTGCTCAACAAAAATGCAAAACTGAACATTTCCTGCAGTAATAGCTATTGACGACGCTACGAACAGCTCGTCACTTCTGCTGCGACGGCGAAGCAAGGTGGTGCTGCTCGCAATAACGACGCCTTACTATGTTATTGCCTCGCTCGTAGCCGCCACGTGCAGTATTTGCGCAGCACCATCATAAGGGAGTTGCTTACGTCACACGGTGGTGGCGGCGGTAATGACTTGGCTTCGATGGCGGCAACGGTGGTGGATATGGTGTGTGGTTAATAGAGAAAGAGGGTAGAGTGAAGAAAGAGATGAGGTAGAGATTGAAGAGAGAGAAATGAATTGGGGGTGTCAGGAAGTGGGGTGGGGTGGGTGTTTGTTATAATAAATATGTATTAACTAGTTTATTAAATATGTATTAACACCTGATTAGTGAATTTTAAAATTCACCCTCCTTGTTTTTGAATTGTATATTTGAGATGTAGGGTTTTAGATAAATTTCTCAAATATATATATAGGATTATGGTCATCAATTCATATGTAATTATCATTATATATGTCATCTCATTAATACAAGAATAACAAGAGAAAGCGTATTGAAAAAGAAGATCCAAAACCAGCAATCAAGAATCGAGAATAAGCAATCAAAATCAAGAATTCAAGATCTAGAATCAAGAATCATTCTCAATGAATCAAGGTATGTTCCGTACTTTATAATTCTCTTGGTGATTTGACTAGATGATCTTGGCAATAAAGATAAAAGTATTTTCAAGTTCTTGAGAATTAAAGTTTTAATAAAATCTAATATAAAATACTTTAAAATCATACATTTAGATATTATTCATGTATTATATATTCATTAAAAAAATATTTTACAATAAAATTACTAATATTTTTTCATCTTTGATCTTTAAACTGAAAAAATTGCAAATCTCATAAGCATTGCAGAACTTACTGAAAAGAAGCTTGTCAATGCTCTCATTGACCACGTACTCGTAAACAAGCAGCTTCTCTGCACCGTGCACGCAGTATCCGAGCAAATTCACTACATTTTTATGTTGCAAACGTGCCAACAATTTCGCCTCATTCTGAAACTCTTTATTTCCCTGAGCTGATCTACGTGATAACTTCTTTACAGCTATTTCTCTACCATCATCTAATTTTCCCTATAAGATTCCAGATACTCATTACCCAAAATCAAGTTTGTATTAAGAGTTTTCACATAATTTCATCAATTCATGAGGTCTTACTCCAACCAAATCCATAAGAGGTCAAAACTTCTATCCTTTTTTCTTTGATTGGGAAAAATTCAAGAGCCTACAAGTTAAATTTTACCTTATAAACAGGGCCAAAGCCTCCTTCACCAAGCTTTTGAGTATGATGAAAATTTTTCGTTGCAGCAACAAGGGTCTCGAAAGGAAATTGATTTTGTTCTTCTGCAGCAAGTTTCTCCGAATCCTCTACGTTTTCCCCTTTTAATTGATCAACATTAACATCCCACAACCGAAAATAAATAAATAAATAAAAATCAAGAAACAGAACAAGTGGTAATATATATGCATCACTGAAAGTTGTAAGCACGAAAATTTTACCTTTATTCGTATGAGATGTGAAGGATTTGAAAAGGTTTTTGATAAAGCTTTTGGGTTTAGTCATGTTGAAACTCCATCAAATAATTACGGATAAAAAAATCTTGAATTAATTCTCTTTATTTCTACTGATAGTTCAATTTTGAGACTATTAATACGCGTTGAATTTAGTTCTCATCCATCATTTCACTTTTTCGTACGAAAGATCTCCAATCGTCCATTTTGGTTTCTTTAGGCGTTCAAAATAATAAAGATGATTAATAGTAATACGTCAGCGTTCCAGAGGGTCTTTGGAAAATGCCCTTTGACTCTCTTTTCGAAAGGGAAATGAGTTGAAATGGCCAAAATTTGCAAATATTTTGTTGAAATGGCCTTTGACTAAAATGAATAAAAAAAAAGTAATTTTAATTATTTAAAACTATCAAAAGACCCATTTACCTTCCATTGTATAACCAAATAAAAGAAGAATTTTGGATATCTAAAAATTTTTGAAGATTCAAATCTTGACAAATTATATTCAAATTTACAAGGTCTATGGATTTGAACATTTAACCTTTAAGAAAAACTTTACTAAAATATTATCCACACCACTAGGACATTGAACAACATTGTTTAATTTGTTGAATAACATATACATTTCTTGAAAAATTATAATCAAATTTTTAATGTACAAGTATTCGAACCTTCAACTTCTAAGAAAAAATGATGTTTCACTAAAATATTGAACAATATTATTTATTTTAATGCAATAACATATATATAACCATATAGTTCTGAATATCTTGAAAAATTATAGTCAAATATTTCACTTTATTTTATATACGTATTATGTATTGAAAGATTTATTTTGATAAAGATGAATTGAATGTCTACAAAATTTATGATTTCGAAATATATAAATAATTAGTGACAATTAACTTAAAATCTTTAATTTTATTTCAAATAATTGTTTTTATATTTTTAAGTAATCATCTACCGGTCCAACCATTAAATTTTTTATTTTTTCCCTTTCATCCCCCCATGTAAACTCTTTACGGCGTGCAAAATATACTTTTTATATACCTTAAAAAATATATTTGTCGTTTTATATACCCTAAAACAATATATATGTCATTTTAATTAAGATTAAAATTGAAACGATATCAATGTCGGTTAGCGTGTATTGAAACGATAATGACATCGTTTTGACTAAAATAACGATTCGATTATCCACAACCACCCAACATGCCTTCAACATACGTACGACGATCGAAAAAGGTCATCAAGTGGGTTGATGTCACTCGAATGACTTAGAAAGAATGAACGAAGATACTTTCTTTCTATTAGAATAGTTCGAAGATTGTATATAGTCATGAGAATACAAATATCACCATAGTTTCTTTTGAGTGAGATCAAACACGCTTGATGATCAATTTCGATCATATTATGTATGTCGAATGCATGGCGGGCTGTCGTGTACATCGAATGGTCGTTTTTAGCTAAAACGATATAATTATCGTTTTATATAAACTAAAACGATATATGTATCGTATCGTTTTAGTTATAATTTAAACTGAAACAATATCAATGTCGTCAAAATTGTACTGAAACGACTGGACATCGTTATGTATCAAATCCACAAAATAACATAACGACGTCCATATCGTTTCAGTACAAATCTGACGAGTTTGAAATCGTTCCAATTCAAATAATAACTACAACGATATAGATATCGTTTCTTTTCATGAAAAATGAGAATTATATCGTTTTAGCTAAAAATAACGATTCGATCGTCCACAACCACCCAACATACCTTCAACATACGTACGACGATCTATTTGTGGAAGAAAGAAAGCTTATTATAAGAAAGCCTATTCGATCATTTTAGGATTTGATGAAGAAGAGAAGATGATGATAAAAATGAAGAAAAGTTGCAGAGAGTTGTCGACCTATTTGTGGAAGAAAGAAAGCCAAATTTGATTTAGGGCTAAATGGAAATTGAAAAGGGAATTTGGGCATTATGTATTTTTACATACAAGGATATTTTAGTAATTTACAAATTGTATTTTTCTTTTCTTTGTATCTTGAGGTCATCTAACTAAAAAACTTAGTTGGTAGACTTTTTAAACTAAAACTTAATTTGACTAGGCTCATTAAATGAAGTCCCCTTTTCCTTTGCAGAATACCCCTAAGTTTTCATTTTGGCGTAAAACCTCTAAATCATCCAAAACTTTGTAAAATATAGTATTTTTGTTATCTTTCTACATAAAGTTGTAAAATAAAAATAAAAATAAAAATATTATCCTCTTTAAATAAATAAAAAGAAAAAAAGAAACAATTGCAGTTAAAACCTCAAATTTTTTCAAAATATGCAAATGAGACTAGCTAAAAAAAAGGAAAGAGGCAAAAGTCTGTACCTAATGTGGTTTATCATTGTTGACTTGTCTGCAACCACCCTAAGCCCTGTTTGACCCCTTTTTTCTAAAAACTTATTTTCAATTATATTATTTCAATAAAATAATTTTGTATATAAATTTAATAATTTTCCTACTTTTTAACCACACATTCTCCAAAAATTACTATTACAAAACTCATTAAAAAAATGGGGATATTCTGTAAACAGGTAATGTTAGTAGAGTATTGCCCCCAATTATCCTTACATTATTTGACATCATTATCGTTTTTAATGTCACAACTAACAGAATTGAAAGATATGGGGTCTTTGCATGGAAAATGTTCTATGAGGGGTATTCTTAGTCATGTCAACGAGTCGAGCCACGAGCCGAAACTCAAAGCTCGAGTTCGGCTTGAGCAAAACAGATCCAAGCTTTTATGGGCTCGAGACGAGCAGAGCCAAGCAAAAACTCGGTCAAAAAAATGAGGCTCAGTCGGAGCTTTTCGACTCAAGCCTTAGCGGGCAGAGCCGCTCATGTTTTTTTTTTAAAAAAATCGTTATAAATCTATAATTTTTATAATGTATTTAAAATGTGTGCAATTTATACGAGTTGTAAATAATAATTAAATATTAATATATAAAAAAATACATTTAAACTTTAAAAAAAATTATTACTCAACCCGAGCTGGCCCCGACTTGAGCTGACGCCCCAAAATGGGGCTCTACCCGAGCCTCGACTGGGTGGAACCGAGCTTGGCTCGGGCTTTTTTCGAGTCAAGCTCAAGCCGACGAGTTTTTTTGTCATTCCTAGGTATTCCCCAAAATAAAAAAGACTAAGGATATTCCATAGTAGAGACAAATTATGAATGTTTTACGCCAATTATCCTTTAGCAAAACAAGTGGAATAAGGGATTTCTTTTGCATAATTTTTCAAAACAACCTTTTTGATAAGGGGAAATAAATACAGCAAAGTGTAGCGAGGTGGAATAACATGTAAAAAGTGCAACGGAGCCCCAACCTCCAAATTTCGATAGTGTCTCCATGACCTTTCAAAAAACATGTAGCTAAAGGAGCTTTCGGGGACCATCCAACAAGTTTGTTCAGCATATGAGTTGAACTTGTCACTTTTTTTAATAGGGCATATTTTAATATTTAAAATAATTAAAAAGAGAAACGAAAAAGGAAAAACGTGAAAGAATTCAAAAAACAAAGTAAAATTATTAATCCCCTAGACTACCATCCTCCACCACCCACCTAACTACTTACAACAACCAAATCCAAGACTAAAGCACGCCAAAAAAAAAACCATCGTTGACACAAAAAGCACCACCATCTTAGCAAACCGATATCCATTAATCGCATCAAATTCGAAAGAATCAAGATTCAAGGTGTTTTTTGTGTTCTTAAATATTTTAGTTATTTTAAGAGGGGAAAAAGTGAAAGGACCTTTTTGCTCTTGTAAAAAGTGGGAAAGTTCAATTCACACATTGAACTAGTTTGGGTAGTAACGGTCCATGAATCCTTGTCCAGCATATTTATGATTTATCTAAAGGTTTAGGTTCGCGATGTCAAAAAGTAAAGGTTGGAGGCTCGTTGCACATTTTTCAAATGTTAGTAACCCGGCTATAAATTTTCCAAAAAATAATAGTCATTATATTCCCATTTTTATTTACTGCATCACTTAGTTGTTCATATTTTGTATAGATTTAAAAAAAAAATCTAAATTCATTTTTAACCACATTTTCGTAATAAAATAATTTTGCACCTAAACACTAAGGCCCTGTTCTCTTTACCGTTTTCAAGTCGTTTTCTGTTTTCAATTTTTCAAAACGGTGAAAACACGTTCTCCTTCTCATTTTTCAAAATGAATTTTGGAAAACAAAAAAAAAAATTGTATTGAAAACACAAAACAACCAAAACTACGTTTTCACCGTTTTCAATACAAAACACGGTGAAATCAAAAAACACGGGAAACACCGTTTTCAACTTATCCTCTCCCTCTCCCTCTCCCATCTCCCGACTTTCTCTGGTTTCCATTTTCTTCTACCCCACATCTCCCACGGCCTCCATTAGGAGCTTTTCGACGCCGGTTCGCCTCCGATTTCCTAACGCCTTTCCACCTCCAACGCATGTCCCGTAGATTGGTGCCGCTCCTCCGCCGCCTGTCAAAATTGTGGCTCAACCTGTTGATCTGCTGCTTACCAGTAGCCTCAAAATAAGGTAAGCCCAACCTATTTTTTTGTGAGTTGTCTTCTTTATTTGGTCAGTATTGTGGAGTAGATTGCTTATGTTGTCGAATAGAGAGGTATGACGTTCCGATTTCAAAAGGGTCCTTACGCTGGTTGGATTTTACCCAGTTTTGTCAATTTATATTTCTTTTCTAAATGACATTCTGCAGAATATTCAAGCCAAGACTAGAAACCCATCTATTATGATTAAATTCTGCTGGATTAAGTTATGTTGTTAAATTAAGGTATCTCAATGTCTTATGGCTGAATTGAAGTGAAGTGGAGTGAGGGTTTTGCACTTGTTTTTCTAAGAGTTAAGGGACTGTGTATTCTAATGCAATGAGTTTTAAGATACATTGCACTAAACTAGAATCTCAGACTGGGGGATATCTAGTGATGAGAAACGGCTTATTACTATTTCTAAAGAAAATATGATATCATTGTTTGGATGGGAATCAAATTCTGAGAAATTCATTGAGGAGGATCATATTATTATTTCATTTGATTTATCTAAAGACAACAAGTTTTTACTTGTTAGTTTATCGAACCAAGAACTCCATATGCGGAATATAGAAGAGAATGTAAAGCTAGTAGCCAAATACAAAGAAATGTAAAGCTAGCAGCCAATATTATTTCGGTGGAATAAGCTTCTTGTATACAAACTAAAACTGTTTGTGGTACTCATGTCCTCCAATTAATTGATGGCTACTGTTGTCAGTGTTGTTAATGAACCTTCTATCTGGACAAGCGTGTATTATATTTGAGTGTTCTTGCACTTCAGACAAAGTGCTAATTACATTGAGGCCACCATGTCTAGATGGAGTTTACCACTCTTTAAGTGTCAACAATTTTCAATTTTACAGTAAACTGTATGTGTGTTTGCCATGGTTGGCTAAGTGCAAAAAGTTTGGTCGTAATTAAAGTTTGTTTTAAAATAAACAATTTTTTGATCGATGAAAGCTGAAAATAAGTTATAATTGTCGTTGATGGCCAATTTTGTAGTGCAATACAGCGTTGAATGTCAAGTGAATTGGAATGTCGTTTTTCTAATGCTTTTTGTTGTATGTGTTATTGATTTATACCACTTGTGTCTTTGCTTTGAATTAAGTGTTATATTGTTTGAAAGAAGCTGTTTGAACTATTTATATTAATATTGACCATTTCATCTTTTGATTCCCTTTGTTAAATAGTTTTATAAGTTCAGACATTCAAGCTTTGTTCACTTTTATTCTTTGGTAGCTAATGCCCATTAAACTGCCTTGCAGCTCTAGTGGTGGTCTCTTTCCTTGCTTTCTTTGTCTAAAAGAGTCCACTCAATTTTCGTGATTCGCTTGTTCAATGACTATTTTGCAAATGTAACACATGTGACTGTTGTATTAGTTAGCACAATAGTTAGCAGCCGTATTAGTGACGTTGCTAATGCCTGTTAGGTTGAGGATCCCTTTGAGCAGCCGGTGAATACAGCTAGGACAATTAGCAGTAACCAGTTGATGAGGATGTTGGGAGCTGCTAGGGCTACTCACCAAGTACTTGTCTCATCCAACCATAATCGGACTTATCTCCTTATGAATCTCATCAGGCCACAATTATTACATTAGTGGCTAGAACGCATGTTAGACACCAAGCAACTGCACAATCTATGCCAAGAACACCTTCTAATAATTACATCAAAAAAGGACTCAGGACTCACCAACATGCTCAGAGAAAGCAGGTTCCTGAACAACTTCAACAACAATTTCAATACTTGAGGATTGATAACAGTCGAAATAGGACAATGAATGGACAGCTCCAAAACACAAGGGCTGATAACGGTCGAAATGAAACAATGAGTGGATAGAGCGAGGCGTCTTCTAGCCAAAGACAACAAGTATGGAGGCTAGTACTTGAAAGATAAAATAGATCAAATTGGTTCAACTTGCGGAAATATAATACCATGTGCTTGGGGCGAAGGCTTATTTGATGATGACTTCATATTTTAATTCTTTTTTTGTGTTTTGAAGAAAATTAGTGGCGCTATATGCACTTTTTGGTGCCCATATCACACCCGAAGAAAAGGCGACGGGAGAAGCATATGTGCAATATTAACTATGGAGTTTCATTGCTTTTCTTATTTATTGTTTCTGGGTAGTTTGAATACATTCCATTAATCTAAACAGCAGGTTTTTGTCTTTTTGATAATTAATTGCGTGTGTAAGCTAAGGCCTTCTGGGTTTTGCCATAATTCGAAAATGATTGACGAGTTGATGTATTATTTTCTAGTTATATTCCGTTTATGTCATTGCTTGGAGAGGAAATACGTATTTTCTAATGTAAACCCAAATAAAGGTTTGATATTGATTAATATAAGTTCAAGACATAAAGCAGGGATAGAAAATAATAAAGCACACAAAATTTTTTATTTTTTTATTTTTTTCGCAGATCAATTTTACCTTGTTGATTCTACATAAAGCAGGGATAGGAAATATAACTAAAATGGGATAAGTCAGGATCAAATTGTTACACACATGTGGATTGACTACTCAAAACGTCGTACATGACTTCGTGAATTTATTTTATATTTTATTGAGTATCTTCTTATTATGTCATGACACGTAAACTTCTAATCGTATCGATTGAATTGTTTTGTTAAATGTAATTTAGATTGTATTTTTTATATATGAAAAAAAAAATTTAAGATTTATCAACTTCAAAATTTATATGTTATTTAATATTATATTAACATTAAATTATTAAAATTTTTTGAATAATCAAATTTTTTGAATAAAATATTATTAAAAAGAATTCTCAAAATTTCAAAGTAAACGCGTTTTTCATTTTTATGTTTTGAGAAACAGTTTTTCAGAATGACAAAAAGAACGCATTTTCAAAAATTTCAAAACAGACACTCAAAACACAAAACACAAAACGAATTCAAAACACAAAACTCAAAACTGAAATACGAAGAGAACGACCCCTAAGTTTTTCCTACTTTTTAACCACATGTTATAAAAATAATAATAATAAATCACTTTTCACAAAATCTTAATCAAAAAATATACACCAAACAATTATAGTGAAAGTCTTCAAGAATTAAGCCACTTTAACGGAAAAATTTGTCCACCTAGTTGACAGATGTAGTGATGACATCAGATGATTGGGTGTAAAAATTGACTGTTTTTAAAACAATTAAATGATAGAATGTCATATGACATTATGTCAGGAAGTAGGAGAAATTTTCTGGAGATGTAGCATGATTGAAGTCTCCAATATTTTGCTCATTGTTTCACTTATGTTTCCAACTTTTTTCTTCACGCTCTTATCTTAAACTTTTAATTCATTAGTACGTATTATTCATGATAACGATTTCTATCTTAGTGTACTTTGAAAAGGGGGGCAAATGTGTCGTTTGACTTTTGTATTTGCCCTTTTTATTTTTCTTATTTAATAATATGACGAATAAATAAGTCTTTTATGTCGTACTAACAAAATTCTCGAATTGAAATAGTCATTTGGGACAGAATGTGATAGTTAATCAAAGATTGATAATTTGATATAACAATGAGACAAAAATAAATTTGAGGATATAAGTGTGATAATTAACAAATACTGAGGCCTTTCACCATTTATGTGAATGACAAATATATAGATGCTCCATCAGTTCTATAAATTTACAGAAATCTCCTCCATTAATATAAATTTTCCATTTACCTGTTCCTCTTATGTTGATTAAAAAATTCTATTTGTTTTCTTACTCGCCTTTTCTTTTAAATTTTAATTTTGTTTTAGTTAAATTTCCCTTTTCAAAAACTAGCCATCGTTTTGGCAAGAAGAAAGATATGAGAGATCTTTTCGAAGAATCCTTAATTTTCTCCAAGCACACCGCGCCATCTTCATGAATTCAACCCCAGAACATGGGCGGACCCGTGGCCCTCCATGACACCACCTGTTGGACCACCTCTTTATGGTCGGGCTCTATTATGTTTTGTGTCCCACCTTTTTGTTCTTGCTATTACAAGTTGGTGAGTTTGCTAGTTTAGTTTATGAGATTGTGATCTTTGCTTTTATTTTTTTTCTCTTTTAATTTGGTTCTATTGAGAATTAGAAATCATAATTCTATTTTATCGAGAGTAATCAATTATCAGAAAGAAAGAAACATACAAAAGATTAGTAGAGATTCATCTCGATATGATATTAAATCCTCTTTCGCCACTATAGTAATTCACTATAATATTAAAAAAAATTAAAAGATAAGCTCTCACGCATATTTTCTCTAACCTCTCTTTCTCTATTTTGTGATGATAATTTAAAAGTCCAATGACGGCTCCCTTCTAATAAGATAAATTAGAGCAAAAATGAAATTTACAAGGATACAAATTCCTAAACTGATTTTAATGAAATTTTAATAGCCCCCCAGTAACCTTGAGAGGAGGGCTTCTAGCACTCCTTCTAAGCCCGACGACAATCTTACAATGGAGGTCGATTCGTGTATTGACTTCGTGAAGAGATAATAATTAAACTAGACAACTTAATGCATTCTTAAACAAATTCCTCCTATTTTATAGCTCGCAGCGTTGAGAAAAAAAAATGAGGATTTAGTTGAGTAAGGTGAACCTGCATTTATTAAAGAACTATTTTATCTCTCTTTGGGAAGTGCTTATAAATTATTTAAATAATAAATAATCAAAAATTAGCTATGAATAAGTTAATTTATCGAAATATAATGATAAAAAAATGATTTTAGTATTAATAAATAGTTTACGAACATCAGCCAAACATAGCTTGAGTATAGATTGTACTTAAGTTTATTGGTCAATGTCATGTGAGATATCGTTTTCGAAATTTCTAAACTTTATTTTGAACCGTAAAACATTGACTATTTTGTAGGATAGGGGGGTTTGGTCAAAAATCATAATTAGTGGGCGGCAGAAAAGTTGCTCAACTAAAAACTGATTATATTTTTTTTTTCATTTTTGTTAAATTCTACGAGCAAGTTTTAC
Organism: Fraxinus excelsior; assembly: GCA_019097785.1. Classification (NCBI taxonomy): domain Eukaryota; kingdom Viridiplantae; phylum Streptophyta; class Magnoliopsida; order Lamiales; family Oleaceae; genus Fraxinus; species Fraxinus excelsior. The sequence goes on from CM032640.1 coordinate 1,478,848, forward strand.
TTTTCTTCCAATTTTATATTTAATTAACTCTTTTTCTTGAAACATAGACTTATTCGTATTTGAAAGTGCAAGTGACCCTTTGTAGCAACACTCACGTAAGTATCATGCCAACATCAAGTTCTCATTATAGTTAGCTTATGACTAGGAGCCTAATATTTTCCATCTAATGATTTTTATTGTGCAATATATGTTTCAATTGCTTCACCATAGTGCATAAAGATAGGTCTTCAATGATCGTAGAAATATCTGGTGGGTTTGAATCTGTATATTCACACATTATCTTGAACACCTTAAAGGATAATATTTTATAACGTGGTTTACCATCTGTCATTTTAGTAAGAGAATTTTCTAAAATTAAGGGAATAAATTAAGCGGCTGAAAAAAGAAATATATTGGCTTTGTCTACTCTAGATCAATACACCAGGTGTTGACCTAAAAAATTGAATAGCATTTTCTAAGCCAACGATCAAGTTTTTCGCCTGAATTTTGGCTAGTTTATCCCTCTTTTGGGGAAATCTAGCCGAAGTCATGTTCATCCATTTCTCTAGTAATCAATTTTCAATATTTGATTTGAACGTTGGATTACAAATGATGTCAAATCAATCCCGATACAATGATCTCAAATTGTAATGATGTCTAATGTGCAAGCAAAGCATTGGTGGACGATGAGTTCATAGAGGTGTATGATAGTTGATTATAGAAATTTAAATGTCAATCATTAGTGTTAACTGTTAGGGTGTTCTAAAAGATTCGATAAAAGATAGCGTCAATGGCCTGATTTTTTAGTCTCATTTTTTCAAAATTTATTTTCAACAACACATTCTCCCACTAACAAATATAACGTGGCCGGTGGGCAGGGGCGGACCCACATGGGGTCATGTGGGGTCAGATGACCCCACAAAAAAAAAAATTTGAGTTTTTTTTTAAAAAAAAATTTTTTTTTTTTAACCTAAACATTTTTGAAATCTCATTTTTGACCCCACAAGAAAATGGGTCTCGGTCCGCCCCTGCCGGTAGCCCCACCAGAATCTTATATGGTTTAGAACAAGTTAGAAGAATATGTCAAGCAATTTACTAGTGTTTAAAAGAAGAATTAATAGAGATTAAGATTTTGAGAATATTCGATAATGATGAGATAAACAAGTTTATAATTGATGTATTTAGATGGAACTGCCCTTCAGTTCCAGCATAGATTTCCATGTGAAACCCTACCCCGCTGTTAAATTAAATTTATCTGGCACTAAAATATTACTTAATAAGAATTTTAGTGGGACCAAAATTATTTTTGTAACAAGGCTGGTCCAAATAATAATAATAATCATACCATCTTTACGTTTATTCAAAGATGAAGGATGATATTTTTTACTCTTCTAATATATTCTTATTGAAAATCTTCCACTTCAATTAATTTTACCTCTATTTTTTTTATCTTATTTAATTTAATTAGTACAATTATATATTTATTAAGGTCCTTATTTTCTCGACACATATCATATAAGTGTTTATTTGCATGGTAATTAATTACAGAGAGGATGATTTAGAACGTATATATAATCACTTCAAAATATTGTTAATCACATCCACGACATTATAATAATCGATTTCTTTGTCATGATATGTCAAAAATGTTACTTGTTTGTGTAGTTTTCCTGATCATGATAACAATTAATGATAAAAATTGATTTTATGTGATGTTGAATCAACTAAGCTTTGATGATAAAAGTGGCACTAAAGATTTCTCTTAGTTCATATATATAAAGTTATCGATTTTTAAGTAATTTAATTGTTCGACTTGAATTGGGACCAAGCCCAAACAGACAAACCTAAATCAAACCAACCCGACTTGAACATGTTCAGTTTGTGTTGGTTCAATTTTATGCCCAAATCGAAATGATCAAATCAATTATGGTTCAAGTTGAAAACCGAACCAACCCTAGCCCTATCTAGAGCTTGACTCTATTCATAAAAGTTTTGCGTGCTATGATGTGTCTTGTTAATATGTTGAATTGGTTAGTTAATGTACCCTTATGGGTACATTGGGGTGTCCATAAGGGTGTCCATAATGGACACCCGGCGCCCCTATTGGATGAAGTGTCGGACCCATCGATACTCCATTCAATAGGGGGGTGCCGGGTGTCCATAATGGACACCCCAATGTACAAGAAGACTAATCCGAAAAAAAATACTTTAATGGCAGAAATATTAAACATAGGATAGTTGTCCCCACTGTCATGTATATTGTGAATTGGAATGATTAGGTTGCATGTACAATGCTCAAGTGTGCAATTATGCCTTTAAGCGGCGCTCTTAGCTGTAAACTAATTGATTATCTAAGTGTGTCCGTACCTACCAAAATTGTTTCTTTATGCTTAAAGCAAAATCCATTGTAAAAGGGGTAAATTAGGCCAATGAACACCGAAGTTTTGAGTAACTACGTCAACGGTAGATGAAATTATTTTCTTATGGTAATAGTAACTCGAATTTCTAAACATTACGGTAATAGTTAGTCAAAAAAATTAAAATTACGTGATTTCGTTAATTGCAAATGTATCAGAAAATTAAGACGTTAATATGAGAAAGCGTAACACAACTTTGGTGTGTTTGAGCCGCATTATTTTGGAAGAATGTATTCTGGAATAGTAGATTAATAGGAAATGTGTGGTTGAAAAAGAATGAAAAATTATTGATGTGATGAAAAATATTATTTTATTGAAGAATGAGGACTTAGCGTAATAGATTATACGGTTTGGTGACACATTAGCACTTGGAGATCTTTAGCGCAATTAAGCCCCCGTGAAAGCAATCTTCTACATCTTTTTCTAATTAACTTTGAGAAATACATTAGTTAGGACATGAAACAAAGAAATAATGAAATTTATCTCAAAAACACTCGTTTTTGTGTACTCGTGAATGTACGAAAACATGACTAATGTATGGGACAATCGTGTTCAATACTGTGTACTAAGATGCCAGTATGAAAAACTAAATCACCGCCTTTTTCATATAATATAATAAACAAACCTTGTGCTTATAATTAAAATAGTACAAAAGATTGGGCTGGAAAAGGAACCCTTCTCTTCCTTACCCACAAAAAGTTTAAAAAACTGGGAAAGAAAAAAAAAAATTGCTGTACCATTCCTAGATGCCTAACAAAATAATTCTACGAACCTGGCATTGGATCTTTGATCTTTCCATGTATGCAGGCCAGGCTTTTTAACTCACAGAAACATACAAATTACAGGCTGGCTTCTTCTGCTCACTAGACTAATAACAAATACACATAAAATCATCATCCCCCTTTCCCTCAAAAGAGAGAGATGGACACAAACCCACAAAAAATTGGGTTCTTACTGGGACAAAATGACCATGAAACAAAAGACTAAAACTTAGCAGACCTCAATTGTTGTCTGTCAAGAACAACATAGAATAAGACCATTTCAGCTGCCTCCCCCTCTTAAGGGTTGTGCCGGTGTGCTCAGCTCGACTCGTCCATAGCTTTGAATGAGCTTTCAAAATTGAGTCTGTAATGAACCATGACCAAAAATTTAACAGTGTAATCTAAGTCATGCAATACAAGTAAACAACTAATAGAATTCTGAGCTTCTAACGTTTGTAGATTTACCAACAATCTTCATTAGAAACGAGATATTGAAACATTGTGTCATAGTATAGCATTGTCACTCAAATTTCTCACTCGGAGCTCCACGTTACGTAGATCACGAAGATGTTGTAAAATCTCTTGAAGGAGATCCATTCCCTTGTCACCTTTCTGTAGGGAGCTAATGCAATGCTTTAGGAACTCTCTATCTGCCTCAAGAGCTTGTAATCTTTCATAAAGATGATCCACCTCTTCTTCGATGGTAATCTTCTTGTTCTCTAATCCAAACTTAGTTTCGCGAGAATTCTCCTCACCATTACAATCAAATCCATTTCTGTTCCCATTCGGAGTAACATCACCATTTTCTTCATTAATTGCATCAAAAAGTGGAAGAAGTGACTTCGGGGTTGAACCTAGGATTTTTCTCCGTGAATGATGTTTCCCCATCAGTACGTTAGAAAAAACATTTGCATGCCCATTAGCTTCACTAAAATGACCATTTTCATCCAAGTGATTCCCATTCTCTTCGTGGACATCTTCCATTGCTCTGACAGCCTCAAACTTCTGTTCCTCTTCATCGTTCAATGTCATGAGCTTTTCTTCTAAAACCTTGAGCATCTCTAGAATGGACAACCTCTCTTCCTCAAAGTCTGCTAATGATTCTTCCAAGTTTAGAACTGCATCAACGGGAGTATTGTGGTTTCCGAATTCTTGATGGCTATGGAAACTCTCTCCGTCTTTCACTTCTTGATTTAGATCTACAGATAATCCATCACTATCCTCAAGATTGCTACAAGAAGCCGAGGAAAACCCACTCCGTGTACTTCCATCCTTACTTTTCTTCAATATCCTCACCTTTTCTTTTGTTTCGTAATCCAACACCTTTTTCCTATACAACTCAAACTCTTTCTCAAGCTCTTGTTTTTCCTTCTCCCTCTTTACCATAAGTTCATTCAATAGTTGCAATGCTTCTTGATCATATTCAGACTGTTCCTCCATCATTCTCTGATACTGCAAAGCTTCCATTTGCATTGCTGCCTTCTCTCCTTGGAGTCTATTTATCATTGCCATTGTTTGATTTGCAGCCACTGCAGATGCACTTCGTTCTTCTTCTAGCTCAGCATATAATACCTGCAAAGCCTTTCGCTCAGCTCTCAGTGCCAATTTCAAGCTTTCAATGGTAACAACTCCCTCGCTACCTTCCAACTCACTAGTGACACTTCCGTCCAAAGATTCGTCTGTCCCAGAATCCCTTTTCTCGAGCAACAACAATTTCTTGTGCAGATGATGAAGACTTTCCGCAGAAGTAGGCGTATCAGGAACCTTGTCTTCTTCAATCTCGTTCAGTTCCAAACAAAATGATGGTCGATTGTTCATCACATGATCACCATCTGGAACTGATAAGGCAGGCAATTCTACCGTCTGTTCCTGAAGCATACCACCTAATAGACAACAAATTTCAATATTCAACTAAAATGCAGTGAAAGAATGTTTGTTGCACTATACTGAATGACAAGAATTCAGAACTTACCATGATTATCTGCTTCAAGAAAATTGGCAGAACTAATTGAAGGATCTTCCTGGCATTCATATGAAGGGATAGCTTCTTGATTTTGAATTTCATCTATTATATCTAAATCAGGAATTTCTGTTCCAATTGAGACTTCCGCTTCAGTTTCAGTTTCATTAATCGGACTTTGAGCAACTTCTTCAGAAACTATATAATTCAAGCATATAAGCATTAATATGCATTCAACATTACAAAAAAAGATCGAGAAAACTCTTAGTCAGAACCAGAACCAGAAATAAATGTACCTGGAAGAATATTTGAATGCTCGCTTCCACCTTCTGTAGCTGCCTTCGCTTCATCCTCATCTACATCTATAAATGGAGTTTTGGATACACGAAAACCTGTATCATCCTTAAGCACAGCCATCTCAAAATGACATTCTTTAGCATGAAAAACCCGAAAATTTTCAGCCTCTTCTACGTCCATGGAGTCGAGCAAACTGAATGCAGGTTCCTCATTTAAATCGAAATCAAGTTCTGCATCATCCTCTACTTGTACACTTCTGTTTCCCACATCCAATTTAACTTCAGAATCCAAAAAGGATTCTTCATTCTCACTGGTATTATAATCCTTAAAATTGTCATTTTTATGATCCTCTCCTGTTACCGAATCAATCAATTCGACTGGAACCAGTTTATGGCCACTGTAATCCAAAAAAAATTCCAGATGCTGATTGGAAACTTCAACAGAAGTATCTTCAACAACAGACACTTGAACAGACTTATCTTCCATGATTTTACTCGGGTTTTTGCCCACATTATTTCCCTTCTCTCTATCCATAGACAAAACTTCACCTCCTAATTCTTTCGACTCATTCGTAGATACAGAAACAGAATCATTTTCCCCTGATTCCTTAATTGTTACACTCAAATCTCTATCAACTTCAGAGAGAATCTGAGTTACATTCTTTTTCTCCACCCCTTGTTCATCATAACATGAAGCAATAGCAAAATCTGATAATAATTTATCATAATCCCCAGGCTCTTTAATCAAATTTTCTTTGTGGTCAGGTTCCAAAAAACTCCAAGAAGGCTTGAGCAATATATAAGAAGAATATATATCTTTATTATCTAAGACTACACCACAACAAGAACAGTTCAAACTTACCTCACCATTTTCACCCAACTTTACTTCATCACTGTGAATCCTTCCCAATTCTTTCATCCATTCAAACATATTAACATTTTTTAATACTCCCTGAAATTCTGATCTTGAAGATAAGCAATCCTCACACATATCTGTAGATTCAGCCAACTTTCGATGATTTGAACAGTAACCCAATTTTGAAATCTCCTTGGAGTGGGCTTCACAGAGAAGATCTCTGTGCATGTTCTTATTCACTTTTTGAGGCTCAAAAATATGATCAAGTCTAGTACACCAGAGGCAAGGGGGTTTCAGACCAAAATACTCCGCAAATTTTATGATCAGATAAGAAAACAGAGAGTTAAAGAGGAGGAGGACAATCAAAATCCATTCAAGAACTGCATAGATTAGAATAAAAGTGATCTTGTTAGTGTTTCTATGCAACGTGGATGCAAATTTGTTTGCTGCCATTTCTTGATACTCTATATTATGGCATGTACAGATGAAAATAATTCGTAGAAATCACAAAATGAAAACAGGGGAGAATTAACAAAATCAGAAGTGATTAAAACAGCACTGAACTGTAGAGAGAGAGAGAGAGAGAGATGAACAACAGATGAAGAAGAGGTTTTATTTAGACAGAGAAAGGTACATTTGAACAGACAGGCAGACAAGACTTTAAAAAAGAAGAATCGAGTAATTGTAGTGAAAAATTTTATTAGGTTTCCAAACAATTTTAAGCCTGGTGTGTTTCGAAATATTAAACGCAAACATGAAATTTACATGAAAATAAAATAAATTTTAGACAATTTAATTGTTTAAAATTTATTTGTATGAAAATTATTAATTAAATTTGTTTAATTGAGTTTTTAATCTAAAAAATATTATACATGTTCATTTTTTATTAGTGGGTAGGTGAAAGAAAAAGAAATGGTGAATTAGCTGAAAAATAATAATAATTACTCCCTAAAGAAAACATTTTTCTTGTTTTCAAGGAAAATGTGATCACGGACCAAAAGTAGGAAAATATTTTCCATAGAAAAAAATGACAATCAAACAATATAAAAGTAAAAAATTTAGGTTTAAAAAATACATTTTTTATGGAAAATATTGACAATCAAATGCACCATAAAATTATTTATTATTTAATTGCAAATGTAATACAAACATTTTCCAATAATGCAACAATTTATTTTTTTCACTATAAAATGTTTTTGTCCCTTGTATTACATCCCATGTCCCATGTCGACTTTAGGGCTAAAAAAAGAGAGGAATGAGATTCCACCACTTTTGGCATTGTAGGCTCTCAGCGAGATGTTTACACGATAAGCTATTAGCTCAATGGTAGATTGTGTCTTTGATATGATTGTGCACTCTCAACCCCATGAATAGTTTGATACGTTCATGGACTCATGAGTCATGACATCGATGTGAATAGTTTAAAGTACATTAACATGATGTACTCCTAATTGAGTTGAGGTTTGAAATTCAACCTCGCGAAGAGGGTAGGTGGAATGAATGGGGGTGAAATTCAAATTATATCCAAATTTTTATTCACTAATGAAATTTGGATCACCATGACTCATCCGTTCACAAGAATCTATATATATCCTTATTAGTTTGGACAACTATCTCTCAAGCACATTTTTAAGTTTGACCTCAATGGATTCTTCTATTTCTTTTATTAAAGCTTCATTCGCTTCGTAAGCAAAAAACTTTGTTATTCAAAACTCATTCATTAGTTCTCTTTTTGGGAGATACGACGATGAAATTGAATTTGCTTGTTGATCCTTGAAAGACATTAGTTCTAACTTCAATTTTTCCACATAAGTAATAAATGTATTGTATTTTGGAAAGTTTTATACTTACATTTATATGCTAGTAAACACATAAGTTTTAAATTGTCTACTTTTAATTTTTCTCAAAATATATTTACTCATAATGTTGGAGAAATATCTATTCAAAATTCTCTATTTGTTTAATTTGATATCCAACTAATTTTCATTAAAATTTTGCTTGAAGGCAAAAGAGAGGCCACCATGGGTAATAGGGTCAAGTTTGGATCCAAAAGGGTGTTGTGATGGGCCAAATCCTGCCCGCTCCACAATACTTCGCTGTTGATGGGCATCAAAATGGAGGGGCCCACCAACCAATAGCATGAATTGGTGGGACCACACCGAAGTAAGGTGGGACCCTCTAAACAAGTGTCATCATATATGTTTACTTTTTCTTTTTTGTTTTAGTCAATAATCAAATGTTGGCTTGGCTTACTTTTTAATTCCACATGCATTTCTAAATTCACATTATTCTTTCACTTATACTTTTTCATCATTTTTGTTGCGTGCAACCTTTCCTCACACCACCCTTCAAGAGCATGTTAGGCCAAATTTTACCCCCAAAAAATTTTTAAACCCCCAACTATATTATCGTATTAAAAATATTTGCTCCATTTCTTCCCCATAATTGTTTTCCGCAATGTGTACTTTAGGCACTACTAGATGATGAAAATGATACGCACATAACAAAAAAACTACAAGCAATAATATCGTATGTGATATGTTCTGTTAAAAGATATATGCATATAGTAATCGAAAATTTAAAATTATCGTTATTGATTTGATCATGTTACGTCTCTACCTACGAAATAGATCATGTGACAGTCAGCTAAGCAAAAAATCTTGTAAGGTCATCACTTTACTTCACATCACCTCTTCTACATGCTTATTTTGAGGTAATTAAGTAATGCATTTAAATGCCTCACTCAGAATACTATTATTATTCGAGGTGATACATAACCTTTCCATTGCTGCATATGTCCCAGGTGATGGACATTTATTACAAGCCTTATCTTGGTCAAGTTACACAAAGTACAGTGCACAAAGTGGTTGATGTGACAATTTTATAAATGATGACGTCCAATCAGATCATAACTTTTCAGCATATATTCCAAATCTGCAAACCACGAGCCTATGATAACTATGGATTGACACGATTGGACATGACGAGTGAGCAGTTAGGATGAAGTCACGTGTCAAGCATCCGGAGTGGCCTCTTTAGTTGCTCCCTTGTATAAATACTCAGTCTTCTCTCATTGATTGGAAAGACTTGCAAGTGTAACATAAACCTGATACCCATATTTTTATCAATTGTATATCTCCAACATCCTATATTCTACACCATCTGACTTGAGAGTCGGGTTCACACGATTGTTGAATCCCACGGAACTACAGTCTAAATAATCTAACACGATTGTACAAGTGTGCAAATATGTCTCTCTCACGTTAAATATTGTTCCCCTCCTAACTTGAGATTCAGGCACACGATCGTCGAATTACAGGGGACTACAGTCTATAGAGTCTAACGTGATTGTTCAAGTGTACAGATAACAGACATGTCAATGGAAGAGGAGTTGGAGTTGACAATTGAATCTCATCGAATTTGGAGATCGGTGGATATCAAATTTAGTGACCCACCCATCACGTTCACGTTGCGTAATGAACCGACTTAACATGAACCAATCAAATTTTTCTAATTTATAGTTCGCAACAAAATAAATGTAATTTTAACTTCTTTTTTTCTTGTATTGTAATATATTAAGTGACCTGGCTGAAAATGCCGGGTGTTCGTAATAAGAGAATGCTATAAAACCTCTCCACAATGACACCATGGGAATCTTATCTAAAATCATGCAGTTGTGAACGTACAAGATTGTGGGTCACATAAGGTGGGTTTCAAGTAAAATGTCTCTTTCCTTTCTCATTGCTCAGTTGTTGTCACGGGTTCTAACACATCTGGACAAAAGTTAAGCCTTCCAAAACAAAGAATCTAGCAAGAGCCAAAGCCAAACCAGCACCCACCCAAGACAACTTAGACAACCTGCAAAATGCGAGCTCAAAAAGGGGGTTTCGAGCAGGTAGTGAACGTCTGTATCCTATCGCGTCAAAAACCAAAACATGTAACCTCAGTTACAATACTTGTACTGTCATACGATTCAATTCAATGTTATAATCGACACCGAACATATCAAATGAATTTTTTTGTTGATTCAATCAGAGTAATGCTATCCATCAATCTTGGTGATGGATATCAATCAAACATTGAGGTGACTCACATTGTCCAATGAGGTTGGACAGTGTATATATTTATTCATTGGACAATGCGACAATAACCCCGTTGCCGCATTGACGGCTATTCAAACCACTACTCATGGATAACATTATTTATTCATTAATCCTCAAGAACAAGGAACTTGCTACATCTACAGAACTTAAGAACAATAAATAGGAAATTATCGTAACACAGGTCAAAACACGTATTAAATCAACAACAATGGCAATTTCATTGTTCAATTAACTATCTTTACAACTAGAGACAAGATATATATTTCAAGGTCAAAAATCAACTATTATGCACTACTCACTGCTTCACTCATTTCAAACATACCAAGATCAACTAAGCCAAGTAACTTACATTCTATATATGTATAACTTTATTATAGTAGACCCGTGCTCCCAAACAGATTGCTTGTTTGAGGGTGAGCAGCAGGATTGACAGTAAATTCTCCAAACCCTGTATCGCCGAAAGGATTTTTTGGGGACATCAATAAATGATGTTGTTGCTGCTGCTGCTGCTGCTGTTGCTGTTGGGGCTGTGGATAAATAGGTTGGAATGGAGCAAAAGGATTTGTTTGATTTTGAGCCGTTTGATTTTGAGCCATTTGAACTGCTGGAGGAGAAGCAACGGTGTTAGCAATAGCAAACGGATCAGCAACTTCAAATGGATTAGGCGAAAGTGCTCCGTATGCTGGTTGCTGGGATGCTCTATATGCAGCATCATCATACAAACTATGTAGTGTAAGTGAATCCAGTCCACCAGCCTGCCAAGCAAAATGTCCACAAAACACAATGTAAGCCGTGTATGTCAAGTGCATGTTCAGTACACACTATACTCAACAGTACAATGGACAACATTTTAGCTCCTCCTTCATATTTGTTGTTAGTTGTCGTCTAATCTTAGACTACCAGACATGCCATAAGTGTTTGTGGAAACACTTAAATAAAGAAACCATCATGGCAATTGTCATAAGTATGTTTGCTACGAGACTCAAAAATAAAGTATTAGATATTCCACATGACGTCTAACAAAATTTACAAAATCTCTCCCTCACTCTCCTCTCCAGTTCCCTGAGTGCACCTCATGGATACATTAAGTAATCTATCTTCTTCTAACATCAATTTCCATTCAAATAGGCATGTATGTATCTCTATTAAATATTTTCATGTATACAGTCGAAATTTAATTGCTTAATGGATGATTGAATGCCTACCACAGATATGGCTTTGCCATTAGAAATATATTCATGGATGGATGAACACAAACATGAAGATGGGAGACATACGAAGTAGATAGAATCGTGTGAATATTTAGCAGACCAATTACCAGTATAAGACCTACCAATTGCCTCTCCTGAAATGAAGACAAGTTGCTGCTGAGAGTGCTAACCAGGGCAACTTCCCATCCAGTAGGATCAAAGTCTTTGGCTTGAGAAGCATCAGAACCATATGTAGTACCTTTAGCATATAAGATATCATACAATTCCCCTTCAAGGTATGATGAATAAAATTGTTAATAAGCAAATAAGTTAAAGAGGACATGGGAAATCCTAACCAGATGGAACCATTGCTAAAGCCATTGCATTGCTTTCCTCAATGGCAGAAGCATCAGGTGCAGTGACATTCAACCCCTGGATTATTTGAAACCAAAAACGAGTAACAGAAAAATTCAGATATCAGTCTTCCTGTTCCAAAAAGGACATGAAATAGGACAATAATACAAGAATAAAGAAACTCACCAGTAGATCATCAGTGTCCAAGTTAGTTGGAAGGGGTAAAGGACCAACAGCCTCAGCAGTTGAGACCACGACATCTGCTGAACATGGAGGCTTCGGTTCCTCATGCGGCACTTTTGTCTCTTCAGAAGGTGAAGGAACATCCTCATGTTTACAAGTCAACTGAAGCATTTCAGGATATTCCTGATATAGGACTAGCATAAATGAGTGTCGCTTATGTGTTTTAAGTACAGTGTCCAAACAGAGAAATCAGATGCCAACAGTGGAGACATATATAAAAGATGCATACAAAGGCTGGTAAGTAATTGATGCCTGACAAATAATGTTGCCATTGAATTAAATAACTAACCAAGGACATAATCGGAACAGAAACCATTTGTGGGGCTTCTCGTGTATACTCTTCCATGGTAACTAGAAAGGACTGTGGAGGCTGGAAAGGAAAAGAAGGAATGATTAATAAGGTGTCGCATGGATATCACTGTAAATATTAAAAGAAGCCTAAGGATCCAAATCTTCTGAGATCTTCTTACCTCTCTCAACACAGGGAATTGGAAGTTTCTATCAAGTTCGAGGCCTTTGCATACTTCATAGAAGCCAGAAAGACTACCAGCCTGCAGTAAAAACATAAAAATTAATCATTGTAAATGTAGGAAGGTTCATAATCAGTTCTGCAAAGCAAAAAAATACCAGCTGCCCAGCTCTTTTGTAGATATCAAGGCCCTTGATTGCTTCATGTCTTGGCATCTCAAAAAACTGAAATTTAGAGGTCAGAAAGAGAATGTGTTTTAATGATTAAGCTAATCACCAAAGCATATTAATGGTAGTGTCACCTTGTCGACAAGAGTAATAATCCCATCGTTAATAGCACAATAAATTTTGAAGCTCTCTTTGAGTACCTGAAAATCATATATAATGGTCAGGAAATGTTAGTCATTTTGAACCATATCTTAAACCATGCCATAGAAAATGTAATATCAAATTTCTCAAAAATAGGGAAAAAATATCAATTATTATTTTTTAATAATGTTATCTAACACCACTAGTTCTAGAACACAAGTCTAAGCGTCACCATGTAATAGGTTCAATGAAAGGTAGAATCGTATGACTCATTTAATTGTTCATCTCATTTAATGACACTTAGTGCCACCTAAACTGGTATTGTAACACCGGTAGTAATAAATAGCATTACTCTATTTTTTACCCTAAAGAGGAGGAAAGGGAGTAGGTACAATGAAACATTCATTATGCCTCAGTAAGTGCGAATTTATAAATTTTATGGTACCATCTTTATCTTCATCTCCTGTCCCCTATAGCCAAGCCATTTCTTGTTCTTTTTCCCCAGCTATACATTTTTTTCTTCACACATTTATTGCTCCATAACCCATTATAATATACTCCGGGACATTCAGTCACGTTTTTAGTATTACGTTTTGCCCATGTTTGGTAGGGATTAAACTTTATATTTTAATCTAAGTCAAAATCAATAATTAATTTTAACAACATATTTCATAGGACCCGCAACTTTTCAACCATACATTCCATCAGTTTTTATCATATTTTACTAAAAATCTGATATTAATCCCCACCAAACATGGGCTTAACCTTTTCTATGAGCATTATTAAATTTCACTTGAACCACACCAATATGCCATACAATTAAGCAACTCAGTTATGGGTGTTAACAAGAACACATACCAAGGCAAGGGCATACTGAATCACATAATTACCCAGAGCTGCTCCTTCAGGCTGTAAATTAGCAAGGTTAATTAAAAATCAGTTTTCCCAAATTATTGTCAATTAAGAAATTCAGATAATATCATAAGGAGAAGTGGGGTTATGGAAATGAACAGAAATAGAACAACGGTTCTGCTGAAGGAGGATAATTATCAAGATTGAAGAAGTACCTGACATCCAATAAGACGATGCAACTGCTGCTGCAAAGCAGACAATTGCTCCAACAGTTCTTCACTGTTCAAATCTCTAGTTCTGCTGTAAACCTGCTAACAAAGGAACCCAAAAATTTTATCTCAAGCTTAGATCGTGAAATGTGATTTTAAGCTCAGTGTATCATATGTAACAACAAAATTCTCTTTTCACATTAATTGACTTTATATAAACATCTATTTTGAGCTTCTCAAGCACAAGGTTCTAGTACGATGGAACATAAATTCAGGGAACAGTTCACTGGCCTAAGACATCTTAACATCCATGATAGACAACTTGATGTCTATTAGAGGCTCAAAAACAGCTACCCCAAAAGTTTTAGAGACTCTATCAAGCTTCCCATTATCCAAAATAACCAGCTTTACATTTACTGAATTTAATAGAGACGAACGTGTTTTAGAAAAGATCCAATGTAGACTATTAATTCAGGTGTATAATACACTAAATTTCTTCAGGTAAAAGAGAGAAGCAATTTAATCAGTTTATAGATAATGTACAAGTTCCATATTAATTCAATCATAAAGCAAAAAATAAACACCTACTAAATTTTGCTGAAAAAGGAAACAATCATATACATATGATTGGTGAAAATAATATGCACCTCATCTTCGCCTTGTGCAGGTCTAGGAAGACGCTTGGATTCAATATCATACTTCAGAATCCTAAAGCATTCAAGTCGTTCTTCCAAGTAGAGTGCATATGTCCGTACCCAGGCAGAGCAATCCCAAGCTGGAAAAGAAAGTAGATTTACATTATCCTGATCCTAATAGTAATATCAATAAGTCTTAAGTCTTTAGTTGCATTTGAATTTTTTCCCTTTTTGTGCATGTTGGGGTGTTTATTTATACTATTTAATTATTTATTTATTTGTTTTTGAGTTTTGTGGCATTTATAAAAGGCAAGAATGTAAATAATGACACTGGCATTCACACTTACCAATGGGGCTTGAATCATCCCTGAAATTGGACATCTCGAGAATGTGCCCTCTCTGCTGGGAATACAAAAGTTCCTCCCTGAATATCGGATCACCTTCTCGCAATATTCTATGGATAACCATTAGCGTCTTCAAAGCAACCTGTTGAACATTTGAAGAATACAACATGAATAGTTGAATATATATATTAAGCATGCACAAAATTGGTGTAACATAGAATTCAACTCTAAAATCTAGTAAGACCGTCATGCACAAACAATGTTTAAAAGGTCTCATTCAGATACCAAGGCTGATGCAGGACAAAATAGAAAGCACAAGAACACAGAGAAGAATAATTTCGAGAAAATTGAAGCAGCAAAATGAAAGTTTAGCTGTTTAGGTGAAGTTTCCACTTATTAAGTTTCAATATGCCATCCTGATAGTAAGGTGCATATGTTGAGCAATAGTTCAACAATACAAGATTTGCACGACAGAGTTTCCAAATGATATATTAAATGCTCATAACAAGACGAGGGAGGCGTAATTGAAGCCCCATTAAAGCAGAATCCATACCGTCCAGTTATGTGTGCGTATGTTGAGCAATAGTTCAACAATACAAGATTTGCAAGACAGAGTCTCCAAATGATATATTAAATGCTCATAACAAGACGAGGGAGGTGGAATTGAAGCCCCATTAAAGCAGAATCCATACCATCCAGTTATGTGTCTTTTCCAACCGTCTTGAAAGAGAATGTATGCAGTATGCGACATCAGCCCGAGGTTGAATCGCTGATGTGGCAACCAAAATTTCTGCATGAAACACCAGAACAGTAATAACTGTGTCACAAGTTCACTCATTTTTACCAAATTACAACTAATTCCCCTTCCCCTGAAAAAAGAAACTCAAAAGACAAACTCATGGAGATTCCCAGAAAATAAGAATTTATGACATACCAAGTCTAAGCATTAAAATGTTTTGACAAAATTAATGAATGTAAGTGGGGTATTCACATAGATTACAGAAAACAATTACAAGTAGAAAATCTCACATTTCTTAAACTACAGGAGAATAACTACACACCATTTTCCTTAGGAAACCACCCAAAAAACTCCATTATACAATTCATCGAATCCGCCCCTAAAAATTAAAACGAAAAAAAAAAAAAAAAATAGACGCAAAGGGAAAAAATCTCACTTCTGAGGTGCCTGCCTTTGGGTGGACACTCTACATGATTCGTAGCTTTGACGATCGCCACATCAACATCCTATTTTTAGCCACCCAAAAAAAAAAAAAAAAAAATTTAAAAAATTAACATATAATCATCAAATTTCGGAACTTAATTCTTGATTATCCAATTTTTTTTCCTTCGCACAATCAAAACACGTCCTTTACATACATACATGTACAATTGTACATATATAGAGAAAGACAAGCAAACTTGTAATCAGAATTAACATGTGCAAGTCCAACCTTGGTGGACTTGGTGCTATCTTTGATAGCACCGTATGCTTTTCTCCATGCATGTAGCGTCCCCATTTGCACTCTTTACGCAGTTGAGATCGCTTGTTTTTCTTCTACCCACTATTTATCTTAAAAATCGGAATCCTAAATTTTCTCAATTATTTGTTTCTACTGCAATTTTATGCCGCCTTTGATAGAGAGGGAGAAAATGGCGTTTCTGGTCTCGAGGCTTTACGCGGGGTCCATTTCGATCCGTGACGACGACGACGACGACTTGTTATAATCGTATGAATTTAAATTTTTAGACATCGTTTATAATAGTAATTATCAATTAGTTAGTTATAGAGAAATTGAAGATAGATCATCAATCTTTTCAAATATAGCTACTGAGTTCTTAATAAATTTCAAGAAGACTTCAAACCCTCGACACTTGAGAAACTAAGAGCCCGTTTGAGCAGGGGTCGACCTAGATTAATTTTGAGTGGGGGCGGGATTAAAGGTGGAGTTAGCCCGTCGAAGTAGAGGGGTCCAAAGTTGAAGGGGTGGGGGCCTAAGGGGGTTCGGGGGCAGGGCCCCAAAAAAAAAAAATTCGGAATTGTTGAATAGTTTAGTTGCATTTTCCCAATTAATTCATGCTATATAGGTCATGAACGAAACCTCTCACCCTGCATCAAACCCACAAATATATTTACTCTGACCATGCAACAGTTTTTGCAATCACAGGTGGTCAAAATGAGATTTACATAACATACCAATTTTTCAGCAATATTAGCCACCTGAACTACTACATGGCCAAAATACTTTCCTTTTGAATCGTGGACTTCAATTGTCAAATCATCTCCAAACCCTTCTGGCAAGCTGTATTCAAGTGGGAATGAAATTTAACCATCCAACTGTATGAGATTGAAGAATATGTAATAAGATTAAAGAGAAAAAGCTTACATACAAAACATGAGTTTTACTAGATCCTGCCTGCATTCGAAATAAAAAATAAGATAAAAAAACTGTAAAAAAAAAAAATTGGTTTTTTTTTTCAGTGGGGGCGTCCGCCCCCGCTGGGCCCTTCGTGGGTCCGCCCCTGCGTTTGAGCCACATTTTTTTTTTCATTATAATGAAAAATATAATCATTATCCATCACATCAACATTAAAATTCAGACTTTCTATCTCTTGTGTGGGGCCCATAACGATTATATTTTTCATTCTCATTCTCATTATAACGTGGTTCAAACGAGCTCTAAATACAAAGGTTATGAAGTAGGGTGTCACAACTACTTTTCTCGAAAGTTATAGTTAGCAAAGAATACGCGATTAAACTCTTATCATGAATCACGCTATAATGAGGTCAAGGTTGACTTGTATGAATCAGTCGAACGATTCTTTGAGCTATCGAGTCTAATAGTCATAAAGTAGATATTTGTGATGTCAAAATCTAAACTGAATTTTGGTCAACAAAATTAGCCAAATCACCTAATAAATCTTTGCAATTAAGCCTCAACCCTCACTCCTACATCAAACCACTTGAACACCATATCCAATTGGGATACAATGGCCGAAAACACTTTGATTCAGTCAGGTTAGACTTAGGCGTTGAGAAAAACGAATAAACAAAGTTTTGAATAAGTAAATTATGAAAGCATAACTTGCACCGTGTATTAGCTTATGCATTGTTAACCATACATTTATATTTGCGAGATGAAAGTTGATTTATACATTAATGTGGGCATTTTTTGTAAAACCATGCAAGGAAAAGATCATCCATGTAAATTCCCCATAATTGATGAGAAGATAGTTAGACCAAATTAATTGAAGATACTTTTGAAAAGCAACAATCAAAATGCATATTTTAGAAAACTTAACTACTATAACCTCTTTGAACAATCACTCTCAAGATAAAATGTCGAACTTACAAGCATTTTCAAAACAATATCTCAAAAAATCAAAATAATTAAAAAAAAAAAGCAAATTTTAATAAAATTATAGAAGTTGAAGAAAGATTTCCAAATATATTTTTCTAAGAAAAGGAAGGAATTTTTATGGTTTCAAAAATTATAAATTCCACCACTGATAAGTATGAATTAAATAAAAACATTATGGTGATTTTTATGATTTCGATAAACCATTCAATAACTCTCCGACTGCTATATTTTACTAGCTAGTTTGACCCGAAAGAAATTTCGAAAATGATTAATAATAAAATTTACAATCCCCCACGTGAAAGTTTTTAATGGAATCATATGTTGAAGTTTCACAAATTGCCACTAAACAATATATATATAAAACCAGTGTGCAATCTAGCCTCTGCTGTATACTAAATGCATCTTCCCTTGGATTTCGAGTAGTATTAGCTGTGTGATGGAGCATGGGAAACAGCGCGCACCCATTTACAGAGATCAGTTGCATAGAAGTTTGATTCCAACTATTCTTCACGAAATTACATCGTCAAGAAAAGGGGTGCTGAAGGGCAGCTGAAAGATCCCAGAAGCTAAAAGAAATGCAACGATCCACATTGGTAGAACCCATAGAAACACCGTCATGAGAATTTGCTTTCCTGCCAAGTAGCAATATACATCAAAAGATTGGTACAGTTTGAAGTTCTTTTAGCTGTTGACAAAGGGTGTAAATTGCCAAAAAAAAAAAAAAAACCTGCTGAATTAGTAAATTATTATAGGCCATAAAACATAAGAGCTGCAAATATCCACAAACCATGCTCTCAAAGAGGTGCTTTTAAGCTTAGCCAAACATGCGGTTAATCAATCCGAAAACGAGATTAAGATGATGCAGATCATTGGATTACAAGAACTTTAGAAGAGTTAATTAAACGAGTGTTCACTGAACTTATGCCTAGGCTACTACTTGCTCACTAAATTTTAAATGGTTATTCAATGCTCACTGAATTATCCATTACTTTACTCAATGCTTATCATAGCTAATTCTATGTATACAGCTAGACAAATATGTCTACATAGCGAATAAAAAAATAACGTGGCATATGAATCGTATCCATCTTTTATACATTTTTTTAATTTTATTTTTTAAAAATATTTCATGTATCTTCTCCAAATTTTCAAATAGCTCCATTCTCAAATCATCACCTTCCCCAAATCATTTCTTCCTCTAATCACGTTCATCTCCTATGGAGAAGATTAATGGAATTTTTTACAAAAAAAAAAATGTATAAGAGGTGGATATGATTCATATGCCACGTCATTTTTTTTATTCGCCATGTAGACATATTTGTCCAACTGTATACATGGAATTAGCTATGATGAGCATTGAGTAAATTAATGAATAATTCAGTGGGCATTAAGTAACCAATTTTAACATAAAAAAAGTAACTTGGCAGTTTATTATGCTGAAGCTCAACCAAGAACAGCATGGCATTTAAAAAGAAAGCAGTTCCTCAACCTGGATTTCTGTACTAGGTCCAAAGTTTTCATACAATTCAACACATCTACGATTTATACCCCATCAATTCAGTAAAACTAATAGTAGTTGTGGTCTATGAACACGATAGAATAGAAAAAACCACATGGCAATGGAATATAACCTATTTGAAATTAATCATAATAATAAATTACGAGGCTATAGTTTTTTAATACAAATTCATATAAAGTGCAAAATACTGTTGGAAATTGGTGTAGAAAAATGATCTTGACCAATTTTTGGCTGAATATTTAAGGGAAAACCGTTAGTTGGTAATGGGGATTTGAAGGCCGAAAGTGTTCTACTGGGCAAGTCGATTACTGTAGTTAATTTAGTTGCTCAAAACCAATTGCGGGTTAATGAGAAATTAAGGCCAAACTTAAGCCTCTTAAATACGTGGAAATTGTTGAAAAACTATGCGTTATATTATGGAATATTTTAGAACCTATTCGGCTGAAAAATTATATCTTTTTGTTCATAACATTTTCCAAAAGTCGCATTCCAACAAGACAAGTCTTTTTAGGCATGCCTTTTCATTAAGTTGTGTCTTTGAGACACGGTCTATAGAATCTCATTATATATTGATCCCAATGTTTGGAATTCCTATTCATTCAATTTTTTCTACATTATCATATTGATGCACATTCACTCCAAAATATTTTATGTATCTATTTTGAATCGAGTTTCATGTGAAAAGATAACAAAATATAGTAATTTCGCTGGTTTATGTAATTTGGAATGCTTTTATTGCAAAATATAATCATTGTATCTAGGAAGACAAATGTCGAAAAGTTGTTAGCACCCATGTGGGACATCATCACCTTGGGGAGAAAAGTCCAGCTCTTGACTTGACCAAATTCATATTAATGCATTTCAGGTTTCTACATTTCATATTCAGTTTCATTAAGTCGAAATTCTTTCAGATTTTATGCAAGTAAAAAGCTAGTTATTTGAATATAATCTACGCACTTAATTTTTTCCAACAAATACTATATTTCCTAGAGTTCACCTAAAAGCAGAAAAATACACAATTACCAGAAGAGCGTGAAGTTCTTTCGGTTTGATCGATGATCCATTCTCCAGTCTCCCGCAGTTTCTTCTCCACAGACCCTTCATCCTTCCCAACAGAATTCTCCAATATACTATCAAACAAATGCTTATTCACTTCCGACTTCCTAAACATTCAAAACAATACACAGTTCCAATTAAAAAAAAAAACCCCACAAAACATCAAAAATATAATGGATAGAAAATATGGGTCCTTGTTTTACCTGTTAGTGTCATTTTCTCGAAAAATGCCAGCACCGATAGCCCTTTCAATTTCTGCAACAGAAGGCTCCCTTTGCTTTCGCTTTAGCTTTTCTTGTTGATGAAATTGTGGTGGGATTGAATTATTTGTTCTTGGAAGAGTATTGGGATGAGGAAGTGAAGGGGGTGTGTCGTTTGGTAAAGAGGAAGCTATAATGTAAGGTCTGGTAATGGAGAGATAGTTGAGGCTTACCATGATATCTTGTGACTGCTCCCCCTACTGGAAAATATCTCAGATTTATTTGGGATAAGCCTTGGGTGGGCATGATATTATGAGAAAATAATTATAGAACTTAAATCAAAATTCAATTTAATAGTCAGAATAGACCTTTAGATAAGCATACATGAGTTAAAATCTCAAATCTCAAGGATCTTGAACACAAGTTAAGATGCCAAAACTTAGATAGCTAACCTAAGAATGCCTTCAGTTCCAAGGTCTAAAGTTAATAAATCAACATATTGGTTTATACTATCGCGTGTGAGCATATGATACTTCGAAGGGTGCAGTCTAAATCATGATTATATGGATAAATCATCATCAATGACCGAAAAGGAGTAGGGAATATTACTTGAATATGTCGAGTTCTTATGTAACATTGAAGTGATTAAAGCGGTATTGACTCATCAAAATTCTATATAAAAATTCATTTCCATTATCAAAATATGCAATTCTTGCTACTTTGACCTCGATAATTTTATCATTGAAGAATTTTGGATCACTGCACCTCATTCTTTCAATGATCAATTAGATTCACCATTTTCTTTCTTTTGGCGGAAAAATAAGTTCGTAAAATCTTAAAGTTGATCAAAAAGTAAGACAACACTACTTGGCATCCACATTCCCAAAGTCAAACCAACTTAAATTGGAATCAAATTGAATGGGCTAATTTATATAAAGAGAAAATTGCATATGCGATCCCAAACCTTTCAAATATTCTCACCGTTTGGACAAAATGACAGAAATCGTAACTCAATCCGTTATCTGACTTAATTTTGACTAATTTCAAAAGGGCAAAAGGGTAATTTTAAATTTCTCATATTAAATAATTAAAATATATTAAATTAATCAAAAGAAAATAATTTGGAAAATTATTGCTTCTTCTTTCCACTCCACTCCCACTCCCACACCCACACCCCACCATACCCTTGCAGAAACCAAAGCCACTTGCATACTCATTACTGTAGATCCAAGCCCTTCAACCCCGACGACTGCCATCCACACCCCATCGCATCGTCGATCAACTTTTAGTAGTTTTTTTTTCAAGGTTTTGGCAATCTCATTAACAGATGGAGATGGGGTCTTGAGCGAAAATGGAGTAGAAAAGCCCTTTTACTAACAACTATAGTGGTAGTGCAAGATTTCAATGGGGATGGAAGTAACCCTGCTCTGGATTTAAATGACCGGCAATTGATATCCCAGAAACTACCGGAACCCGGAGCAAGGTCGTGACCCCTGCTTCTGCCACAATACTAATTATGATTCATGGGATGAGCAACAACTATAGTCTCCATTTGAGTCAATCAACCTAGCCAACTAAGTTCAAAAAATTAATACTCCACTCTAAACTCATACAGATCAAAAAAAGTAGCGCTCATAATAAAAATTTAAAATTTAGCTTTCGCGAAATGATGAAATAATCTAGATCTTCTCCATAACCACCTGAATATTTTCAAATCAACATCAGTTTCAGTATACTCAACCTCTTCGTCAAATATATAAATGTATTTGTACGTATCACAACAATGAACCCACTCAATCTTCTTCAGTTTCTTCTCGCCGTGAACAGATTGTCGGTACGAGTGTGGTGGGTAGACTTCGGTTTGGGATTAGCAAGAAGAAGAAGCAATAATTTTCCAAATTATTTTCTTTATGGTTTTTTAATTTAATATATTTTAATTATTTAATATGAGAAATCTAAAATTATCCTTTAGCCCTTTAGAAATTAGTCAAAATTAAGTCAGATAATGGATTGACTAACAATTCTATCATTTTGTCTTTACGGTGAGAATATTTGAAAGGTTAAGGATCGTGGGTGGCACTAAGTGAAGGCTAAGGTAAAGTCTGCACAAAAGGGAAAGATTTAGAACTATAGCTGCAATTTTCTCTTTATATAAATTAAAATGTCCACTCTTATTTATTTTGTTAGAATTAAACATATGGTTTTATTTAAATTGAACTAGGCTGACCGTTGTTATTATATTCATTATTGTTATTATTAAACTGTTGCATTTTCAACATTTCTTGAAATAAAATAAAAGAAAAGAAAGTAGAAATTTCTACCTGAAAATCAAAGAGATAAGCGTAACGGCACAATTGGCTGAGAATCAGATATGAGTTCCTCATTCATCCCCAAGGCTTTGCCTTCCCTCTTTCCTTCCCACCATTCAACAAATTCTTCTCTCTTCATTTCTTGTAAGCAAAATCAAACCCAAAATTTCAATTCCAAGCAGGTTTTATAATCTTTTTCAGACATTTGTTTTCAAATACATTCCGAAAACTAAACTATCATGAATTTTAATGTTTTTTTTTTTTTTTTAATGACAGGCAAACTCAAGAATCTGCTCAAAGAACATAAGAAATTTCTGCAATAAGCAGTCGGGTTTGGCTATTCAAGTTGGAACAATTTTAGCAACCGTGAGAAACTGATATTTGTTTGTTTAATTTTCCATGTTATTGGGCTGAACTTTCTAGAAATTGTTTGGATACAGGTTGCAGATCCTGCTCTTGCTGTAACAGGAGTGAATGAAGGAGAAGATCTTTTATGGGTTTTGATTCAGTTGGGAATTTCAGCTTTCCTGTACTTCATTGTCGCTCCGGTGAGTGAAAGTCGTCTAATATTGTATATCAAACATGATCGATACGAGTTCTTGATTATAATTGTGTTAACTGAACAAAAACTTGCAGCCCATAATTATGAACTGGCTTAGGACCAGATGGTACAAGAGGAACTTGTTGGAGATGTATTTGCAATTCATGTTTGTTTTTATGTTCTATCCGGGGTAAGTAACTGGCTTTTTTACTTTCCTGCATCAATTTTCTTAAATGTTATGCTTATGAATTACGCCTGATTTCAAAAATAAAAAATAAAAAAGTTTGTCGTCACTGTTGATGCTGCATTACTAGCAAAAATAAAATGAAGTCTTTCGAATTTCCTTACTGATGTAACCGATTGAGTCCATAACAGGAATGTTAGTTATAGTACCTTTTAGTCAGAAGGGAATTCTTCGAATAGAGAAGTCACAAACTGGCCCCATATCCCTCCTAAGTGGACTTTCTGGAGAAAAGAGTCGTGAGTAATTTTAGAGCAAATGTAACCAAACAAATTAAGGCAGTGGATTGTGAATTCACTATGTGGAGATCCAATTCCGTCTCGTTTGCACATGACTAAAATATATTGTCCTCCTATTTATTTTTTGGAATTTTGTTAGAACAAAGAAGGAAATTCTAATTTATTCAAAAGAAAGTATTATCAGGTTGGCTGCAGCTATGTCAAAAATAGAAGGAGGGGCAAGGGGAATTTCTTAGGCTCGTTGATACTTAAACTTGACTACTGACATGTTAGCTGAACTCAATATGTTATAAACTCGTTTATATGACCGAAATGTCGAAAAGTATTATCAGGATGAC
This sequence comes from Fraxinus excelsior, assembly GCA_019097785.1. Taxonomy (NCBI): domain Eukaryota; kingdom Viridiplantae; phylum Streptophyta; class Magnoliopsida; order Lamiales; family Oleaceae; genus Fraxinus; species Fraxinus excelsior. The sequence continues at coordinate 1,503,626 of CM032640.1, forward strand.
TGAACTTAATATGCTATAAACTCGTTTATATGACCTAAGGTTGTGTTTTAGTAAATCTTACTTTCCTTCTTTATCATATTTTGAAACTAGAACACAACCTTTCACTTTCTTCTTTACTTTCATTGTGTCCCTACTAAAGTCAACCAAGTGATCACCATCCTTGATAACAAGTACACGCGAGCATCCATCCTCCCCCATCTACACGAGGGGGATCGCTCTATTTGTCCATCTCCTTATTTAGGAATAATTATATTTGTCTATTAACTCGTTCAACTCTAACATATATTATGTCTTTAATGAAAAGTTATATGAAAATCAATCACTTTGATAATAACAATAGTATGTATTTGTTGTTGTCCAGTGTATTGCTATGGGCACCATTTCTCAACTTCAGGAAATTCCCACGAGATCCAGACATGAAGTACCCTTGGTCTACACCACAAAATCCTTCACAAATTAAGGGCGGTTTTTTGAAGTATCCTTGGGCACAACCTGAAGACTATGAATAAATTTTATCAGACTCCAACTTATATTTATCACTGCCAGTTATGCAAATGTATAGTTACTGATACAAACTTATTTCAATGTTCTCTCCTATGACAGAGGCTTGATGACTTGAACTCGTACTTGAATTTTCAATGCAAAATGTCATTCTTTTTCTAGTGATCATCCTTCGTGAATCTTAATCCCCAAGTTCATCACGCTCTAATATAGAATGGCAAAACTGAGATATTTTACGCCATACAATTTATATACTAAATAGTATCAATTCACTGGAAGAGCCTATGATGAGTTTTTGAGATACATTTATCACATGTCCGAAATTGAAACCAAAACTATTATTTCCGAATAGTAATTACAACAAGACAAAAGTACATGTATCTGTGTGCTCGTTTTGCCGAAACTGAAGAGGATAGTAAGTAACTTAAAAGGATTATCTATCCCCAAAAGTCAAAAAATTTAAAAAAAAAAACAAAAAACAAAAGCACGAAATCAGTTCTAGATAATGAACTAAACTTGCTTCTTTAAAAGAGTGATAACCATCCAACTGTATTCTACTTGGGAGTAATCCCATTGTGACTCATGACCTAGATTTTCCGCCAATTTATTTTGGTATAATATAATTAATTTTCCCCCGTGAAGGATCAAAAAAATCAATGTCTCAGATACCTCAGATCTTGCTTGAGATTTGCTCAGAACGTCTGCTGGACATTGAACATAGATGAAAACTTGTTCCAATCCCATTCCTTTATGCTTGGAGACATCACGGCAGCTCCCACGGCCAATACAATAGTGAATGCCACAGTTTGCACACAACCATGACCGCGTGATAGCCTTCCTAACACTACCTTGCAGTATTTATCTGCATCCTTGAAGAAAGCTTGGCGAGAAACATCCACCCCACCATTTAATGCGTTCTCATTCTGTTGACAGAGACCATTAAAATGAGCAAGTTCAATGAATTCCAAGCTTATACTTCACAAGTACATGTAAAATGCAAGAATTGTAAATGAAGTTCAAAGACATTATTCTATAACACATCTTTAAAAGCTCACTGCTAGCTAGTAATGACAAAAAGTATTAGAAAAATTTACAAGCCACTAACCTTTTCCCTGAAACTTTTTAGACATCCCCTAAGTGCTTCAAGAGAAGACTGTTTTCCTGAAAGCTCCTTCCATTCCTCAGCAAGCTTCCTCAAGGCAGCAACACTAGACTCTATGTTATCCATATAAATCTTGTCCTGTTCAAATAAAAAATTACAGCATCACAGATTATAGATGACTACAGTCTCACCAGAGGAACAAGGTGATATTAAATTTTAGAAGGTAAACTGCATACACATTGACCAAAGTAGCAGGGCACAAAAATCAAAACCCTTTAAGCATCTTCTTAAGCAAAGAGTACAAACTGAGCCTTCAAAAAAATGTGCACAACATTGCTGCATAATGGACAGCCTTACGGTTTTCAGTCCGACCATATTATTGTAGAAGGACATTCCAGAATCTAAATATTATTAATGTTGAGTAGAGTACAAAATAAGCTTACCCACTGCTTGTAGCAATCAGCATTCTGAGTCAAACACCAAAGAAATATGCCAGTTGCTTCACGGGATAGCTCTGGGGTCCCTGCAAAGCACCATCTGTCAAACTCCCTAGTTACTATGCACTATAGACTTATTATCTAAATATTTTCAGATGATATTTGGTCCCCATTTTTTAAAACTCATTTTCAACCATCCATTTCATGGAACCCACAACTTTTATCAATTTTTAAATCATACATTTCACCAACTTTTATCAAAATCTGCCAAAAATTTATTTTTAATTCAAACCAAACAGAGGATTGATGATAAAATGTCACTTTGATGTTGAACTAACCTTCTCCAGCTGCTTTAACAGCTAAAGTCTGTATTTGCTGGGAGACTTGCTTCATCGCCTTGCTTCCAGGAGAACCAGCAAGAGCAACCTCTTTAAGAGTTGGATAAATAACCTCAAATCTTTCAGTAGCCTGAAATTTGTACCACAAGAGATAAGGAAGACACTTGAGCAAAAATAGGTACAAAGGATAACAGAACTTGAGAGAATACTAGCCATCACTGTTCAGCAATATTGTAGAAGCACCTAGCAGGTAGTAACTCCTACCTTGACTCGCACAGAAGATGCGGGAAAGGTTACGTGTAACAGCAAGTCAAGCGCTGCAGGTTGCATCAGGCGCTCTCCCTTTCTAACAGCACCATTTATTAATATAGTACGAGCTTTTGGTGCAGACAAAATTCTGATAGAAGGACGAGTAAGTTTGTCAATTAATGGAACAAATGAAAAAGATAAAAGAGCAAGAGTGTTGTGTTAGAAAGAAAAGAAAATATACCAAACCTTTCCACAAGCTGCAAAACCAAATCCCTAGACTGAGGATTAGACCCTGATTTGCCTCCAAGTATAGGCAAAATATGATGTGCCCACAAGTACAATCCTATTGCAAGATCTCCTTGACAGGCCTGCACATAAAGGATCAACTTCAACTTTGACTAAAAAATTCACAAGAACTAAAGAAACCCAAGAGTGCCACATATGTAGAAGTGGATGCCTATTTTGAGCAATCACCTGAACTATCATCCACAATATCACCGGAAGCTTATCTTGTCCTTGATACTTTGAGTTTTCCCTCAATCTTGGCAATAGATTAATTAGAACATCGGGTTTCCGCCTTAACACCATAGCTAAGACTAAAAAGATCGCAACCTGCAAATGAACAATAAGTACCATATATTATCAGTCAAGATACAAATATTTAAATTGATTAAACAATATAGCATAATAACACTGGATTGAAAGTGGGAGGGGTGGGCAAAAATTAATTATAAATTAATGGGATACTATGGTGATCTATGAACAGAGAGTGAAAAATAAAAAATAAAAGTATTATGTCAGTATTTGAGTTGACAGTGCACAACTTGAATTCTCCCGAGACAGAGAAAACCAGAGCGTGTAATGGATGGCGGTTGACTTTTGTTCTGTGTTGTGTGTGCGTGAAGAAGGTAACAAAATATGATCATTCTAGTAGTATCTATAGATTTATAATACTCAAGCATCCATTTAGCTGCAGATTAGCTGCAGATTACAATTCTAAATAAAAGCACCAAGATGAATACCATGTAAATTCATTTGAACAATTTTGTGTCTCAAAAACCACCAAGAACATTTTCCAAATCAATAATCCAAAGCATACCAAGCCATCTCATAATTTTTCCAATTATACTTTCTGTGTACATGGGTACTCATAAAGTTCTGCTAATGAATTCAATTAAGATGTGAATAAATTACTGCGACAATCACAATCTAGAAAATGGAAAAACTGTCAAACAGTGAAAAATTACCTAGCATTAAACCAGTTTTTAACAAAAAAAATATCACAGCAATGGCAGGGAAAGAGGAGATAGCAAGATTGAGGAGAAACTACTCACAATTCACTAGATAAGAGGGAAATAGGGATTTGATTGATATACAAATATGCAACAAGCTTATACAGGAAGGCAAAAAGTTCATAAATTAGCCATAGCATTTATAAGATTTGAAAGAATAGAAATGGGAAATCGGGCAAGAAAGATGGCTAACTTATTCGAGCAATTTGAAGTACAATACCCAAACGTTCCCCACATTTTGAAAGTAAAATAATCGCGGGGCCTATGCTCTCCAATAAACTGAAAAACGCATGGCAGAATGTTATCAGCAATGTAGAAAAGGGATGGAGGCATGGAGCAGAAAAACGTTCAGAGAAAGGAAATCAGAATTCCAATCCTTTCACATTTTCCATGTCATTGCCTCGAATATTTCAAAGAATCCAAACAAGCATTAAAACAAAAGCCCACACACGCATCCACCATCAACATTGAACTTGATTGTCCAGCTAAAGATGTAATCGAATGTTGAAAGTAAAGACGCAATATTTAGCCTTTGTTGGAGCCCCATTTTGTTGAAAAGATAGATTTTGTTATATTGATAATTTGGAGAATGCGTGGTTAAAAAGTAGGAAAAAGTTCTGGATTTATGTGTAAAATTATTTTATTGGGAGAATGTGTGGTCGAAAATAAGTTTGACGAAAAATGAGTTTTGAAATAATGAGGCTCAAACATGGGCATAGTTGGGGAAAGGAATGATATATATATTATAGACATCTACCTGAGACTTTGAAGATGTTGGCTGCCCTCCTTTCTTTGAGCCCTTAGACCCTGTCTGCGGGTGTGCCACGTCGGCAAGAATGCTATCCAATGACCACAACACAAAGGACCCAAGAGCCTCGTACGAATGTTGGTTGATCCAGTCAACAGAAATCTTGTAAACAGCTTCAGAAATATAAGAGACGGGTACCTGTTTGTTGGAAATCAGCAAAGTAGACCCTAAGAACTTTGTATTATTCGAAGAAAGCCATGTCAAACTCAAACTTTCATGATAGACAATCCAAGTGCAAAAATCCCAGATCCCCAAACTATATTATTCAGAACCATCGATGATATGTCAAGAGGACTTAGAAGTACATATTAGTAAAACGGTTGTGCCGTACATGATGGCATATACATGATGTAGTAAGATATGATTAGATCAGAATTTCTTCAAACAAATAAGAAAAAACTTTCCCAATCACACCTCATTCGTATGTAAACCATTATGTAACTCCTTATGTACAAGTAACATTATTGTTAATAGAAAAATGCATTATAGGTAGTGTCAGGATAACGGGGAAAAAGAAATGAAATACTAGAAATTCAGTTATTTAACCTTCATATGCATTTCGTCAGCTGGACAATAAAACTTCCCTTCATTTATTGTCCCATAAAAAAACTTAGAAATCTTGTTGTCGTACAAACAAACTTAAGAATCTTGGCGATAAACAGGGTTATGGTAAAGTTCTAGAAAGCTTTTCTTTATAGCATGTGCTTTCAGCATTCATGGTAATATTTTAAAAATCTTGGCAAAAATGAAGTCAACATTCTGTTGACCAAAGTTGACATAAGCAATGCTTGTGCAAAGATGCTTCAAAGAAAAGAAGAAATAAAATAATTATAACCACAAAGAACTAATGGTGTATTTGATTGCGAGCATGAAATTTGTATGAAAAAAAATAAATTCTAGACAATTCAATTGCCTAGAACTTATTTGTATGAAAATTATTAATTAAATATATTTGATTGATTTAGTTTTCAATTTAGAAAATATTATACTTGTCCATTTTTTATTGGTGGGAAGATGAGAGAGTAAATTACCTAGAAAATAAAAATCACTCCTCCTTAAAGAAAATGTTTTTTTTTGTTTTTGAAGAAAATATGATCACATGACAAAAAGTTGGAAAATATTTTCCATAAAAAAAATTGTCAATCAAACATCCCAAAAGTAAGAATTTGGGTAGAAAAATGACATTTTCCTTGAAAAATAAAGTCAATCAAACACTATCTACCTATAAAAAAGAGAAAAATTAAAAGCAATAGAAACTACGAGGTAGTGGTGATATCAAGTCGTGATGATAAAACTCCACAAATCAGACTGCATAGAACTATTAAATTCACCCAATATTTAAAAGCGTTGGTGAAATGTCCTAAAGACATGCACATTTTCATAGGAAAGTAAAATACAATATTATAAAGAAAAAGCTAGGAGCAGAATTAGCAAAAATAAAAAAATAAAAATTCAAAACTACAGAACCTGGGTATCATGTATTGAAAGAATCAAAAGAAGAAATTACATCAAGATCTCAAGGAATTCAATGTCGTGCACAGAAATGCAATTTATAAATATATGAACACAAAGCTAGAATAAATTTGTCAAAAAAGAATGCAACTTTTTAAGTACATACAGCAATACAAGCTATAATCTGAATCATGATCTTGCAGATCAGCTATTTGCAATTTTGCATATAACATTCAAATCAAAGTTTTGCAAATCAGTACCATTGGCAAAAAAATCCATTTGTTTGAACTTGTTAGCACATTAGCAAACAAAAATACGAAAGTTAAACAACACATCAACGTCTTTTCAACCATCAACTACTCCCTATTTCTGAAAGAAAAAAAAAAAAAAAAACAGAATTCATGCAAGGATGCATTTCTGAATACTTGAACTCTGCTAATAAATGCACGGACCATATATGTGCACACACAGGGGCGGACCCGGGGGGGGGGGGGGGGGGGGGGGGGGGGGGGGGGGGGGGGGTCACGGGACCCCCCAACTTTTGAGTTTTTTTTTTTAATAATGGCATGTTTGGTATCGATTAAAATCTAAATTTTAATCTAAATCAAAGTTAACAATTAATTTTAATAACATATTTCATAAAATCCATAACCGTTTAACTTTTATCAAAATTTACTAAAATTTTGATTTTAATCCAAGCATGAGCAAAATCATAATAAATTTGAATTTTTCTTTTTTCTCTTGCTCTTTTCCTTACTTCTTTTAACAAAATCTTAACATTTCTAATTTTTTAAAATTTGTATATAAGTTCTCTACAAATTTTCACATTTACTACAAATTTTCACTTTCCAATCAAATTTTCAAGTAATTAAAACAGAAATTTGCATTTTCTCCTATCAAACTGTGTATATAGAATGTGTCTGAATTTATTATATCCAATTTGATTTATATTTAACGAATTGTGTTTATTTGACTAATTATTAATATTGAATATTTAGTTATATGTTTTTATTTTCGATTACTTGAATTGATTGTTTGTATCAAATACATTACAAAATTTTTAAACGTATAAATGTATTTTCTCATGATGAACAAAACATTAATAAAATGACTCTTCGAAATCAAATTGATGAAAATGATTAGCAAAATATTAACGAATAAATGTTTTTTAAATGTAAATCTATATTGTTTCGACTCAAGTATGAATCATTCAAAAATCAAATCAAGAACAAAGTATTCGATTTGTATAAGGTTTGATTGTGCCCCAACTCAAAATGTGTGTGTCCGCCCCTGTGCACACATTCATATGTTTCCTACTTTATGCATGAAAGGAATTAAAGCTTGAGTTTTTCTAAAATTTCTAGATAGTAGATCTCAAAAACAAATACTACCATAAAAAGAAAACAATGCAACTCACATCAGCAATTTTTGACAATGCAGACTCCCTGAACAACTTAAACCACGGGAACTGCGATCCACTGACAGCAGAAAATGCACGCCCGAAATAATCAGCAAACCTCATCAATTGTATGTCCTGCTGCCCTTCATACGATCCCTATCAATTGAACACCAACAAATTGCAAATCAAATCAAAATTCAATAAAATTATATGGAAACGAGAACAAAATAATAAATTAAGATTGAAAAAAAATCACCGAAACATGGGAGAGAAATGCCGCGAGATCAGAGGCATCGATCTTCGCAGCTGCCTCCGCCACTGTGACCTTAGGCTTCTTCTCCTTCTTAGGTTTTTCTTTCTTATTCTTCTCTGCGGCATTATTCTCCTTCGCATTACGATCGACATCACTTGCAACGTCATCATCCTCATCATCTCCCCACTTCTTCTTCGATCTGACCGGCACATCGTCCTCGTCATCATAAATTGCGGCGGCCCGTTGCGACTCCAATTTCCGGCGTCGCTCCTCCGCGTGCTTTTCCAGATTTTGGAAAACGTCGTTTTTCTCCACGGATCCATTGGGTGCAACTCTAGAAGGATCCGAATTGGGTTTTCCGGGTTGAGATTTGCGCTGTTTTTTGGCATAAGTGACTTTTTGCCATCCATGATTGTTTTCCTCGAGTAAGGGAAAGGAAACTGATTTGTCTTCTTCCATTGTAGACGGGAAAACGAAAATCGAGGGAGGGAAAATGAGAGTAACAGTGATCGGAGAAGAAAAAGGAGCCGCGTTCCGAGGGGAGTAAATATAGGCGGCTCGGCTCGGCTCGGCTCTATCTCTCGGTGGGACCGGTGAGTGAGCAATTGAGAATTACGAGAATGCCATGCTTAAAATGAAACGTGCACCGATACTGAAATTTAGGCGCTATTTGGTTCGATGCAAAAATAGATTAAGATTGAAGTTAAAATTAATATTTAATTTCAATCACCTAATTTATGAAACTCACAATTTTTATCTCCACATTTCATTAATTTTTTTATCAAAATATACTAACAAATTGATTTTTTAACTAAATCAAACAAGGGCTAATATTTAAATTATTGATACGAATTCCTCGAAATTAATTAATATAAGAGTAATTTGAGTGTTTATAAACACGAGTTTAACATTAAAGTCCGTTTGATTCGAATTAAAATTCAATTACATTTGAAAATATAGCCGTTATGGGGTCCCACTCGTCTAATAAAAGTCAACAATAACGGCTAGTTTTTCAATTTTAATCTCTCCCAAATGGGCTCTAAATTATGGAAGTATGTATAATAAAGAGTGTCTCAATACAACAGTTGATTTATTCAAAAATTGTATCATAGAAGCTGTCTAAAAAAATTTCTCTCCAATGCCACTTGACATCATCAAACTAATATGACGTGAAAAAAATAAACGATGTCTAGAGCTTTGTCTAGAGTATGAACTTTGTTACACCGAACTAGTTAATAAAATTAATGTTTTATTGTTATATTTTTTATTCTGATTTAGACGTGATTTATTTTTATTTAAGAAAAAAATAAGACATGGGGATAGCAATTCATTATTTCAAATTTGAGTCTTGTTTGGTACACATTAAAATTCTTCTACTCATTTTCTACCACATATTTTTCAATAAAACGAAATTTTCCATCACATCAATAATTTTTCCTTTTTTTTCAACCATACATTCTACGTCAATCTAATAATCCATAATATATTCTTCCAAAATAATGTGACTCAAACACACCATTATACATTAACATCGTCATATGTACCATTTAGATAACAATGCATTGAAGATACTCTAAGGGTCCGTTTGATTGTAAATGTGGAAGATGTGTGGAAAAGAAATGAATTCCAGGGAATTGAATTGCCTAAAAATTATTTTATTGGGAATTGTAATTAATTATGTTTAATTTATATAATTTTTCACCTAGAAAATGTTCAAAGTTTGGTGTCCGTTTAACTTTGTTTTTCATAAAAATTATCCATTAAAATAATATTTTTTTTACCATTGGGCCTAGCATTTGTTCCAATTGCCAAAAATAAAAAATAAAAAAACAGAATTCTTTTCATTGTGCCTAAAGTAATAATTTTTTTTTCATTGTGCCTAAAATATTTTCCAATTACCAAAAAAAAAAAGGAAAGAAAAAAAAACTGGAAAACAGAATTCTCACCAAAACCTAAAGAAAACAAATTCCTCAATTGTCAAGAAAAAAGGCGCATGGTTGCTAGGGGAGGAAAACAATTTCTAGAGAAAATAAAGCATATCAAACACTGCAAATGTATGAAAATGGAAAATTGTCTCAATCAAACAGGGCTAAGAATTGAATATGGATAAAATCTAATTTATCCAAAACAAAAAAAAAAAATTATGATTGAATAACGAATGTGTATCTAGATAACAATTGAATGCGGGCATGATCTCTCCATTTACAATCTTATTTAACTTCATAGATGACATAAAATTGATTTACATTTCAATCGAATCTCTTAGTCGAACTTGTTTTTCTCTTGTATATCTTTGAAATAAGATCTAGTTAGAGATCTCAATCACAATTATTGATGGTGAATGATCTCACTACAACAATCAAATCATTAAAGTGTATTATATAGCATTACAGCTATAGTCCATGAAAGTTATCATATGCATTGCATGCTTCATTATGTATTTGCATAATATAAGTCTTTTGAGTATTTATGCTCGATTGGACTTTCAACTCAAGTTGCACGAATCTTAACACTTAAATCAAGAAAATTGAGATTTTCAAGTCTCTTATACATACACGCAACAGAACGGCTCTTCATGAAATTATAGACTTCCATTAGTGACCCTGCTCATGTCACTTACTAATTTTATGCGGTGGAAGTGGAAAGATTGAAGTTGAACACTAGATCAACAGATTATAGATTCTTTTGGACACTAATTCAAATTGAAATTGAAGAGAAACTTTAAATGTTATAGTTTACAAACAAACGATGCCAAAACTCACTGCTAGCGGTAGGATGAAAAAGAAATCAAATTGTCATGTTTGGTTCGGATTAAAATCAGATTTTAATCTAAGTCAAAGTCAAACAATCAATATTAACCACATCTTTCATGGGTCCCACGACTTTTCAACCACACATTTCAAAAACTTCTATCACAATTTACTAAATACTAGTTTTCTACACATACCTTGCACATCGTGTGCGCGCACGCGCACGATATAATTATTTTTATAGAATTTTGCTTCTTTAATCTTATGAATATACAAAATAACTCCAAAATTTTCTTACCATAGTCAATATTGTGGTAAAAAGTATTCAAAACTTGAAAGGCAAATGCAAATGCTTCATTTTTGGAAAAACTTGAGTTCATATGAAGGTTAAAAAAGTCGAGAGATCATTTTTGGAACGAATGCTTCATGTTTGTCACAATATTTTATTGGAGTCGTTACGCCTCGCCAAAGCGCAAATTAAAGTGCCACGTAGCAAATCACGTGGACAAAAAAGTCAACAAATACCCAATTGTCAAATAAAGAGATCGTATGAATGACTGAAGCTCCTGTTGACGTTGAAAAATATATGAATAAAATTCAAGCCAACTTAAGATAAAAGTAGGAACTCGGTTGATTATAGATCAATAGATTACAAGTATTTAATACAACAAATTCTTCGTTCTTGTGAAGAAGATCTTTGAAATACGACCAAATTTAGAGATATTGTAATGTCAAGTTTCATTTTTTCTTTCTTTTTCTTCTTTTCCCTCTCTTTATAGGAAAAATTCTGCATGCACCATTCATCTACTCATCTTATCAGCTATAGTGCCGAGCTAACAAAGTACATTCATTGTCACGTTTGGATTAGTTAAAAGGCCCGATCTGTCAAGTCATTATGAGTTAATCTCATATGCGGTCCCCAATAATTAATGAATTACTTAGGGGGGGAAGTTAAAGTATTTCATTGGTGTAAATAGTGGGCGTTGATGTAAGGCATGCCGGGTGTCACTTGTTTGTGGATGGTTAGTACAATGTGTAAGAAATCTTTAATCATTATGTTCCCTTTGACCTCGATAAACTACATATCCGAGCGACCTTATATACCCAAACTCACATTAATTCAGGCTCACAGCATACGACTAACTGTATTTTGTTGACCTCGGAGGTCGGTCGCCAACAGCTCTTAAGCCGTAGTATTGCCTAAACGACTGAAGTGCATGAATCCGAAGCGCTACATAAAGAAATGGAAGAAGCCGAAACTCTTCACGCGAATGACCTTCTTCCGAGGCCCTTAATTCACATGGAACTCATGAAGTTGAAGTTGTCTCTTACAAGATCTCTAGGCAATTTTTAAAAATGATTGATGTAACGTTTGTAATAAAAAATGTCATGTGCATCAGCCTATTGTATATGGCAGCTGACTCATTGTCAATGTATTTATTATATGACAGACAGTGATGTGAAGCATCGATCAAGGAGATGATCATGTCTCGTGGTTCTGATACAACGAACGCCACGTCGGCTGAAGCACTATAAATAGGCCATTCTTGTAACTGGAAAATGGTTGGATTCTTGGACTTTAGACTCTTGAAACCTTGTGATAGAATTCAGGACAGACAATCACTTAGTCGGGTCACACGAGTCAGGGGTTCAAGCAATGGAGTTCATACTTCATATGGGTGTGACAAGCTAAGGTTCAAGTTTCGTGAAATGCTTGAGAGCCAAAACGAGTTGGATTCAAGGTTTGGAAGATATTATGAAAGAAAATGAGTAGCGTAGATTAAAATGGGCACAACTCTCGGCTCGTGTATCGGATTTTCACCCACGAGTATAATTCGGAATTGTCACAAAATTTTGCACAAGTCAACGCGAGCGCATGGTACTTTTAGTCTTCCAGTCGCACAGAAACATGTCAAGAACAATTTGGCGAAATTTTTCTATTTTCGCGAGATTTCCTTGTTAGTCTAGAATTCTATTTTATTTCCAACTTCGACAATATTCTATTACCTAATTCCGTTTTATCAAGGTTTATAACATTAATATAAATATGAGATTTATTTCATTGTAAAACTAAGACTTTTGATAATGAATTAACGAGATTTTTCTCTCCCTTGGTTCTTAAATGAATTATCGAACTTATTAAATATATTGTTATATTTGTGGCGTTCAACCTTTATAACTTGTCAAAAGATTATGCACACTTTGTGGCGTTCGCAAAATCATGGTTCTTGTTTCTGCACATCAACGAGTTTAGGATTTAATATACCTTAAGTTCTTGGTTCGTGAGGCTCAGGTCACGATTCTATCGTCTACAACCTGAATTTGAGCTTTCCCAACGTTTCAAACTAATTCCGCGATTTCCACGCTAATCCCACTCTCGAGCTCGCACCACCTTGATCCTTGATAATACAAATGATCTTGCAAATTCTATACATATCATCTAATTTTTTTCCATATACATTAGTTTGTTCTTTTTATTGCTTTACTTTGGTATTTTATTGGTGATTGTTGTCAGCGCAATAATCTTTGTTCCACACGTCGGTATTTGAACACTTTTGTTTCACGCTATGAAGCATCTCCCGGGTTCACGTTCATCTCAGTTCTTACCGATGCGTCGGAATTTATTTGAGTTGGTGTGAGTGGACCCATAATCTATTGTTCACGTAAGCGTCGAGTTTTTTGGGGTCAACAAGAGTCACAAAATGTGACCATCTAATTTTTTGAACATTATTCGTAAGTTTGTTATTTTCAAAATTGTATTTAGTAACATTTGTAATTATGAATTTTTCCCTGGTACATATTCACCCACTAATTGATTTTATTTACCCGATAATACAAAATTCAACTACTCTTAACTTTTTAAATAAAAAATAAACAAAACATGAAGTAATGCATAATACAAAATTAAAAATAGAACCCCCATTAACATTGTGGTAGTCATGAAGGGCTCCATTCACCTAAAAAAATATCGATTATGGCACCTATGAATTACACTGAGACTTGTAGTTGATTTTAGAGTGTAAAATTATGAATTTCGATAAAAGATAAGAATATGTTTCTATGATTTGTGTGATTGTATGTGAATTTTATAATTTATTTAATGTGTTTTGTTATATCGTTATATCAATTTTTTTTTATTTCGAAAGTAGTTTTGATATTGCTTGAGATCGATTATAAATAAATTAAGAAATTCCATTATTAATTGAATATTGTCGATTATCTATAACTGAAATTTACTTAGAGCCTATTTGACACACATTAATTTATTTTTTGGTTTGCTATAAGATCATTTTCAATCATACATTCCCATAATAAGATATTCTACTTGTATACCAATTTTTTTTTCTTACTTTTAAAACACGTATTCTCATAAAAATATTATTCAAAACTCATTTTTTTCCCAATTAATGAGAATCAAACATGCTCTTAACAATACTTTATCTACTACTTAATTACTTGTAAAGATATCGTACACTTGTAATTAGGCACAAAGTTGGATTTTCCAAGTTGGAAAAAGAGGATGAAAAAGAAAAGAGGAAGAGTCTCAAGCCTAAACTATCGAGCAGGGTATATAAGATTTTTTAAAAGTCGAACTAATTTGTTAAAAACAAAGCATTGCATGTGTAAAGTTTAAAATTTTAAAGACCTGTTAAGCCCATGTTTGATTTAGATAAAAATCAATTTTTTTTTTTTGGTAAATTATGATAAAAGTTAACGGAATTTATAGTTTAAGAGTTGTGAGCTTCGTGAAATATGCAATTAAAATTAAATATTGATTTTAACTTAAATTTTAATCTAGATTTTTAGTTGAACCAAATAGGGGCTCATAGAAGTTTTGACGATTGTCTAATTTTCTTTAGATTAAGATTCTACTTGAACATAGCTTGTTGATTTGGTAAGATTTCACTTAAATTAGACATTGATCTTACTTAATCATCTTCTAAACCATTTGCATATGTTCATTATTGCTAGTAACCCAAATTTAAACACGTCTATTCATAACTACAACAATAGGTCCCCGTCTGGTAGAGATTAAAATCAAATTATTAGTAAATTTTGATAAAAGTTGATAAAATGTGTAGTTGAAAGTTGTAAATCTCATAAAATATGTGATTAAAATTAATTATTGACTTTGATTTGAAATTTTAATTCAAATCAAACCTGAGCTAAACCACCAAATTTTCTAATTTCGGATTATAACTTTTTTCGGTGTAATCCTTGTCGATCCATTTATTGGAATTAAATCTTTGTTATCTGTGGCTGATGCTTTAGTGGCTTCATTTGATTCTGTGGTGCAATCAGATAACTCAATTTCAATTTGGTGCAATCATCTAACGTGACTTCAATTCACTTGCAATCCACTGTCCCCCTGAATTTAACTAACATAATATATTGACCTAAACTTTAAAACTAATGGATGAAATATGAATTACGTATATGTCCACTTCACTCAACAATACACATCACCGATCTCCAAAAAAAAAAAAAAAAAAACTTTCTATCACGTTATTAAACATCGGTTATCCATTAACTTTAACATCCAAGTAAACATATTACTTTAGTTAAACTAAACTGGATGAAGTGACCAGATTTGCAAGCAAATCAAAGTTGGATGACTTTGACTCCACCAAATTGAAGATGAGCAATCTGGATGCAACTGCACTCAAAGTTATTATTATGCAGGCTGTAATGTATGCTTTGCAAGAACATAGAACTTGTGCCTTGCACTTCCTCCACCAGTTATTCTAATAGTCTGCAAAATTGTCATGAGCTATTGCATACAAAAAATATGTGATATCTTTTGGGAATTAGTTTGATTGTCTTCTACGAGACTTTGATCAGAATAGACATGTTCGGATCTGTCCAGTTCTCGTCTTTCATATAAAATTGACTGGTTCTATGTAGTGTTATTAAATCCAACCTGGACTGGTCAGTTCGACTGGAGTCCTGATGAACTGGATGATTAACTGGTCCGATCCTTCAATTTATATTAAAAAGAACAGTTCGATTTATATTTTTCTGTTACGCTGTAATTCTTTTGTCTCGCACATTCACATTAGAATTCAAATTCACATGTTTTACCAAACAGGCATTCAATTCCACCATCATTGATTTCTCCTCCATCTCTCTTCTTAGATTCACATTATTCCTCTAACAATTGCTGTAAGTATTTTTCTATTTTGTCCACCCACGTGCATATTATTCTGGTTTTGTGTGAAATTTGCAGGAGTGATAAATTTTTATTTCAATATGGATTACATTAGAAAGGTGGATTTTTAATTTGAAGTTGATTTTAATTCATATAGACATATAATCGTATTAGGCGTCTCTTCAGTGAGCATCAATGGGTATACATCTGCAAGATTATTTATTTATCATTTCATATTGGTTCTGGGGGTCGTATGCCATAAGTGTTTGTAATTGGCATTTGGTAATTTGTGTTTTATCTCAAATAATTTAATGTGTTCTTGACCTATGGATTCTTGTTCATTATTCACTTAATCGAGTTAACTTCTACAATTAGATTGGTTCTATGATGCACCGACACGGACACATGTGTCCGACACGATACGTGTCGGATACGCCGACACGCAATTTTTCAAAAAAGTAATGACACAACACGTTGTCGACACGTTGATTAATTTTTTTAAAATTCTTCATTTATATAGTATAAATTTAGTTTTACATTTATTATTAATTTTTCTTATTGAAATCTTTTAAATATGAGTACCTATTTTTTTTATTTATTAGTAACTTTGTGTTAAAAATATACATTTTTCATTTTTTTAATAAAAAATGAAAAATGTTTATTATAGAGTGTTCGAGGACTGTCAGTATCGACACGTGTCAGACACGAACACACTACTCTAGTTGAAGTGTCCGTGATACAAATGATTTGTTTGTGCAATTGAAATCCTTTCTAAAAAAAAATACACTTCGTATGCAATGAATTTATTGGCCTTTGAATGCACATGATATATTTCTATCTTTGTGGTAAATATTGATAATGGTCTACAGTAAAAATAGTAAGTTAATAAAACCGGAATTAACCTACTGGTTCAACCATTGGACTAGTGACCCGATTACCTGCTTCTTGTTCAGGTTGGGTTTAATAACTACGGTTCTATGTGAAAAGCCGAAATGATAGTGATTCGGTCAGGTTTTTGAGAAAACCTGAACATGCACCCTCCTGCTAATAGCTGCATTGATTTGGAAAATATGACTATTGATTTGGCTTAATGTTGGGAGTTTATGTCAAGTAGGAATTAGAACTAAATTTCATTTTTCTGTACTTGATGGGAATTTACTATAGTTTGCCAGTGAAGGACTATACTGTAATAAGTCATTCACTTTTTGCACGAATTACTATTGACGTTTAAATGTTTCCCCCTTCATATTCTCTTGCATCTCATGCTCTCTACTCTTTTTTTCTATGTCTTGCATTGATCCGGGTCTCATAATCAACAGAATGGTGCGAAAACCAACACGTCAGCGACTATTAAGACGTCGACCACTCACATTTTCTCCATTTGGTCGTTCCATGGCTGTAGTTGCATCTATTAACGGGGGCAGGCACAAGATGCCAGGCTCCACATTACGAACAAAAGACTGTCCTAGCTCTTCTGGTATGCTTTTCTGTATACTGTACTTGCTTGTGCTCCTTCATTTTTAATATTAGTTTCTTCCCAGTATTTACCAACATTTGAAGACAAATATGCACATCTAGGTAATGGGTATCATCGCGTAGAAGATGAGAATGAACAAGCTGACACTTCTGATGGTGAAGAGTTTGAAGTTAGTACTTCATATTGCCAATTATGGCTATTTACCAACATTTTTTTTTTACCTTCTTTAGTTAATTGATTAATTATGTGGAAAGGGAGTTGTTCAAGCAGATTTTGTCTTCTTTGATCCAAAACCTGGCTACTTTCACGGAGTGAAGGTCCTGCTACAGACATACCTTGGCAGTAAGCAGTGGGATCTCAGTGGCTTTGTAGACTTGATACTGGGACAACCAACTGTAGGGACTGTTGTGAAGATTGAGAATGATGAAGACGATGCAGTATACTCTGTTATTACGGCTCTTAATCTGGGAAGATACCAGGCAGGCTACCTCCACCCCTTTATCCAACTATCTTGTCCTTTTTAATGCTTAGATATTGTTTCTTAAAAATTGTATGAATAGCTTTAGTTTCCCCACTTATGAAACTGTTTGAAATCATAATTTTAAAACCTTGGGCCATTCATGGCCAATAATTTGGTTTTGTTTATTACAGGATAATAAATGTATTGATGAGCTCAAGGGTTACCTCCTTAAAAGTGTGCCAGGAGAACTATGTGTTGGCTAAATTGAGGTCTCTTATAGGAGAGCATGCCGGGCATGTTGGTCTTGTGGTTTCTCAGCGTGTTGTAAATCTTCCTCCCCAGCTATTGCCACCGCTTTATGATTCTCTCTTTGATGAAGTATCATGGGCAACAGAAGATGAGGTTAGATGACATTCTCTTTATTAGCATGCTCAAGCTGACTTCCATTTCATGTTGGGCTGCTTGTTGAGCTGATGCTTGGAGTTAATTACTTATGTGTTGTTATTTTACTCGTCAAAGCCTACAGAGGAGCTTCAGAATTCCTTTCGCTTCAAATTTTATCTGATTATTAGTAAAATATACAAGGTATGATGTTGTAATAGTTCAATATATCGTATATGATTGCTAGAATTTGAACCGGAGTCTGCAACATCTAATAATTATTCCTTTTCTTGATGCATACCTGTAGCATAAGAGTGTAGACCAGATTAAAGGGCCAAGTCGAAGTGAAGATGAAGCTATAATGTACATCAAACCAGAAGATGAAGTTTTCCACAAGGTACTGGAGTTTTAATCTTTTGTCATTGTTGTATATTGAACTCAGGTTCCTGACTCTTCCTCTAATTGTTTCTTCAGCTGAGCTCGTGGTCCTTCAGCTTTGCCTTGCCTGCACAGCATGTTACAAATGAGGCAAGTTCTAGCATTGCAGCTTACGATAATTAAAAATACAATGTTTTACTGTATCATGTAAAACGAGTGGTTTAGAGGAGAGGATATTTGTGTAACAACCCTAGTTTGAATCAAGAAACCCACCCCCCCCCCCCCCCCCCCCGCGCCCTCCTTTTGCACGTTTCTACGCTCATAAAACTTTTATTTTCACTTATTCTCTCTCCTTTTTCTTCTTCTTGCCCTTTCAATGTTAGGGGTGTGTGTGGGTGGTAGGTTGAAAGCAGAATTTTTGCAAGGATTCGATCAAATTGGTTCTTGCAACCCCTGAAGACTTAGTTTGTGCTCACTCATACTATTATTCCTGGTCTTTCATGTTACTAGCAAATAGAAAACTTATTTTATCAGTGTTCTAACAGTTTTATAATCAGCATACATTTGCTATGAGAATTTTCCACTCTGCTTTTCCCATTTTTTTACAACCTTTTGCATCCAGTAACCATTTTGAACATTGAAAATTTATTAGTTACATTTATTTGTCTACTCTTTTGTGTACATCTTACTTCCGCTTGCCTTATTCTGACAATATTAAAAGCACTAATACAAAGTTTTCACATAATGAACTATTTCTTGCTTCCTTTGACACTGTCGTATCTCTGCAGCTTAAAAATTTCCAGTTGACGGGTTTAGTGATGGCCATTGAAGCGAGTAAAGTTTCTACATTCAGAAAACAGTTGCACTTGTTGATAGATGAAGAATGATATAACAAAAGGTTTTACAAGGTACGCACGGCATGCTAGTCATCTCATCATTACCAATTTACTTTTTCGCTAAAAAATTCATCTCATTTTACTTAATCTTTGCAGGTTCTAGAGTACTGGCTTTTGTGTTAAATTCATTGTCCAAGTGACCAGAAATGGAGCCACCAGATTCAGGTCACCATCACTTTTTGCACTATACTGCAGGTCCACAAGGATAACTGCATCTAACACCTCCCTGGTCTCCATATTTCATTCAGTACAATCGATTTCTTGTTGTTAACTGCTTACACAATGTGTATTTGATTTAATTAGAGAGAAATTATTGCTCCTGATTGATTTTGTACACTGGCTTTGAGCTATAAATTTTGGAATACATAATTATTCACAAATTTTGTTTGATTACATTGACCTGATCCATCACTTTTCTACTGATTCAAGGGAATTTATTACATTATGTTGGATAGTACCAATGTAGTCCAAAATGGTGTGTACTAGCAAGGAATGAGATCATATGTACACAGAAATTTATAAGACCTGTGCTTGAAAATTGAAATAAAAGATAATAGATAACAGAATCAAATAAATTTCTTCCGAAAGAGGCGGATCATTTTACACAAAACTTAATGATATTAATTGTGATGCTTGGACTCTTTCAAAAGTGGAAAAGTGTCCATGTCGACACGAATACCGATACGGGATATGGATTGGATCCTTGGTTTTGAAGTTGGACATGGCAGCAAAAGGGGGAAGACAACTGCTTTTTGGCTTTGCATATAGGGTTTTGCAGGAGTCGAGGAAGGTATATGGATGCAGAAAGAAGGTAGACAAGAAGACGGTTGTTTCTTGGCTTTAGGGTTTTGCAGGAGTCGAGGAAGGTAGAGGGATGCAAAAAGAATGTAAGAGTCGGGGAAGACGAGGCGGCTATTGGGTTTGTTGGTTAGTGGGCTTGTAGTTAGTTTGGGCTTTAGGAATGTTAAAAGGGAAAATTTCATAGAGGAAATGACACCTAGAAATGACACCTAGACTTGGATTTAAGTTACCATTTTCAAAAATACAATATCATTTTTATTATTGCATAAATCAGGTTTTCACTATAATTAAATTAAAGTTAAATTAAGCTAACCAATTCCGTCATTTATGTGCAATTGAAGAGAGAGGGTGGTCCCAACATGGTAACTTATATCTAATAACCAACTAAAAGCCAAACATCACCTCATTTAAAATAAAAAATCTCAAATCTCCAATAACCTCTACTCGCCGTCCATGAACCCTAAAATCCCAAATTGATTATTGGGTGACAATCTACATTATTCGCAGGGGAAAGGGACGACGACATTTTGAGGAAGAAAACTATGTGACAAAAGGGAGTGGGAGGTGGTGTTGGTGACAGCTGATTGTGATCGGAATAGTGTAATGATGAGAACAAGGAGTTGTGACCGGAAGGCACAACCCAGAGCTGGAGACGCACAAGGAAACACCCAGGGTAAGGGAGGAAGGTCGAGAGTGTCAAAGAGGTAAAAAGAAAAGTCGTGAAGAAATGCCCAGAAATTCTCAATCCAAATCAAAGAAAGTAAGTTCGTCTGCGGTAAATTGAAATTGTTGGAATATCATTTGTGACCTATCAACTGCCAATTATGACCTCATTATTCTATTTGAATATAACGATAACACTAGAGTCACAATTACTGATTCGATTTATGACCTAGCGTTTTGAATGCGGGTTAATGTGCTTTGTGTCATGGTGTTGTGTTCTGAAGGTGGATCTGTGTCATTTGTGACCTAACGATTTGTGACTGCAGTATATGAAGGTGGATTTCAGCTGACACAATCGTGACCTCCTTGCACCAATAATTAGGCTAAAACGCGATCCTCTAAGCTCAAAGAATTTGTGACCTCCTAGTAGGAACTAATTCCCAATTGCAGAGAAGAACGGTCTTGTTTCAGGAAGATCTGACTGTTTCAGAGCCGTTTTGATCCTTTACGGGAATATTGTTTTTCAAATGGTAACTGATTCCGTGATTTAAGGGAATGTTTTAAAACATACCACATTTACGAATTTTCTATATTTAATATTTTCTACTTTTTTTATTGATTAAAACCTAATTTCTGAAACTTGAAAGTATATAATGTAAAATTGAAATAGTGTTTAATAAATACCTTATATATGTATTGTTCCCAATTTCATATTCAAGTTTAACTTATTTCAAAAATAAGAAAAAATGTTTATTATTTCAAAAATCAGATATTAATTAATATTTTTTATAAAATAATTAATTAAATATATTAAGATCACAGCTCTATATTATTTGCTCACAAATTATCGAATTAATTGGTCACAAATTATTTTTCTATCACCAATTAGAAGCTTTATAGTTAAAAATTATTTTATGGTCAC
This sequence comes from Fraxinus excelsior, assembly GCA_019097785.1. NCBI lineage: Eukaryota > Viridiplantae > Streptophyta > Magnoliopsida > Lamiales > Oleaceae > Fraxinus > Fraxinus excelsior. The sequence continues at coordinate 1,525,334 of CM032640.1, forward strand.
AAATAAAAAATTTTATAGGTCACAAATTATTTTCCGGTGACAAATCACAAATGTTAAAGTTATGACTCAAATTTTTAGGTCACGTATTATTTATTGGTCACAAAATATCCAATTTATTGGTCACAATCTCAAATAATTAGTCACAGATAGGGCTGGGCGTGGGTCGGTTCGGTTCAGTTCTGAAGATAACCGAACTAACCCAAAACTTTAATAAATGGAACCGTCGGGTCCAAATATAATTATGGAACCGTTCGGATTCGGTTATGTACCATAATTAAATTTTTTAATATTTACAACAACACTAAATACAAATAAAATATTAAAAATAGATTAATTCAATTTATACAAACACCAAAAAGTAGATAAAATCTTTATATCGTTGATTTATATCAATAGTTCATTTGTTTCAAGCAGTCTGCATAAAGAAAATGAAATATAAATTAAAAGTTATAAAAATAAAATATTTTTAAGTATTGGTAATACTTACTGACTATTTGATTTAATCATCAATTGCTTGACTTATCATAGTAAAAAACTCTACAACATAATTGAAAAGATTGAGGAGCTTCAAAATTGATTAATGAGCTACCGCTGCCGGGTGAACTAATGAATGGAGATCGAAATGTAGGTTTTACAAATTACAATTATCAAATGATTTGGCTGAGTTTGTACTTTACTAGTGGGCTTACCAATGACAGGCCCAAATGTTGGGCAACTGGGCCAACAAAAAAATAAATTTGGTTGGACTTAGTTGGTTTCTTTAATTAATTTGGTAATTTGTTTATTAAAAAAAATTCGGTTCTTATTCGGTTATCGATTCGGATACACGTTCGGGTATTTAACTTATGAAGAACTGATCGGTTCGATTCGGTTCGGGAGTTTTGCCCAGCCCTAGTCACAGACACCTCACCCCGCGCGCATCCCACCCACAGCCAATACACTACCGCCATGATCACCATCGTCGACTGCCACCACCTGCAACTCCACCTACGCCATCAACAAAAATCAACATAAACCCCTATCACCACCAAAATATGGAAACCACCACCGCCACTCCAACTACAAAAATCAAAACCAACACCTCACCACCACAACCAGATCCACCACCACATGTACCAACCAACTATAACACCACCATCAGGGCAACCCACCACCGTACCAACATCACAATAGCACCAGTAGGCAGCCAAAGGTCTCTCCACCGCCAATATCCCTGAAGCTCATACCATACTAACTTCACCATCACCATCACCACCACCACCGCCGCCGCCGCCAACACCTCTTCCCACACAACCAACAAAAACCACCTAAAACCCCAGAACAACACCAAAACCACCACCACCACCACCACGACAAGCAGCACCAACACCATCATTATACCCAAGCAAGTTCACTATTGCTACCAGCATCTCACCACCGTAGCACTTCATCACTGCTACGACTACGACATGAAAACCAATGGAGCGCTACCATCGCCAACAAACACCAACAACCATAAAATATCACCACATACAAAAACCACCAACTAGAGTGGGCCTAGTGGACTCGAGCTGTCATCACAAACAAACACCACCAACGACTTCGGCTATAGTGACGACGACTAGAGCTGTCACGGACAAACAATAACAATGCTCCAGCTGCAGCTGCGTGGTGACGGCGCCATCGTCACTGGAGCGATGCCATTCTTAGAGATGTCATCACAAAAGAATACTACTTTAAACTAATCAAAGTCTACAGGCATCGCGCAGAGCAAACAACGCAGTGATCGTCCATTGCTGCAACGACATCACACGGCCCCTCATGATGCCGCCGTAAAGGCATTGCTCTGAGCAAAAGGGGAAGATCATGAGCACCGCCAATAGTGCCTCTGTGTGGTGTGGAGAGAGAGAGAGAGAGAGAGAGATTAGATTCAAATGTTTCATGGTTTAAAATTGGGTGCGGTGAATGTTTTGGTAGGTGGTGAGTTTGTAGATTTATTTAAGTTTATAATATGATTATTGATATTTAAAAAATATAATGTAATCTGATTTTTGTATAAAAAAATTTTAAATCCGATTTTTGAAATTGAAACTTCAAAAATCTAGTTAGTTGTAATTTCACATGTTAAAATTCTAGGTTATTATGAGAATAGGGTTTATGGATAAGTGGGCGTAAGGAAAATTGGGTGAGCATTTTTTTTATTTTTATTTTTTTGGAGTTTTTTCGGAATCTTTTTCTGACAAGTAAAAACAACAACTAAAAGATGAACTAACTTTTTATTTTGAATTTATTTTTGTATTCAATTTCTTATTTCTTATATTTATGAGTCTGAACTTTTTATTTTATAATTAAAATGATTTAGTGCTATATTTTTACTTGGTATTAAATTTAAATTTATTTCTATAATATTTTTTAAATAATATCTAAGATATTGAAATCAATTTTTTCTTTAATTTTTTGAAAAGAATTTATTTTGATTTTAAATTTAAATTAATTTTAAATTATAATCCAATTGTTTAAATTGATTATAATCCAACTATTTAAAAATATATTTTGTAAGACTTATCCCCGTATTCGTCTTCAAATTTCTGATTCTTTTTAACTCTATTCATATATCTTAATTTTAGAAATGAGAAGGATCCGACTTCTAAATAAGTATCTGTATCCGACACACGCAACCAAGTCCGAGTATCATAGGATATTAAACCTAGAGAGTGAGTTAATGTGGTTCTACTGTTCAGAAAAAAACTTGGCTCATTACTAAACTTGTTGAAGAAATGAAATATAATCAAGATCTATATTTTTTTTTTCACAGGTTGAATCGATTATTAGAATAAAAATTAGGATACATTCTTTGATGTTTTATACGTTCATATTATCATTACTATTTCAATATTTTCTCAAGTATCGTTGAAATAATAATAGAAAAAAAGGAGGAGCTCTTCGACCTCTTTTTCAGTAATTTTATAATGAGCCCATCATATTGTCAAAGTTGATAAATGATCACTATGAGTCACACAGACTCGATAGAATTTGATCAAAAGACCCTAACATCATTAGTTTAATTGCTTAGAAATGTAGTACTTACCTAGCCCTTGTTTGTTTCACATTATTTTAACATCAAAATGAAATTTTGGACCTTTTTTTCAAAGCAGTGGGTCCCACCCTAAGACAAAGTGGTCAAAAATTGCAATTGATACCCCCAAGCAACGGTCAAAATTCTCCTTAAAATGTCAAACAAACAAGATGCTAACCTGCTTAAAATTCTAGCAAGTTTATGAGCTTTTCTACTGAAAATATGTATGTATTATGCTAAAGATGAAAATGTAGTTTAGCTAACCTTTTAATCTGGAAGAAATGCTTCGGAATTTTGTTCATGAGGCATTTAGTTATCAAAATTAGTTTAAGTTATTTGAGAGAGTTATTAGAAAAGTAAGTTATGAATTGTGCACATTCTCAATTCAAATACATTGTTGAGAAGATTAGGACAATATTTTCAGTGGTGAATGCATTGAAAGTTGGATTTTATGTATTGATCAGTTTTTATTTATATAAAGTGATTATTGTAGCTTATTTTCAAGGTACGCTCTTGGTTTTATTCACTCTGTTGTGGCTCATCATAACAGTTATCTAAATGAACACAGTATTCATATGCTATATGGATGCTAAATTTTGATCAGGCAAGACAATCCTCTATTACGCTTCAGTGGCTAAGTTATTTAAAAAGTGCTCGTGTGATTGAAATCTCATAACTTGGCGTTTGAACCCTCTTGGGGAAATAGTTTAACTTGGCTGAGATTTGCCAAGAAAAAACATTATCTATCATTATCATTTTTGCTGGGAATGAATTCCCTTGCACCACTAAGAAAGTGAGATCCCATCCAATTGGGCATAACTTCTGCACCAGTTAAGAAACGCAGTAACTGATGTGGCTCGATAAGGAAGATTGCCAATGTTCTTGAATGTTGAAGAGCTTCGGCTAGGTAACCCAAGTGCTAGGTTTGCTACTTTGTAGGTTTGTATTTGTCATCGTCCTCAGTTATTTTACACATTTCGCTCATCCTTTTATTATTTTCACTCTTTTATATTAGAAATCAAAATTTAGCAGTATTTGGTTTTAAAATGTTAATGCATTTCTTGGATTCAAATGATTTTTGCTTGAAAAAACAGGTACATGGCCTACTGCATATAATCACATTAAGGGGCATGTGGGTGTTGCCAACAAATAAGAGGACACACTCTCCTCTGCCCTTCTCATGAGGGCATATCACTCCATTGCATGTCTATATCATGGGGCCCCAAACTAAAACAATAAAACTTCTTTTATCATTTTTGAGGCCTTACCATTGTTTCTGAGGTTTCAGAAATTGCAATCAATATATGCATAGGAGGTAGACATGAAGCACATGGTAGCAGCTAAGTTTTGCTGTCTTTAAGGACCATTTGGTCCTACTTGGGATATTGATGTATCATGGAAAGGTTAATTGTATATGAATATCCTCTTTTTTTCTTTCTTGTGTACACGTCGGTTCTTTTGGTTATGTAAAGAGCTTTCTGAGACGATTACTTCATAGACAATTATCGATCGTCTATCTCAAAATATCTTCACCTCTTAAGAAGAAGGATATCTTCATTGGACTTCCTGGAAACTGTATGTAATATTCATTATTAGATAATTAAGCATCGTTGTTCATGATAAATTACTAAGCGGTATGAGAAATTCATTGTACATTGATTTATTTAATAGAAAGAATATTAATTATTAATTATCTCAAATGATTTAAAGATGTTCCAATTAATTCCTCAATATTTTCTTTAGTTAGAAACTTGTGGGCGTGTATAGAACTATCTAGCTACTTCGCTAAATTTCCATAGGTAAACATGAAATTGACTTAATCTTTGTAATGTAATAAAGGAGACACCACATCTCCAAGACGAGGCAATCCATGTCACTGGCAATAAATCTATGAGAATGTGTTGATATCATCCTTTTTTTTTTTTCTCGAGCTTTTCAAAATGGTAATAGCATAACAGTCATCATTACTTTGCTGACTTACATACTCGAGTACAAAATTGACACCACGATTTGAGTGTAACTTACATTCAGGGGCGGACGCAGAAGATTTTTGTTAGGGGGGCACACTCGAACTTGCAAAGAAGTTGGGATAAATTTTACACTCGAAAATTTACGTAAAAAAAAAAATCATATCCCATATAATTTTGCATCCGAAAATTTACATGGGATATGACTTTTTCAGATGTAAAATTTCGAAAAAAATTTATGTCATGTTCCACATAAAGTTTCTTAATAAATGATGAAAATTACATTGAAGTGTATCGCAAAAATAGTAAATTTTAATGAAATAATTGATTTTTTTTGAAAAAATGCGAATTAGACGTTTTTCTTTAAGACTTACGTTTAACATATTTTTAACTATTTTCGATATCTATTTGGACTATTCGATATACCCATAATGTAGTTATCGAAATAAGCTTTGAGATTACTTAAGCAATTTGTAGATTTGATTAGCATACAATCGTCGGTAAATTTTTAAAATTAGCATGTTATCGAAATTCAATTTATTATGATTTTGCCCCTATTTGGTGGAAATTAAAATCAAATTTGTAGTAAATTTTGATAAAAGTTAAAACATTTATGGATTCTATGAAATATATTATTAAAATTTATTGTAAACTTTGATTTAGATTAAAATTTAGATTTCAATCGATACCAAACACGAAAAAAAAAAAAAAAAATTCAAAAGTTAGGGGAGGCACGTGCCCCCCCAGGACCCCCCTGTGTCCGCCCCTGCTTACAGTGATCATTACTTTTCTAACTTACAATGGAGTTTTAGCTCATCTCTAACAAGTAGCAGGGGCGGAGCCCAATGAAATCCAGGGCAGGTCCAACCCAATGGCCCTTTTTTTTTAATGAATATCCACTAATGCCCAACCCAAAAGTGAAGCCCAAAACCATTACCGATGCCTAGACGGCCAAAAATTAGGCACAAGCCAATCCAGTTCGTTCAAAAATCTAGACGGCCAGACCAATACCCATTTCAATTCATCGCCTCCACCTTCGCCTCCCAGTCTCGACTTCTTCGCCCTGTCACAACCCATACCCATTATCCACTCTTTCAACCTGAACGGTTGAACCTGTTGCTGCTCATGCTCGCCTTCGTCCTTGTTCCGCTGTTCGAGCCCTATACGATAGTGGACGGCGAGTCTGTGACTGCTGGGCGCCGTCAATTCTTCGACAATTGGCAGCAGCAGAAGAAAAATGATTATGTGAAGCCCTTAACCCCGAACCTGAAGCTTATGGAGTTATCCCTGATTTTCTGCCTAATCTTTTTTTTATGTTGATTTGTGGGTTTTGTGATAATGTTTGATCTTTTACTTTTTTACTTTTGAAATTAGCATTTTGCTCTTCAATTGCTTAAAGTCTACCATATACACATTGTTGTACAATTGATTTGGTTACCAGACTTCCTTCCAGTATTGCTACATGCATGCCTGCCTCTGTGACTGTGGGTCATTGCTTACTCTGTCACTGTAATTTGTGAAGTGAATTACATAAGTTCTGGAAATAGTATTGCCCTGTAAATTGCATTGTGAATTGCCCTATGAATTGTCCTTGCTTATAGTATTGTTACTCCACCCCTGTTTAGTTTATAGTATTGTTATGTGAATTGCCCTATGAATTGTTTTCAGTAGTAATTGGATATCTAATGTTTAAATCTAGTTATAAAATGAAGACATTTTTTCAAAGAAAAACTAATGTAGACAATGTAAATGTTGATGGGGGGGATGTCGAATAATGTGGAATCTGATGTCACTAAACTTCTGACTGATCCTAGTCTAAGGATACCCATTTTGGATTATAATGTTAACATTCGAGATCAAGTTCGAAGAGCATATATGTTAAAGAGTCCTTGTCAGCCCCAAGATCACGACTTTTCCAAATGAATATTTTGGAATAAAAGTTAGACGATTCAATGCTTCTTAGTTTAAAGAGTTTGGTTCTTAGTTGGAGTACAATGTAGAAAACGATATTGCTTATCGTTTGTATTGTTATTTTTTCAAAACAAGTTCTAGAGATCAAGGTAGAGATGTGTCTTTTATTGGTGAAGGTTTTACATATTGGAAAGATAAAAAAAACTCCATAATCATGTTGGAGAACTTGATTATGCACATAATCAAACTTGCATTAAGTGCGAAGTTTTGATGAATCAAGAGCAACACATTCAATTAGTTTTCTAAAAGCAGCCAAAATAAGTAAGAAGTGCATATGTTACCCGTCTTATTGCATCTATTGGTTGTGTTCGACTTATATTGCGACAAGGGCACTCATTTCAGGGCCACGATAATTATAAAGATTCTCTCAATTCAAGTAATTTCTTAGTCCTATTGAAATTTTTGGCTGCTGAAAATGAAGATATTAATGTCGTCACATTGAGAACTGCTCCTCAAAATCTCAACTGACATCACCCGATGATCAAAATGTTATAGTAAATGCTTGTGATGTTGAGACGATCGATGTTATTTTTCAAAGATGTGGCGATTCATTATTTTCTATTCTAGTTGATAAATCTCGTGATATGTCGATGAAAGAGTAAATGTTAGTTGTATTACGTTATTTAGATAACGGTGAACATATGAATGAACGCTTCATAGGGATTGAACATGTTACAATCACCACAGCTCTATCACTTAAGACTGCAATTGATAAAGTATTTCCTAGATAACTTGAGCATATCTAGCTTGAGAGGACAAGGTTATAATGGGGCAAGTAATATTCAAGGTAAATTTAATGGTCCTGAAATCACTCATTTTAAAGGAGAATCCATGTACCCTTTACATTCACTATTTTGCTCTTAAACTCCAATTAGCTCTTGTAACTGTTGCAATTAAGAATATTCTTATTACTAATTTCTTTCGTGTAGTTGATGATGTGTTAAATACTGTTGGAGCATCTTCTAAACGTTGTGATTTTCTTCGAGAGAAACAATCGGATTTTATTGTTGAGACATTGGAGAAATGTGAAATTTTGAGTGAATGGGGATTTAATCAAGAAACAACCCTTCAACATTTTGGTGATAAACGATGTAGTTCACATTATAATTCTTTGGTCAGCATACTTGTCATGTTCTCTTCTGTTAGTGAAGTACTTGCAATGATTATTAAAGATGACTCTTGTTCTTGTGATCAAAGGTCTGATGCGATAAATTCATTGGAGTCAATACAGACATTTGATTTTGCATTTAATTTAGAGCGATGAGAAGTTTTTTGAGATTTCAAATGAATTGTCAAAGACATTGCAAAGGAAAGATCAAGATATTGTGAATGCAATACAATTGGTGAAATTGTGCACGACGACTCCAAATAATATGAGATGAAGGGTGAGACTCCTTTTTGGAAGAACTATATTCTTTCTGTCAACGACATTATATTGATGTACCCGGCATGGATGATATGTTTGTACAGAGGGCACTTCGTGGTTGCCCACAACGTAATCCTCCAGAAATTACAAACTTACATTATTATCGGATAGATTTGTTCTATTCTGTCATCGATCTACAACTTCAAAAATTGAATGATCGTTTATCGAAGATAAATACATAGTTACTCATTTGTGTAGCTTGTTTATGTCTACAATATTCATTTTCTTCTTTTGACAAGAAAATTTTGATTCGACTTACTGAACTTTATCCATTAGATTTCTCTATAGTAAATCTCGGTGTACTTCATGATCAACTTGAAACTTGTATTTTTGATATGAGCACTAACAAAGAGTTTAAAGGGTTGAACAACCTTGGTGATCTTGTAGAAAAGTTAGTCCCGACAAAGAAAAATGTGGTATATTCATTGATTTACAAACTTTTGACTTTAACATTGATTCTACGAGTTGCTATCGTTACTATTGGTAGAGTCTTTTTTGCAACAATAGTAAATTATAGATTGTGTAATCGGATGAGTGATCAGTAGATAAATAATAGCACAATTGTTTATGTAGAGAAAGATATATTTTTGAAACTCGATAATGAAGTTATTTCACAACGATATCAAAGTATGAAAACTCGCAAGAAACAAGTGTAATTTATAAACTATGTCATTTTTAGTATTGTCATAATATTATTTTATATGTTTATCATCATTAAATCCATAACCAAATATTCGACGTTCAACATCGATAAATTGTGTCTACATGGAATTATTTTCCGCCCCTGACAAGTAGTACACGTCATTGACAATAAATCTACAAAAATATTTAGTTATCACCATTTTCTTCGGCTTTTCAATAGACAATAACTTATTTTTACATTGATGTGAGTGAACTCTTACATGAAAATGGAAAAGGACCTTCCTCTTTCTTATGATGCTTGATGGTTTTTCTCCTTTGCATCTGTAAAGGTTTCCTTTCCTTTTTCTCCATTGCTGTAAAAAAAAAGGTAGGAATTGAATCAGCTGGCATTGGCGAAGGAAAATTGATTTAGGGCCATCCTCTTTTATTTTTTTTTTTCCCTAAAACTAAATACTTTTTATTATTATTTCTCAAATGCCCTTTTTATAGTGTTGTCCAATCAAATAGTATGGCATGATAAATATTTCTTGTCATACCACATTTTCTTAAATTGCTGTCTGAATGGATGAAGGTGTCGATGGATCTGATTGATTATTGAACATTATTAGCAGTGGCCACATATCCTCTCTCCATATCCAACATAAATTATTGGACTGAAAAGCCCACCCAAAAAGTTGATTACCAACCAATTTTACTTTATATAAACGTCTCGCTACTACGCAGTAATGTCTAATCTATAATGCTAAACATATCATTAGAATACACTTAATATATTAAAGAAGGCTAGATAGAGTACGACAATAAATAACTCACACAACTTTTTTTTCTTTAATTTTGTCCAATCGTGAAACTTCATATTCGATCAATATATCAAAAATGATGTTAGTGCTTCCATTCATATTCTCCATCAATCAATGATTTGAATAGAATATTTCCATCCTCAATACATACATAAATTCCTTTGATAAGATTTGGAGGTTAATGGCATAGTACACATATGGTTAAAGGTGAGAATGGTTGGATATGACATTTAATTTTCCAAGGGAGCTAATAAATATGTTTCAAAATTTTCATCTTACTTTATATTATATTCACAAAAATGGAGTTCAAATTATTAATGATGTGATGTACTTCCCATAAAGTATCCTTACCAAGCTCTTTAATTTAAGAGTAATGCTAAGGGTCAAAATGCACATCATATAAAGTAATTAAAGTTTAGCATATTCGAGATCAAGTCTAGTTCAAATCGTAAAAAATAATCCACACAAGATCATTAACTCGGGGTGAAATAAAATTAAAAAAATGAAAATATTGTAGCAACGAACCAACCCCGAAAATTCATCTACTAAAATTCAATTCATCTACTAAAAAAAAAAAAAGTCACAAACCAACCCTGAAAATGAAATATAGTTTGAATTAAGTAAATATCTCCAACTACTTGCTTTATTTATATATATTTTTTAAAGTGGTGATGGTGGTGGTTTTAGGGTTCATAATCAATCCACTTCAAAAGAAATACATGGCTCTTTTTTTATCTAATAATAATTTTTGGTCAAAATAGAATTTCGAGATTGATAATTAATACTCAAATATGATTAATCATAATTTAATAGATACCAAGTGGTAAAGCCATGAAATCTCCCTATCATATAACTTGGAAATTTCCATCAACTAATTTAATGGTCCAAAATGAACATATTTTTTTATAAGTCGGCAACATCCAGCCGCTCGTTTAACGAAGTTTCAATACATTCATCTATTGTCTAAACAAACATTATTTACATAATTTATACGTAATTTGATAAAAGATATGTAGATAATTATACATCATTTTGGACCTCTCATATACGACATTTTATACGTATGTAACTCTGAATGTTCATTCGTGAGGGTATATGGTAAGAGCCCGTTTGGTATGGATTAAAATCAGATTAAAATTAAAAAACTAGCCGCTATTGTTGACTTTTATTAAATGAGTGTGATCCAATAACGACCATATTTTTAATTTTAATGGGATTTTAATCCCTAGAGAACGGGGCCTAAGTCTACATCATTTTATACGTATGTAACTCTAATATAATTGTAAGTTGGATTAATTTAATTGAGATATAAGTAGCATATGCTAAGTCTACATCATTTAGCCGGCACAAATAACAAAATATATCTCTCTATATTAATTGCAAATGATTGTGTATATGCAAAAGAAAAAAAAAATGATATATTTCTAAATTTTGGAAGAATAATTCATAGTTTTTAAAAATCTGACAATGTCTTGAGAAAGGGACATGAACGCTTGATATTTTTTTTGGGTGCCAATCAATTTTTTCTATCTTCTTTACGAATTTTCTTTTATTAATCCACTATGAAGGTAATTGACAAGGATGTAACTGGAATCAATCGAATAGAATAAATTCAAAGCCGGAATCATTGATCGTGAATTAGGATAAGGGAGATTTTGTGGTTTACAAAGATTTAGGCTTAAGAGCCGGCATGAAATTGGTTTACTGTTTTGTTTTATTAATGAGAAAACGAAAGAAGAAGTAGAGATTAAAATCAGATCAAAATTAGTCGTTATTGTTGACTTTTATTAGACGAATGAGACTCAATACGGTTATATTTTCAATTTTAATCTCTACCAAACACTCCCGTAATATGATGTTTAAAATCATATACATTTATTTTGAAATTTCACTCATAATATGAGAAATTATAGTTTTGCTACAAGATTAAGCCCATGTTTAGTTTGGATTGAATCTAATTAAAATTTTAAATCAAAATCAAAAATTAATTTTAATTACATATTTCATACGAGCCTCAATTTTCCAGCCACACGTTTCATCAATTTTTTTTAAAAAAAAAAAACTAAAAATATGATTTTAATATACACCAAAGTTTGGCTAAATTGATAGAGAAAGTTGGCAAAAATTTCCATATTTTAAATGGGAAATTTTTTAATTGGGTCCCTAAACTTTTACAAGAATAGCATATGGATACTTAATCAATTGTTTTGAGCTTTAGGTCTTCAAACTTTTAATTTCATTGCAGATTAGTACCCATTCATCAATTGTTTATAGTGTACATATTTTCACCTTAACAATGATCATGCGTGTTTAATAAATAGTGAATATGAATGAGCAATACAGTAAACACATATTTAACTAAATATTTTTTAAATTTAATTTATATTATCAGTATCGTATTCTTTGAGAATACTTCTCTCTCACGAGAAGTCTTACAGTTATTGAAATTGAAGGTGGTCCAACAACAAAAGCATATTCCATTTTTGAATTCAATCTTGTTAGGTGTTACGTATAAGATAATGACCACGTAAAAGATATAATAAAATATTTTTAACTATTAAATTAAAATTAGAATTATTAGTAAATTTATTCTCACAGCCCTCTCAGCCACACGTGTACAGCTAATATTGTGGAGTTTTAATTGAGGCCACAAAGAAAAAGACTCTGAATGCAACAAGAAAGTGATTAGAAAAAAGTTGTACACACAATGTATATTGTACAATTGGTCAACGTGGTCCAACACATAATTTCGAAATATCTTGTTTGATACACGTTCTCATTTTCAACCACACATTCTTCAATAAAATAATATTTTTCATCACATCAATAATATTTCCTTCTTTTTCAACCACACATTATCTATCAATCTACTATTCCAAAATACATTTTTCTAAAATAATGTGGCTCAAACACACCCATAAGTTGAAAATGAATTATAAGCAATGAGAAGATAATTGAGAGGACTATATACATGTATTTGTGAAAATGATTTGGTCAAAAATTATCAATGATATTTTCCTCTAAAAGTCACAATTTGCTATATTATATATAAAAAAAAAAAGTTGAACCCCAACCGTCCCACCCTGCCTCGACCCTAAAGCATTGTGAAAGAGGTAAATCGCTGGATATGTCTCAACGGGACATGGGCACACAAAGAATCCAATTCCAAACATTGTTAGAGGCAAAAATCGAATTCTCACACTGCGATTGTCAGCTCAACTGAGACTACTTCAATCATATCATTTGTACCATTAAGCTATACCCCGATGGGCCATAATTTGCTATGTTGATTGCACATGTCAATGTGTACATCCATTTGATGTTTATGATTAACTTCGGTCACTTAAAAGTTTTCCAAATTTTATAGAAATGAATATCGTGAGTCTGCTCATAAAATAAATAATGGATAAATGAAGGTAATTCTATACTTATTTTAAAATCGTGAATTTTTTTTAATATAAATACACCAATACCATTCAATTAGAATTATGTCACATTCCTTAAATCATGAGCCTATGTGTAGTTTCCTCTCACTTTGCGGTTGTTCAATTCCATGGGATAAAGTGAACATTGTATGCCGATGTTTCAAAAAACATAAAATGTTTGTTTACATTTTAAAACGACTTTTAAACACGATCAAACATACCTCACCAAATCTGCACATGTCGTAAGATTTGCTGCTTTTTTGGTTGTTGGAACAAGGATGTCATAATTCCAACCGGGCACGTGTTAAGTTAAAAGTAACTTTCAATAATAAAATACACATGGTGGTGCTGCTCTAAACAAGGCATTATCCATTCCTTTTAGCCTAGCAGTCATTATGTTTTTCACAACACCCTTTTATTTTACCCACTCAAATTAGAGTGGACAATTCACCACTTTCATCTTTACTAACTAAAGGATTTGTCTATTCTTTTCTTTTACAAATTTTTTCACAAAATATTCCTTTAACTAGTGTATGAACATGTTAGGGATGCCTTCTAAAGGTAATTTTTCTCTCGTATTTTACTTATTTTTTATTCACATATTTTGTAAGATCCACTAATAATACACACTTAGAAGCACTAATTCAGTTTTTTTCTTTCTCGATAAGTATTTCAAAATCATTTCCCGTCGAGCTATTTTTTTAGTACAATCGTGTAAGTAGATAATATTTGGTAGCACCAATTAAAATACTACATGATGAACATGTAGGTACCGAGTCGTGACATTAGGACTTCTTGAGAATCGCATTGAAAAGGCTCTCACTAAAAATCTCATGTCATGAGAATTTTTTGAGATCAAATCGAATAAGTTCCCATTGAAATTAGAAAAAAAGTGTGAACCTATTTATTTAGACTGTGATTTGACTTAGTACTTTGTTCAATATCGGATATTAGTTCAGTGGTATAGCGCACCTCTGATAATTGCGTCGTTGTGTACTTAGATTAATACGGATTGATTTCACAACATAGAAGTCAAGAATTGACCCATTAATTTAAAACATGTCGAGGGTACTTGCACCTTATCTTCAGCAAAAGAAAAGGAAAAATTGGTGTTGGTGTGGGAGTGGGATGGACAATTTTAGGTATAAAAATAGTTAGTAATAATTTCAATATCTTAAAAAAGGTGCAATGACAGGTTTCAGGCAAAGACAGCCAAGCATGGCTGGATCTATCTCTAAGTGCTAAAAATAGTATATACCACACCCCAATGCCCACACCCACAAGCTCTTGGAATCTCTACACGTTGTTAGAATCACGTGGCTGATGGATGTGGGGCCCTTTGGCTTGTGTGGCCCCCACTGCTTTGGTACAATCAATCCTACATCATGATTATACCAATAGAATGAAAAGCTAGTGGTGGCGGAGTGGCCAGTGGCCGGTGCAGTATGGTGGTGGTGGGCGCCTCCGCCTTACGGTTTCAGTCTGTTCTGTTGGGCCGCCTTTGGCCTCCACCATGCTGCATACGTCACGTGTAAATATGCCCATATTTTACATTTTTTTTTTTGAAAAAATAGTATTTAAATAATAATTTTTTTTTAAGAATATAAGATTAGAAACTTAAAAAAGAAAGATTGATTTTATGTGAATATTATTTTACCATGAGAATATATAATTGAAAATTAGTAGGAGAAACCCTTTTTTTTGGTTAAAAAGAATGATTGTCAACAAGGACTATGGACCTGCTTGAGCCTCATTTTTATGTAGAATTAGAGGTGGCAATGAGCAGAGTCGAGCCGGCTCGGCTCGTTACCCTACGAGCTGAGAGGCTCGGCTCGTGAGATTTTTTTTTTTTTTTTTGTAACTGTAAGGGTAAGGAGAAAAAAAAAAGTTGGACGAGCCCGAGCGGCTCGTGGGTCGCTACAGTACGAGCCGAGCAGGTGAGCTGAGGAGCTACTCGACTCGATTGCCACCTCTATGTAGAATGCATTTTAGAAATAGTAAATTGATAGAAAATGTATGATTAAAAAATGAATATAAAGTTGGATTACGAGTATTTTGAAAAATGAAATGGAAATCAAATGAGGGCTATATTTACAATTTTTCTCTTGCGTGATAGAGATTGATTTGGATTTAATTGATTTTTACTTCAAAAAAATAAAAATAAAAATCAATCATGTTATATGAACATTATCTTTCCCATCATTATTTACGTTGTATTACGTGTCAAAACGCTATCGAATAATTTAATAAAATACTTTTTTCGTCTACAATTATTTGAAAGCTAAAGAAATTTCATTCTGATCAATATAAAGGAGATGATGTACATTTAACATTATGCCCCCGTTTGTTTCTCATTTTTCATCTATAAAAATGAAAATTATGATCGTTATCCATCACATCAAACCATCAATTTTGAATTTATATCTTTTGTTTGAGACCCAATAACGACTATATTTTTCATTCTTTTTCTACAATAATGAGAATCAAACGGCACCTATAATTATGCTATGTGTACATTTTATTTTATATCATTTTTATATTGTGTCGCTTGTAAACACATAATTGGATAATTTTTAAAAACGACACATTTCTTCGTCCAATAATTTTTGAATTTGCACGCAATGTACACAAAGATTTAATTCATGAAATCTACCATTAACATAATTCTTAACCTTGTTGAAAAAAATTACTGATAAGTAAATATTAAGCATAGTCAAACATGCAGATGCAGTGAGTGACTAAAGTGGAGTGAAAAAAAATGTGGTGTACTGTTCGTTTGAGACAGAGGGGTGGGGCAGAATCCGGTACAACGCACAGATGAGAGAGAAAGTTCAAAGACACATAGGGAATTGAGAAGATAAGGCTGCCAGTGACGCCGTTAATTCTTTCGATTCTCCGTTGCTGTATTTGCCTTTCCTTGTTTGCCATCTGCCGTTCAAAAGGACCAGATGTTGACGGCGTCGGGGTCATTTGGTCAATTGGATTCCCTCATGTGGGCCATATATGACCTCCAAATGTCATTATACGCGCTTTTGCACGCGCCAAATTTATTCTTATCCTCAAAATGATATATTAGGACAAATTGCACTTGGATCACGAATCTTTGATTTCTAATATTTGAAGTCTCAAACCTTTTAAATGTCCAAGGTTCTTTTTCTTTAGGGACGAAAAACATCAATTTTTTTAGATAAAATGACACGTCGTTGAAGAAAAAGGGTGGGGGGGGGGGGGGGGTGCTGAAATTTTTATTTTTCATTGTTTATATTTTTCTTTGATTTTTTATTCACTTGTTTTTATTTATTTATTTGCTTTAAATCAAACTAAAAGTACAATAGTTATTTAGCCTCGTTTGATGCACATTAAGAATGTGTTTGGCATAAGAATGAAAATTATAATTATAATGTGGCTAAAATAGAGGTTTAATAAAAAAAAATTTGATTTTCTAAAGGCCAAACTCATATTTTCCATCAGAAGAGAAACCACAACGCAAATATTTGAAATGTTTTTGGACTTTGAGGGGCATAAAATCGCTTGTTCAAGGATCTCAACGTCATAACCTTCTAAGTTTCAGATGCATGGTCACAGTCTTCGAATGTTCGATTATTAGGGAAAAAAAAAAAAAATTGGATCTTCATATATATAAACTAGTTATTTTGAATACATTAGGCTATTGAGACTTCCTCCGTCAAAGATCGTTCTCGGTTATCAAATAAATCAGTTTTAAAACAATCTTATTTTCTTCACTGTAAACCCAACATACTTTAATAAAAATGGAATTCAGAATTAAGTTTTTTATTTGAATTTGAATGTTACAGCAAAAATAAAGACGAAGGTTTCTATCTTACGTGCTTAACCAAGAGTAGATTGAGCCCCGTTTATTTCTCATTTTTCATACATAAAAATGAAAAATATGATTATTATCTATCATATCAAACCATCAATTTTGAATTTATATCTCTCGTGTGGGGTCCAATAATATGGCTCAAACGGGGTTGAATCTTGAATTTTCTATATTATAAGTTCCAAAATGCATTTAAAAAAATGGATCACAGTTCTATATAGCTTAGAATCTTTCCACCAATTTATATAAAAATATTATATTATTTGTATATAATTTTGTGTTTCTCAGAAGGGAGACAAAATCATGCAACTTGTGATACTATCCCCAAATTCACAATTTATTAAAATAATTTATGAGTACTTTTAATTAAAATAATTGAAACCTAAACTGCTCCACAATGATATTAATATTGAGTGCTTCTCTAATTCTAAAAAGAAGAATTAATTGTACATTAATTAAAGTATCATTAAATATCCAAATTAAATGAAGCCATGAACAAGTTAATACATACTTTTTTTGTTAGTACTAGGATTCATTAAGGACCAATAGCTACCCAACTTTATATTTGGTGTCACCATGATAATTCGATTCGATTTTATTTCATCATGGCTACCAAATTTTATACTTAGTGTCACCTGAACGTCCAATTTGATTTTTTATTTCATCATGACCATCCAATTTCATATAACGTTTCATATATATCACTCAATTTCTTTTTTCATTAATTTGAAAAAGGGTTAAAACTATAACTTTACATTATATATAAAATTTAAATTCTAATAAAAATAAAAACTTATTTTTAAAAAGCAAAATAAAATAAATTACTTAAAAAAATAAAAAATTATTTTTTTAAAAAAAAATTTTACTTAAAAATAAAATAAAATAAAACTTAATTAAAAAAAGTTTGAAAAATAAAAATTTATTTTAAAAAAACGTTACCATAGTGACGAGTATTGGGTGGCCTAGGTTTAACCCGATTCATCAATCTTAGGTTTGTAAATTGTGCATACCGCTTTGATCTAATTGAGAAACAAATGACTCACCCAGAAATGGAATAGGTTGATTCACTTATTATTCCTTTTTTGGTTACATAATCATACAATCAGTTTGAAAAACAAAAATTAGACAAAATTTCATTAACTTTATAAATATGCATACGAGAAGGATAGATACATGTATTTCAACGGTTTTTGCTGTTGACGTGTCGGGGAATCATTGTATTACTATAAATTTATTTTTGAACTAATTATTTTCTTTTTACAAGTTACGGATTAACTTGCTACCCGAGCAACACAACACGAGACATTATTTATAGTATTACATAATACAATTATATAGATAATTTTTTATTTTTCTTTAAATAAAATCCTCATTTCATCTAATTACAAGTTTGAAAAAATTTAAAATGAAGCGATATGAAAAACTTAACTCCAACATGCCCATATTAGGTTAATATTTATAGAGCCTTGCTTTATGCCCCGATCATTGAGTTAGGGCATAAGGCTTTTTCCATGTTTATAAAGGTTAACGATGTTTGTACACTCAAATTTACCATTTGAGTGACTGAAGGTAGATGTGACAACTTTTCAATCGCTAGTGGACAATTTATAAACCGAACAATCATGTTATTTGTACAAAAAAAAGTTGACAACTTTCTTTAATAAATGTCACTTGACGGTTCCCTCTTGGAGGCGCCAAGTGGCGTTTTATCAAAGAAGTTGTCATTTTTGTACAAATAGAATAATTATAAACAGTTTATAATTTGATCAAATCAATTTTTGTCCACACATTTCTCATAGAACCCAGTAATATGCATATACCCTTCATTTTATTTTATTTTTTATCTTTTTATAATTTAAATGATTTATAAATATTTTCCAAAAAAAATAAAAGTTGTAAATAGTAAAAACGGTTTTTACTCAGTATCTTGGTTAAAAAAGCTACACACATGAATCGTGCCACGTGTACAAATTTTTATTTTATTTTTTTTTCACCCCCTCAAATGTTGAGGGGTATGCATGTTGATCTTTATTTGAATTTCACTTAGGGTTCATTTGTCAGATAACGGTGAAAATGAATTTCAATTACATATTATTTGAAAAATAAAAACTTATAAGAATTCGTTTTTCATAAAAATAAAGAAAATGCATCTTATAGTAGTTTTACCTTAGAATTCGATTTTCATTGTTATGTTGCAATTAAACAATCAAAGTGAAATTCATTTGATTTGAATGTGATATTTTTCACGAAATTCGTTGCATGTCATATACATGTCATATCATCGTCTGTCAAAACAATCTATAAAAAAAAAATTCAGTAAGAATAGTTTAATTGAAACACAATGCAGTAAATTTTTTTTTGCTGGAGCTAAGTATAGTATGGTAAAAAAATGCGAAGCTGGTTCATCTGTTTCTGTTGTGGCTGTATTTTTCAGTGATGGATGGGACTTTGATACTCGCGCCCCACTTCACGAGCGCTTTCTCTCTCTTCTCCTATTCGTACTGCTATTATTGTAGTCCCCAATGGCACCATCTCTCTCTCTCTCTCTCTCTCTCTCTAACTTTCTGAATAATAATACCAAATTTGAGTGAAACCCCTAATCCCCAATGCTCAGATTCTTCCTCTTCAACAACCATTCATAGCCTCTCTTTTTCCTTTAGTTTGTGTGCAGAAGAGTAATCCGTATCAAAGAAAATCATGAAGAGGGATAATCCGAATCAACTAAATCTTGCCACTTCTAGTTCATCGAACAAGGGAAAGATGTGGTGTGAAGAACAAGATGCAGGTGGTGTTGACGAACTCTTTGCAGTTTTGGGTTACAAAGTGAAGTCATCTGATATGGCTGAGGTTGCGCAGAAGCTTGAACAGCTTGAAGAAGTGATGGGCAGTGCTCAACAAGATGGCCTTTCTCAAATAGCATCGGAAACTGTGCATTACAATCCTTCGGATCTCTCAACATGGCTTGAATCCATGATTTCTGAGCTTAACCCTCTTCCTAATTTTGACTCCTTCAGCTCTGTTGTTCAAGATCCATTTCTTGAATCCTCTACTGTTACTAGTATTGATTCCCATAGCCATAACAGCTTGAATAGCCATGTCTGTCCTCAAATATCTGTTTCAACCCGGCAACACATGGTTGTTGATTCAGATTTTGGTTCAGATCTTATTTCTATTCCGGGGAAAGCTGTGTATCCCACAAGTCAACTGCAACCACAGCATCAGCATCAGCCACAAACCAAAAAATTGAAATCATCTTATTCTGGTATGGGAAATTCTACTACTGTTTCTTGGGGTTTGCCTAACGAGTCCATTTCTGCACAGCCCCTCGAGTCTTCCCGTCCCATGCTCCTGGTTGACTCACAAGAAAATGGTATTAGGCTAGTCCACACATTGATGGCTTGTGCAGAGGCTGTGCAACAACAGAACTTGAAATTGGCTGAGGCTTTGGTTAAGCAAATTGGGTTCCTCGCAGTATCACAAGCAGGGGCTATGCGAAAAGTAGCTACATATTTTGCTGAAGCGTTAGCCAGGAGAATTTACAAATTATATCCCACAAATCCACAAGACAGAGCCTTCACTGACCTCCTTCAAATGCACTTCTACGAAACCTGTCCGTACCTAAAATTCGCCCATTTTACCGCAAATCAAGCTATTCTCGAAGCGTTTGCAGGTAAAAGTCGTGTCCATATCATTGATTTCAGCATGAAACAGGGGATGCAATGGCCTGCCTTGTTACAGGCTTTGGCCTTGAGGGCCGGCGGTCCTCCTAGCGTCAGATTGACAGGAATTGGGCCGCCGTCGCACGATAACATAGATCATTTGCAGGAAGTGGGATGTAAATTGGCTCAATTAGCTGAGACAATTAAAGTGGAGTTTGATTACAGAGGCTTTGTGGCGAATTCATTAGCTGATCTTAACGCATCCATGTTTGATATAAGGGAAGGTGAAGCTGTGGCTATGAATTCCATTTTCGAGCTGCATCCGTTGCTGGCCCGGCCCGGCTCCATCGAAAAAGTGCTGCAAGTCGTGAGCGAAATGAAGCCTGAAATCTTGACTGTGGTTGAGCAGGAAGCTAATCACAACGGGTCGGTTTTCTTGGACCGGTTCACGGAGTCTTTGCACTATTACTCGACCCTTTTCGACTCGTTGGAGAGTAGCGGCGGGTTCGATGTTGGTGGCGGGGTGGTTAGCGATCGAGACAAGGTTATGAGTGAGGTTTACTTGGGGCGGCAGATCTGTAATGTGGTGGCGTGTGAGGGACCGGACCGGGTGGAGAGGCACGAGACCTTGGTCCAGTGGCGAACCCGTTTCAACTCGGCCGGGTTTGAGCCGGTTCATTTGGGTTCAAATGCTTATAAGCAGGCTAGTATGTTACTGGCCTTGTTTGCAGGTGGGGATGGGTATAGAGTTGAGGAAAAAGATGGGTGTTTGACATTAGGATGGCATACAAGGCCATTGATTGCTACCTCGGCCTGGAAACTCAGCTAACACACTGAGTCAACAAAACCTGGTTGGATAAATCGGCTTTGAAGGTGTACCCATAACAGTTAGGGTGAGGACCCACCACTCCCGAGTGTGTCTCCCTTCAAATCAATTCTATTTCTTTTTCCCATTTCTTTTTTTACCAACCTTTTTAGGGCTCTGAAATTTAATTATCTTGTTTTATTGGGTGGAATCGGCAATGTGTATTTATTTATATATAGCTTTTGCCTCAATAAAAAGAAAGCACTCTTTTGGATTCTTGATTGTGCAAAAAGGACCCTACTTTTGCAAATGTCGATCAAATCTTACGTTTAACTACCCTAAATGAATGAGATCATGTTTTGTAACATAAAATTAGTATAAATTTGTGTGATTAAAGTATTATTAGTAATTGTCCTTTCAAATGAAAAAACGAATTATGCCCATGTTTGTTAAAAAAATTGATTTTCAGTAGATTTTAATAAAAATTGATAAAATTTGTGATTGAAAAATTGATAAAAATGATTAGAAATTTTATTTGTACAGAGTGTAAGTTTTATAAATGGATGATGCGTCAAAGGAGAGAAGAATTCTTTTTTTTATATAGCCCATTTCATCACTTCATGTGTATGTATATCAATCTATATAATTTGTGATTCACATATTGCATAGGGATGACAAGGGGGAGGATCAGGGTCAAGGCAACCTCCATGTTCCCTACCCGAATATTCGATTAAGTGGTACGGGGCTCGCGGGTATGGGGTTTTTTTTTATCGTCCCTAGTATTGTACAATCGAAAAATTTGTGAGTTTTGTAAAATATGTTGTTAAAAATAAAATTTAAAAAAATGATAGTCAAACATGAGCTAAATAAAAATTGACAAGGAAATGTTTTTGATTTCGTAAACTTTTGTGAATGTATAGCTATTTTTTAATCAATAACTTTGACTCTCTCAACTTTAGCGCAATCAGTTCAACTTTCAATTGAACATGAAACTACGAGCATTCATACTTTTATTTTGTTTGAAAGGAAAGATCTTCTAAGGATTTTTTTTTCTAAATATAACCCTATTTTTTAATTTTCTATTTTGACCCTTTTAATAAATTTTTTTCTAGATGTGACTCATTCTAAGGATAACTACAATTAAATAATATATCAACATCAAAAGGAGAATAATTATGGTATAGAGTACAACGTGTAGTATGGCATGTAATTTAATAATCTAGTCACCATATGATTGATACGTTTTACATTAAAACTATTGAATGATTAGGTCACCCTCATATGATCTTTGCAAATTATATATTTTTTTTAATGATTATTATTACATGTAAACAATAATTTCGCCGCCCATTTGGTGATGTTGGAATTAAAAATATCAAGTGGAACGAGTTCATTGAATTTGATCATAGTTATTGGCGATTAGACAAATATGGGGCCAAATGCTTCATAAGTTTCCAATATCATCATGTGTGTGACACTTCCTACAACTTATGAGTTTAGCTATGTTGGGAATACGAATACAAGTATGGTGAGAAGAATTTGGGACTTCAAATAAAATCCTCGATTGAGCTATTTCGAAAACAATAATAGAAATTTTGTAAAGTAATTTCTGACGATGGATGATTTTGATCAAAATCAATATCTGTTTGTGATTTAAACAGAAATATTAACAACAGTAGTATTGATTATTACCAATACATCTTCGTTGGTGATATTGTTGAGAATCACAAACGATTATTCATTCATTGATGAAAAGCTGTCAATAATCGTCATTCATTGATGAGAAGCCGTTGATAATCATGGTTCAACTGTTGGTAATAAATAGATGTTAGTGATTCATACGAAAATTTAACAACAATATGTTGTTGATCACGATACACATTCATATCGTTAGTAATATTATCATAAATGGCTTATTAACACAAAACGTCCATACATTTGACCTTTAGTATGCAAAACATATGTATGTTTAATTTTTTTTTTTTTATTTTCATCTCTATTTTCACGCTTCATTGTGGAAAACATCATTTTTCATCAATTTCTATCCAATTTCTTAATTAAAAATTATTAAATGACAAATATACCCTCCTATATAAATATAAAAAAAAAGGAAAGTAAAGTAAAGAACAAATTGCAATTATACTCCCAAATTTTCCAATTACAGTTTGCTCTTTATTTTTCTTTTATTTAAATGAGAGGGCATATTTGTCATTTAACATTCTTTTATTTAGGAATTGGATAAAAATTGATAAAAATGACGTTTTCCACAATGAAACGTGAAAGTAGAAGTGAAAATGCAAAAAATTTAAGAATCAAATGTTTTGCATACTAAAGACTAAACGTATAGACGTTTTATACTAATAGGCCTATCGTAAATCACCGATTACATTTATTCGGTATCACTCACAAAATTTTATTTTGTCTATTTTTTATTTTTGAAGATATTGTATAGATAATTTATGATATTTTTTAATTATTATTTTTACAACATAATCGACTTATAAGTTATGTTTTTACCTCATCGTGTTACCGACAAAATTTTCATTCAGTGTTTTAACTTTTATATTTTACTGATTTATATATTGACAAAATCTTTTTCAATAATTAAAGTGTTAAACTATTCATATTTTTTTATATTACTGACTGAAAATTGTTTGTAATTTTTTATTTTTTTTTTACCGTTATTAATTACCCACATCATTTTCATAAGAAAAACAAAAACAGAAGTGTGTAAATTTTAAAATTTGGAGATCTTGTAAAGAATTTATCTACTCTACCAGGTTTTGGATCACAGATTTTGTACAGATTATCTCAAATGAGGTGGGGGACCCACCTCCCCACCCACCCCTCTCACGTTGCTGTGATAGGTCTTTTACCAACCTGGCACAGCAGCTCGGTTCTCTTGTAAAATCGGAGGACTTAGGTGACTGCCTTTTTATCCAATAATTAAGCCGACTCTACGCATTATATGGCCTAGTTGAAAAAACTGATCTCTTGGATATTTATAAAAAAGTAAAATTGGAAGAATGAAGAAAGTATAACAATTATATTCAATTAATTAAAAAATAGTGTCACATAAATAAAATAGAGGATGTTTAAAAAAATTTCTCTCAAATGTAAGCTGTTTAGGGACTTCGTCAACTCGACATGACAGAAAAAATAAGATGATGTCTAGAGTTTCGCCTAAATTTAGAAACTCTATCACATGGAATGACTCTCAACAAATTTTATATTTTCTTTCTAGATTTTTTACATTTTCTATTTATGTTTCAAGTTCTTTTTTTTTTTTTTATTTGGAACAAAATAAAAGATACCTTATAAATAGCACCCTATAGAATGCTTTAGATACAAATAGGGATTGTTAAAATTTGAGATTCTATTTTAAAATGTCAACCTTATTAAGAGAAGTAGTCCAAACCTTTATATGTTGGTCTATGTTTTCATTTTTATTCAATGTTGAATTTTATCCCTTAACATGTCTCCATAAGATGGTGGCTTATTTGAGTAGACCAATTTTGAAATTTGCGTGCCAATTTTTTTCAGTCTTAATCGAATCGCTCGTTAGAGTTTAACGAGATCTGATACCATGTTAAGAATTGGGGTTCCGACTTAAAATGTCAACCTTATTGAAATGAGTATAAACTTATATAAATTGGTCTATATTTTCATCTTTATTCGATGTGAGATTTTATCCCTTAACATGCCCCGTAAGATGGTGGTTCTTTTGAGTAGATCAATCTTAAAATCTGTGTGCTTAATTTTTTTGAGTTTTAATCGGATCGAATTGCTCGTTGGAGTTAAACGGGTTCTGATACCATGTTAAGATTTATAGTTCCATATTAAAAGGTCAACCTCATTAAAGAGAGTAGTCCAACCCTTATAAATTGATCTATGTTTTCATTTTTATTCGATGTGAAATTTTATCTCTTAACAAGAATGACAAAAATTCCTATCTGCATTGCCCCTCAAAATGGGGTAGGGTCTGGGGAAGATATTTCAATCCCTGTTGCCGAATCGTCATGTTGCCATCTCTAGAGATCATTTTTGAGTCTATATATTAGGTCATATTTGAGTCAAATTATTGTAGAATGAAAATGAAAAATATAATCGTTATTGGAGTCCACACAAGAAATAGAAAATTTGAATTTAAATGTTGATGTGATGGATAAGGATCATATTTTTCATTTTAATGAGAAAATAATATAGATCAAATAGGGGCTTAAACACCAATATCACATAGATCGAAAATTTCTCAACTTCTGTATCACCTAACACAGTAATTCATAAAATGCATTGTAGAAGTTTTGAATGAATGTGAGTTAGGGCATAAATATATAATGATTGCCACAACACGCAAACAATTGCTTATTGCATAATAGAAAGAAAAATAAATAGAAGAGAGAATACAAATATTTATAGTTAACTTATCTTCATCCACTAGATAGAGAAAATAAACTCTCTAAAATAGCCAAACTACAAACTTTAGAGAGTGTTTGGTAGAAATTAAAATATGATTAAAATTGAAAAATTAGTCATTATTGTTGATTTTTATTATAAGAGTAAGACCCAATAATGACTACATTTTTAATTTTAATTGGACTTTGAGCTATACCAAACACGCCCTTAATCAGTCTCTCGCCATACATAAAATTCACTATTTCCTTCGATTTTAATTATATTTTCCTCTCGTTCAAAATATTTACTTTCCTTCTTCTTATTCCATGATGATTTTTTTGGTTCTCTTACTTTTATTATTGATTGATACTATTTAGCACTATGGTGTTAAAACATTAGTCTGTTTAATATTAATATGACATTAAATGAATCATTTAATTCTACGTTTCATTAAACCTATCACTTAGCGAGATTGGTGTTGTAAAATACTCATAAACCATGATTAAAATAGCATTGGAGACCTCATTTAGTATTAAAACACATTTCTCCCACCCCTCTGGGGAAGGTCGAGTTAGTGGAGCATGTGAATGCGAAGATCGAATATCACGAGTTCGAATCTACTATCAACACTTTCTCGATCAAGCTCGTTGCACAGGTCTTGCCTAGTGCGGTTTATCTCTCTTTTGTGATTTGTGGGCTACTGCACATAGAGTGAGGTTTACCCAGTGCATACTCACCACGAGTAGCGACTGCGGGTGTTTACGTAAAAAAAAAAAAAAAATCTCCTTAACCAATGCCGTAGTCACCGTTATCTCAAATGATAAAAGGGAATCCATTAAAACTGTTCTTTCTCTTCACACTCAATCTCGATATCATTACTTAAGAGTTAAGACTTAATAATTTACGTAAACTTATTCAGACGAACCACATTTGTTTACTCTTCCATTTTCAACTCATACAAATATTTCTTCAAACATACTCTATTAAATTGTTGAGGATTTTCAAACATACTCTATTAAATGTAGACACACAGTGCTAAAGTTTTTCATAATTTTAGGAGAAGTCTTATTAGAACACTGCACTTTATCTTAGGCGCAAGAGCCATAGCCTTTATTTCCAATAGAAATGATCTCCTACTCATGGTGGGTACCTAACACTGAAGTGACATTGTCACGTCAACGGTCAAATTTATAATTTTTTTTCAACGTTAAATTGTCAAAAATTGTAGATCCACATTAGTGGTGAACAAGATAACTCCTACCTACTATGAGTAGAAGATCATTTCTATTGTCAAAAACGGTAGACTTTGTAACTCCTTGAGCCCTTGTGGTAATTGAACATTTTGACAATAATTTTTGAACTAATTTTCCCATCAACATGCTCTTGTATCAAATCTTGAGCTTGATTCCGTAATGTAATTCTAAGGGGTTGTTTGGGAAAGCTTTTGATAAAAAAAAATTATTATATTTTCATAAAAGTTGATGAAATGTGTTATTAAAAAAGTGTGAATCCCATTTTGTATGGTTAAAATTTTTTAGCATTCTTTAACTTTCCCAAACAAGCACGAAAGTTTGAACCATATATTACATGTTGAAAAACATCACGACCACCAGACAAGCAGCAAAGTGAAAAAAGAGAGAAACACAAGTATACGTGCTTGAGAAAAATCGTATACGTCCGCATGAGAAGAAGAATCTAGGTGCTAAATGGATTATATTTTGGTAATCTTTTTGAAAACAAAACTTTTTCTTGATGTTTGAGTTTTTTGTCAAAAAAATGTTAAAATCCTCCAACAAACTTAATAAAGGTCAAAGACTTTTCCTTTTAATCTTTCTTTTGAACACTTAACTTGGACTCCATTGGCAACTTACCCAGTGAAGCCAGCTAGCAAATTAAACTTGTGGTGGAATGTTGCTTTTTTTGGCTTCAATTCTTAAATGATTAACTCATAGACTTGTTAAAGTTTAAAGGGCAATTATAAGCGTGAACCCATTTCACACATACAATCTTGATGAATTAATGTTATCACAATCCATTTTGTATCAATTAAATTGTACATAATAATTAATCTCAATGTTTAGTTTTATTCAATTTCTAAAATAGTATATAACAAGTCACAAATCTCTCGTCCTACGGTCTCCAATGACAAATTTGAGGTTACATGTGTACGTGTAGATGGTTTCTTTATGGACTTCGGCCTTTTCGTTGCTAATTCTTGACATCTCGTAGTGTAGATGAAGGTGCCAGGCAAAGTTTTTGAAGTCGACTTGGCAATTTGTGTATAAATAAATCTTATATCCCACGTGCCATTATCAGCTCCTAATTTCCTCGTCATTTCCTCTGTCGACATAATGAATGAAGCTTTTCTTTGCTTTAGAAAAAAACTTGCTCATGCAGAGGCAAAGTCAAACTAAATCAGTTGATATATTTGGGACTGTGCATGTACCTGCATGTATGTGTGTACATTTCAATTACTTCTCGATACTTATCAAGGAAAATATCAAATTGGATTCATGATCCAACTTTTCAATGAATATTTTATATTGTTAAATGAGTTATAGATATATATTTTTGTTAACTTGAAGTTATTCAAATGTCAATCTTATTAAGAGCGGCAATTCAAATCTTTATATACTTGTTTTTATGCTTATCTTTATTTAATGTGAGATTTATCCCCTTAATATGTCCCCGTAAAATGGGGGCTCGTTTGAGCAGACTAATCTTGAATTTTGTGTGATCATTTTTTTTAGTTTTAATCGGATCGAATTGCTCTTTTGAATTTAACAGCCTTTAGTACTACGTTAAAACTTGGAGTATCATCTTAAAATGTCAATTTTATTAAAAACAGTAGTCCAAACTTTTATATGCCAATCAATATTTTCATATTTATTCGATGTGAGATTTGTCTCTTAACGAGTTTCTCCACTTGGATCAAGAACATGACCCTAATCGAAGTTTGATAATGAATGGAAATTATAAAGAAGTGTAACTCTTGTTCATTCGAGACATACAATACACATGTACATGAAATTAAAGTGGGTGCAGGAATATCTACAATTGGTCAAAAATCGAAGGTGAAAAATGGGCAGAAAGAAAATAAATTCTAGGAAATTGAATTGTCTAGAAATTGTTTTACTGAAAATTGTAATTAATTGTGTTTGATTGATATAATTTTCCATCTGAAAAATGTTGAAAGTTTGATGTCCGTTTGACTTTTTTTTTTTTTTTAATGAAAATTGTCTATGAAAATGATAATTTCTTCTACCATTGGGTCTAGGAAAATCAATTCCAACCAAAACAATAAGAAAAGTTTTTTCCTCCAAAAGTTGGAAAATGTGGAAAGGTGGAACGGAAAATTTATTTCCTGTCAAACGGTCCAAAACTTGAAAAATGTTTCTAAGTTTCATGAAAAACCTTTGCTATCAAACCCGGCCAATTGAGAAATATTCACTGGAAATAGAAAATTATGCATTTGGAAGGTTGGATGTCAGCATCACTCGTGGAGTTCCATGTTTGGGGGCTGAGTGGGAGGTTGAAAGTGACTTTCAGTTCGGAGATGATGCTTTTGAGTTGTTATCCAAATTCCACTAAATATATTCCACTACAAAATGTCCCAATTCCAAATTATTTTGTTGAAAATGCAGAATTGTGACTTTCCAACAGAGGTGGGAATGATAAAAGAATCTAAGGGTCTTTTTTATCGTAAGAATGAAATTTGGGTGGAAAGAAAATGAATTTTAGAGAATTGAATTGCCTAAAATTTGTTTTATTAGAAATTGTCAATTAATTGTGTTTAATTAGTATACTTTTTCACCTGAAAAATGTTGAAATTTTGTATTTTTTGATATTTATTTGACTTTATTTTTCATGAAAATTGTCAATTAAAGAGATTTTTTTTTACACAATTTGGAATAGAATTTGTTTTCATTGCCAAAAACAAAAAAGTGGAAAATCATTTTCCCACCAAAGTGGTGGAAAAACAAATTATATGAATACAAGAAAAATGGGGTCATGTAGGAAAATGTGCATATCGATGATATGCACATTTGTCAGCGATAACCGTAGGCAACACTGCTCATAATGTCGTCAGCAATTATCAACGACACTTTGATCGATAATCACAGACAAAGAATATATATATATTTTAATAATTGTGACTGGCTGTCAACAATTATATATTTTTTATTTTTTTATTTATAGTATTACAATTATTATATTTCTACCAAAATTTTCTTCATTAATATTAAAGTTTAGGAATCAATTGTTTTATTTATTCACGATATCTCTGTCGACATATTAAATTTATTGAAATTTTATTTTCTTACTGTTATTAACATAAAAATTGTTTGTGAAATTCAATTTTTAATTGTTATTTAATTACAAGCATAAGTTTTTAAAGATAATATTAATGTATCTACAATACTAGCTAGTGAAATATAATTCAAACTTGTCAAATTTAGTTAGAAGTAAAATAACTCAATTTGAAAGGAGAAAAAGAATCAATTAATCTAATATCATAAGAAAAATCGAATCTCAAATTTCCAACCGAAATACAAATCGAGCAAAACAAGGAAAATTTATTACGACATATGCAAAAACATTTGATGTGAAATCCTATAATATGAATATCATAGTCATCGTAGATAAGATTTCGCAATAAACAAAGGTCAATGGGGGAAGGGGACAATAATGCTTATAATTGAGAATAGCAAATTGAGCCGACATAGTTACTTTTTAGTCAATACCCTTCCTGCAATCCATTTAGTAGCTGCATCTCGTTCATTTCATAAATGATTATGGAAGTTTGTGCAAAATTTTAAGTTAATCCACAAACTATTTTTCTGATTCATTTATTCACTAAAATCTATCAACATCACATCATTGGTTAA
Source organism: Fraxinus excelsior (assembly GCA_019097785.1). NCBI lineage: Eukaryota > Viridiplantae > Streptophyta > Magnoliopsida > Lamiales > Oleaceae > Fraxinus > Fraxinus excelsior. Next base: position 1,556,209 of record CM032640.1, read on the forward strand.
AGTTCAACGTCTGATTGTAACTAGGGTGAAATTTCAATGACTCGATTGTAATTAGGGCAAAAGTTTGGTAACATCTAATGTTATTAACTTGCTAACCGGGATGGGTATGCGTTCGTAGTTTTAATGGACATGTTAGCGGATTTCAGTAGGCACGTTACTATAATCCAATTGAAGTGGCTGAATGCTTTAAATTAAATTCCATTGCCCAAATGCTCCAAATTGAAGTTTATGACTAGATTGTAATTAAGGTGAACGTTCAGTGACCTCTAATGTAATTAACCCATTACACTTCCAGTAATAGATTATATTAATTTTAAATCCTTTACAACATCTTCTCCTCAGGAGATTCTTTCTTTATTTAGCATCTTAGAGAATATTTAAATAGTAAAATTGTTGACAATCTCCAACCATCACCACCTAACATATATTGTTTTCCCACTTTTTTCAATTAATATATATTTTAAGGGTCCGTTTGATTGTAAAGGTGAAAAATGAGTGGAAAGAAAATGTTTTACTAGAAATTGAATTGTCTAGAATTTGTTTTATTGAAAATTGTAATTAATTGTGTTTGATTGATATAATTTTCTACTTGAAAAATGTTAAAAGTTTGCTATCCGTTTGACTTCATTTTTTATAAAAATTGTCCATTAAAGTGATAATTTTTTTTACTAATACGTCTAGAATTTGTTTCAACTACCAAAAAGTAAATTTTTTTTTTTAAATAATTAGAAAAAATTATCATATTCGTTTGATTTTGTTTTACATAGAAATTGTCAACAAAAATGAAAATTCTTTTTACAATGGTTGATAGAATTGGTTGCCATTGTTAAAAAAAAAAAGGTGGAAAATGTTTTCCCACCTATTAGGTGAAAAAATATTTTCCATCATTTGTGCATCAAAGGGTTGTACTTAGGAAAAGGGAGGAAAACATTTTTCGTGAAAAATTTAGCCTATCAAACAGTCAAAAAGTGGAAGTAGGCCACGAAAAATTCCGCCAAATCATATGGACCCTAAATATCACTAGTTAAAATATTCAAATATAGTAATTAGATCTTTTATATCAACACATTTACTGAGTGAAGAATCCCATCATAGGTGGAAAAAAGGGACAAGGAACTTCGAGAGTAAATAAAAATGTTATTTCACGTCCGTATCTGACTTAGTTTCAATAATATAAATAATCATATTATTTATAAATAAATATTTTTTTGCAAGTATTCTTTTTATTGACAAGATTAAACCTATGTTTGTTTCCCTTCTTAAAGAGTTTTTGGGGAAAATAATTTTTTCAATAGTGATTTTTTGGAGAATTTGCGGTTAAAATGTACAAAAAAAATGCAAAACATTTTATTATGTAAATATGTGGTTGAAAATGAATTCGAGCAAAAAAAATTGAAAAAAAAAAGAGACAAACGGGGGCTAAATATAGAGTAAGTTACTTATTTTGTTAATAGCATTTATCTCATGGTCAAAATAAGTAAATTTCTTCCTCACAAGTATGAATAAGTTATATATAAAAATATTTTTAGAAACAAAAATTAATTATTTTAAACTTAGCCAAACATATAATGTCTCTTATTGTAAAAATAAGTAATTTATTTTAGCTCTAATCAATACAACTTTATTCATAATAAAAGTTTATATTTAACTATAAGTAAAACATGCTTTGAACAAAAATCTAATTTGGTAATAAGCTATTCAAATTACATTAATGTCATAAAATAATATATTGGACAATTGGACTTGGGCTGGGTTTTGAGCTGAAGCTGGGCTAATATAGATGGTTTAGCGGGATACTTACAAAAATACCCTTAAAATTAGGAATGTTTTGAAAAATCATATGAAAGGTTTTTAGGAAGTAAAAAATACTGTGTAAAATAAAAAAGTGAATAAAAGTTGTCGCATTTTTGGCTTTTTAAAAAAATTGACATAAACTAAAAAAAAAAAAAAAAAGTGACAAAACTCAAAATAAGTGACACTCTCAAAAAGTAATACAAACTTAAAAAATTGACACAAACTAAAAAAAAAAGTGACACACACATACTAAAAAGTGGCAAGCTCAAAAAAGTGAAACTTAAAAAAGAAACAAATACCACAATTTTACCACATTTAGCTTTGGGAAGATGGAAGGCAAAAAAGCTTGTCAAACTTTTGTCAATAAAAAAGCTTCCACCATTTGGACATTTCATCAAACACATGGTTGACATATTTGAACATTAAAAAACTGTGTAACTTTTTTTAAAAAGACGAACACAAACTCAAAAAAAAAGAAGTGACAAAACTAAAAAAAAGTGACACGCATACTAAAAAGTGACACAAACTTAAAAAAGTGACAAATACTACAATTTTACCACATTTAGCTTTGGGAAGATAGAAGACAAAAAAACTTGTCAAATTTTGTCATCGATAAAAAAGTTTCCACCATTTGGACATTTCATCAAACACATGGTGGACATATTTGAACACTTAAAAAAAGTGACAAAAAAAAAACTACAAAAAAAAAAAAAATAAAGAATAAATGCCAGTGCCAATACTAATTACGATGCCACCCAAATGTTAGAGTTACATGGAAGAGATTAAGATTCTGAAGTTGAAGTTGATAAAACCAAAAAACTGGAGGCTAACAAATAATTCCTGAGTGGCTCAACACTTTCGTAAGTTGTCTGTAGTTCTGAGATGGAATATGATGTCTTTCATGAAATTCACGAATCATGGGAAATTTACGAAATTGAAGGACCCTCAAGATCGACTTTCAACCATTTAGAAAACAATCAGGGATGCATATATATGAGGAAGGTATGTGGGGTTTGGGGATTTTGGATTTTGTTATAAAGAACGTAATTAATACGGTTTTGTGATGATTAATTAGTTAATTAGGATATTTTTCTAATTAGTCCTATTTTGACCGTATGGGACCTAATTTCCCCTTGTTTAGCGTGAACATATCTATTGGCAAAACAAACAGACTTAAATTCTCAAGCATATAATATAAACAAAATATACGTGACAGATTGACTATTTTTTAATGCACAAGTGCGACGAAATATTTTTCATATGTGAAAAGTGCTTTATAAAATGTTATATTTATAGCTTTTGGGTGCTGTCTTTGTAATGAAATGTTTAACTTTTAAATAAAACTAATTGGATTGTAATTAAATGTAAACTGATTGGATTTAGACTTTAATTAAAACTCCTACTTTGATTTTATTAAAACTCTTATTTGAATGTGAAATTATTATTTTACAAGGATTGAAACTATTCCGTCTCTATAAATAGAGACTAGACGGACCTAGAAATCCTACAACAATCATAATACATAATTACATGCTCTTCAAATTTGGAGAGAGAAAAAATATATTTCTTACTTCATTCAATTGTCTGGTCTAAGAACTAGTTTCTTGATTTAATTAAAAGAATGTGTCCACCCACCGATGTAGCCTTGACTTTGAAAAATACCATAGAAGACTTGGAGATTTAAAGCATCAAGTTCTTACAATTAAAATGCTGGAAGCTCGTGATTTGGAAATTCTTGATATAGCATACATGTGAACATCTAGATGATCTTGTTTATTAAATTAAAGAAATCTTTAGTTTCTGAGTAATTCTGCTTTCGTATTCCAACATTTTTTTTTCACCATTCTTGTCTTTTCTTTTAGTAAATGGAGCTAATTTCTTCATTCAAACTGAACCTTTTCAATGGCTTGCGTAAGAGAAACCATCACCACTCTTAATCTCCAACGAGCTTGACTTGTGAGTTTAAACTACCAATAAACTAAAGAAGGTAAAGTTGAGGTCGACCTTGGATTACGATTGGATATAATTGGCGAATCAATACATTGGGGCACCAGTGCTTTGAAAGAGTGTAAATGTTCTAGAATTCGAGCAATTTGTCACGACAACGATCAAGCATGAATGTAGAAGAGCTCGTGCCCAAGTCTATAATGAGGTTGAGCTTGCAAACGAGCATATTAATGTTTTATATAAGACGAACATACAGTGGCAAACAAGTAAGTTCGAGGCGAGGCGCAGGACAAGTGTAGAAAATTCTAAAAATCAGAGGCGAGGTAATTCTAAACGAGAGTGGAAAAGTTGATTGCATGATTATTGTAATGCAAACAATTTCACTTTTAGAGGCAGTACAAAATGACATTCACTGTCTTGTATACTTGTAACATATCTTTGTCACGACAGTACTTGAATTTTAATATTGATTTGATTGTCTTGCAAATTGGAACTTAACAACGTCGGAACACCTATGTCCATAAGAAATTTATCTTACTATGAGTTGAGTGCAGTGCCATTAGAATGACTTCTGATGTAGTATATTTTACAGCAGAAAGTTGAGACTAGTGTTGTGAAGAGCAACCTCAACCCTGAATGGAACAAGAAATTGAATGAATAACATTTAAAAATATGTAAGTTGTGATGTACATGTAGCACAATCGTAAGATGATAGACCCTTCGGATAGCATATATAAGATTTAATTTGATTTTTCTTTGAATAAAATCAAAATATTTTTCGTTTTTCTTGTTCCCAATAAGATAGCTGCCTTATACTAAGATTTAGGAGTGGTCGGCCTTGCCGGCATCTACAAATGCATCACTGCTTAGTTAGCCGTGTGGGTCCCAATCATGCCACATAGGACATGCTGATAAGAAAGTTGATTTTTTTGCTTCAATACTCCGCACGAGAGAATATACCATTGTCACAAATTTTTGAAAATGAACGTGGGATATATGGTTCAAATAAAACAAAGTAAAAATATCAATGCATTTGGAAGCTTGTTCGCAGATATTTTTTCCCTTGCAGATTGATATACCAGTGTAGGGTTCTGCTTCATTGAGCGAATGTTATCTTCCCAACTTCTAAAAAAAATTTAATTCCTCCAAGCACCAAAATTTGCAGCAAAAATGGCTTCCACTTCTACTCCGTCACAATCTCTACACCACCACATTACTGCAAACACAAACTTCCCATCATTTCCAACAAACAAACCATTCCATATTACTTATTCATTTTCTTTAAACAAATCTTCACTACGTGTACAGTCCTCAAGCACTGCAAAATATAATGAAGTGGTGGTGGATGAAGAAATGGACAAGATTAGAAGGCTACAAAATGGATCCGACGTTCGTGGGGTCGCCTTGGAAGGCGAAAAAGGCCGACCAGTCGACCTAACTCCGCCAGCCGTGGAGGCCATTGCTGAGAGTTTTGGAGAATGGGTTAAGAATGGATTGGAGAAAGAAAAGGGAAGTCCGGTGAAAGATGTTAAGATATCACTTGGACGGGATCCAAGAATTTCGGGTGCAACATTAAGTACAGCTGTTTTTGCAGGTCTTGCTAGGGCGGGGTGTGTGGCATTTGACATGGGACTTGCGACCACACCAGCATGCTTTATGAGTATATTGCTGCCTCCATTTATGTATGATGCTTCTATAATGGTATAGCATAGAGCTCACTATTGTTATTAAGCATTTTATTTCTTTAGTAATCATGTGTCCTCATGGTATTCGCCCTCGTCACACGACATAATCTAGTGAAATTAGCATATCGAGTCAGCTTGGGTCTATTTCATTTAATCAAAACCTAGCTTAGTACTCGCAATTTCAACTTTTCTTTTTTCATTTTTTTTGTTGAACCCCTAATGTCAAGATAAAATTGCAGAGTTGGTCCCTGACCTATAGTTTCTAAAGCATGTTGGTCCTCAACATTTTAAATGGAACATTTTAGACGTTGATTTTTTTTTAGGAGTGAAGACGAGAGTGGTACCCATCCTTGAAAATTGTGAAAACACCAATCTTAACCAAGTGTTAAAATGTGAATTGGTATCATCCACATTGTCGCTGTACAAATAGTCTAAGTGGAGAAATTCTATCCAAATGTTCATTAAGTTTGTTTTGATGAAAAGATTATTTTACACAAAATAATTATTATAAAAAGAGAGAAAAAAAAAAAAAAAAGAATGAATAGGTAGTGGTGTGCGGGGCAAAACAATGAGAGGGTGGAGGCTAAAGACTAAAATGCTTTATTTTAAAGTTTGGGAACTAACTTATTACATAGATCATAAGTTGAGGACCGACTTTTAAATTTCTGGACTGTTGAAATTAATATAAGATATATACTCTTTCAGTTGAGAAAAGTCAAAATTAATGTTACATAACGGTCAAATGGGGATTGAGCTTGAGATAAATTATAGCTAAAAATTTCCCTAAGAATTACAGCTTAATATTGCATTGGAGATGATGTTAATGAAATGCAATTTTTATCTATGTTGCACAGATGACGGCATCTCACTTGCCATATACACGAAATGGGTTGAAATTCTTCACCAAAAAAGGAGGTTTGACGTCGCCGGAGGTGGAGGAAATATGCGATAAAGCTGCTCGGAAATATGCCAACAGGCTTGCGAAGGTATCGAGCACGCTTCAGACCCCACCGATGAGAGTCGATTTCATGAGCACATATGCAGCACATCTCCGAGATATCATCAAGCAAAGAGTCAACCATCCATTGCATTATGACACTCCTCTTCAAGGATTTCAGGTTCTCTTAAAAACTTTTTATATGGCAACAAAAATTCAGTTCAAAATGGATCATAAAAGGCCTACCCCTTTTCCTGTTAACTACGTTGTGAACCAGGGGCATGGAGTCACCTGTCACACACTAAATTTTAAATTCAAAATTTTCAAAAAATTCCTTCAATTTTGCCCCCCACAATTAAAATTTTGTGAAATTTGTCCCTACAATTCTAAATTTGTAATTGTAATGACATCATAATCTTAACAAGGTTGTCATCCTATGAACCATATGAAACGCCTTTAAATTCCGTACTGAAACGTAGTTAATGAGATTTCGATTCAAGTCTTTATATAAAATTGAGCTCTAGATCAATTGACGAAAGTAACATCTTGGAACTTTAAGTTCTTAGTCCCACTTCTTAATTTTATGATAATTATTTTTGTTACTATTTGTAGGTTTGTTAAATCGTAGTCATTAGTGAAAAATACTTGTAATTCTTAATGAATAAAATACTTTTAATTCTAAAGGACACTTACTCACATTTTCATGGGACCATTAGTTGAAAATATGATGTCTAATCTATTACCAAAATATTTTATAATAAGATTGTAGCACATAGATACAAAGAATTAAATGTTGATTATAAAATAAGTCACCCCCCCCCAAAAAAAAAGAAAGAAAGAAAGAAAGAAATTTGGGCATGTTTTCTACAGAAAAAATGGAAATAACAACAACCACCCATTAAGTACTAATTCGTAAAATCACACACTCAGTTAGATAAATAAAAAAGAGTAACTTTATTCACACTACGGCTTTTTTGCTTATTTAAAAATATGAGGGGCGTATAAGTCTGTTATGCCCCCTAATGGAATTTTTGGATGAAACCGTCATCAGGAAAATATGTGTTAATTAATGGAAAATTGATGATAACAACATGATAAAAAAAAGGTTGGGGATACAAGTATGAAAATATGCAAATGTTAAAGACCTTCATTGCAATTAAAATATAGCGTAATAAGCAAAACTATGGTGTTAATATAATTATCCAATAAAAAATTATTTAGCCACTGTTTAATTTAAATGAAAATAAGATTTTTAGTAGATTTTAATAAAAGTTGATAGAATATGTGATTATGTATGATTAAAATTAATATATTGAAACTGACTTAAATTTTAATTCAAGTTTTGTATCTGGACCAAACAGGGACTTAGTTATATTCATACCTCTTTCCTGGCGTGAAGTACAAATTCATTTTTTCAGACATAGGCCAAATTGGTGCAATTTTTATGTATAAGTAGCCGTGACATATGGTGACATTTCTTTACTTTGTTACCATGCTAAACTACTTCATTTAAAAAACTTAAACTTCTAGGGGACCGAAGAATTTATTTGCTTATAACAAGTTCATTCGCAATGCAGATAATTGTAAACGCTGGAAATGGATCAGGAGGGTTCTTCACTTGGGATGTCTTAGACAAACTTGGAGCTGACACCTTTGGCTCTCTCCACCTCAATCCGGACGGGATGTTTCCCAACCACATTCCCAACCCTGAGGACAAAATTGCAATGGCCTTAACAAGAGCAGCCGTGCTAGAAAACAATGCTGATCTTGGCATTGTTTTTGACACAGATGTTGATCGAAGTGGTGTTGTTGATAGCGCAGGCAATCCCATAAATGGCGATAAACTGATCGCCCTCATGGCGGCTATTATCTTGAAGGAACACCCAGGTACAACTGTTGTAACTGATGCGCGTACAAGTATCGCACTTACTAGATTTATTAATGATAGAGGAGGACAACATTGCTTGTATCGAGTTGGCTATAGGAATGTGATTGACAAGGGTGTCCAGCTTAACAAGGATGGAATTGAAACACATCTTATGATGGAAATCTCTGGTCATGGTGCCCTCAAAGAAAACCATTTTCTTGATGATGGTAAGGTTTTTCTGCCCCTTTCTGCTTCATTTTGTTGCAAGAATCTGTGGCTAGATCTACCCAAAAATTATGTGGCTAGATCCTTAACAACTACAATCTATGTTAGTTTTGATTACTCTTCCCTTTTCTAACCTATTCTACTCATATTGTGTCACTCTTATGAATGCTTCTTTTAGATCTGGTCCCTGACTCGTGTCTATAAAATCCGCAGGTGCTTACATGGTAGTAAAAATTATAATTGAAATGGTAAGGATGAAGCTGGAGGGATCAGATAATGAAGGAATTAGCAGTCTTATAAAAGATCTCGAAGAGCCATTAGAATCTGTAGAGCTAAGAATGAATATACTCGCCGAGCCAAGATATGCAAAGGCCAAAGGCATGGAGGCCATTGAAACGTTCAGAGATTACATTGAGGTATGTAGTTCAATTCAAAAAATAATAGATAGTCGGTCGAGATTGTTATTTACTTGTGATTCATTACTTCAAGTACCCATTTGTCTGACATTGCTCTTTTAATTGCTAAATTCATATACATATATTGCCCTGCTAATAAAATATTGGAAACTTTTACCTGTAGCAAGGAAGAATACCAGGGTGGGAATTAGATTCCTGCGGAGATTGCTGGGTAAGTGAAGGTTGTCTTGTGGACTCCAACGACACTCCAGCCGCCATTGATGCCCATATGTACAGGTATCATATAATTACATTTGATAGTTTTCCTCCAAATTGGGACAATGAAAATGGTTAATTAATAGACCTAGTTAAGGTACGTTCCATGCCTCTATTTCTTACATATATAGAGCGGGAAAGCAAAACTTTCTACTAATCCCACCGCGGTCTCTCTTTCTCTTTCTCGGAATCCCATACGGACAAGAATTTGGACTTCAACCTAGGGTTAATAGTCATTTTATTTAGTATTGTTAAGATTTAGATTTCTCATGTGATGATCGTCAACTTCAGATTTCGGCTCTATTGTCTTGCACAAGTTTTTAATTAAAGAAGCCTTATGTGAACGACAAAATCTTAGTACAGCGCAAGTTAAATGCGGAAGGGATGGATTAAAACTAACATACCCCGTTGAGTTGCTAAAATTCTATTGCTCTAGTTCTTCCACTAGATTTTACAATCAATTAATTGAACTGAGTTTAGAAAATGATTTCTGCAGTCGACCCTTTATTGAGAATTAAGCTTAATTCATTTTGGATATAAATCCAGGGCTAAAGTTACCGAGGGTGAACACGGACAACATGGTTGGATACACCTCCGGCAGAGTATTCATAACCCAAATATAGCAGTCAATTTGCAGTCCACAATTCCAGGAGGCTGCCAATCCATGACAATAGCTCTAAGAGATAAGTATGTATTTATAGAAACACCCTTATTCTCAATATTGATATTCTCTTGGGATATTAAGTGTGTGTTTATCTGTTGCCAGGTTTCTACAAGCCAGTGGATTGGAAAAAATTCTCGACATATCTCAGATTGACAAGTTCGCCAGGAATGGGAATATATAATCTAAGATAAAACCGTGAACTCAACTGAATAATATTGAATAGTATTAAAGAAGGTGAAACGTGTCATGAAAACAAATAGAAGTGGATCATATTAAACTAGTTTGTATCGAGAATTTTGTGTACGGTTGAGTACTTAAGCATGTGTGTGTACAAAGTCGATCAAATACTACAATTATGCTTGTTTACTTGCTTGTTTTTAGCTAGGTCATCTGTCGGTTTGGTTCTCGTTGATTAACTATCTCTTCACACAAAAATGTACAAGTTCGTATTTTTTACGACTAAAAATGATATATTATGTAGCTAATACAAAGCCACGTTTGTATACTTGAATACTTCAGATTGAGATTAAATAAAATCATTAATTTTGATAGAAATTCTTATGTTATTGTCAAAAAGAAGTAATTTATTTTTTTAAGCTTAGCCAAGCATGTAATCCATTCAAAGTTCTCCATATGATACCTTTTTCTTAAGGGGAGAGGAGAGATGTTACCAATCTTTGAAACACTGACCTCAGCTGTGAAAACAATTCTTATAACTAACTGGGCAGGGTACATATGATAATTTTGAGTTCATTTAAAAAAAAAAAATTAGTTGATTAAAAAAAAAAAAACACTCAGTTGGCTACCCTCTGAATCCGCATCATCTTGTAGCTTCAGGCTTTGAATTTAAATGTGAAATTATCGACTAGATAATAAGAACGATGGATATAATATTTTATGCATCAAAAAGTCACATTCTTTGTTACCTTTTCGTTAAAAAGCCACTTATTGTCTTTAGATTGAACACATGATTTAATTTTTCATCCCAAACAATTTGGTTTGAGTAAACATCCCCAATCATATTAAAGATCAATAAATTTTAATTTAGGGAAAAGTAGTAAGTATACTGCCTGACTTTCACAACCTGAACCCGTATGTTCTATCAACTTGTAATCTCAATTGAAACACTTGAATTTAAAAGAATTTTTAAAATCCATCAAAATCTCAATTGAGGACGCTAGCACATTAAACATGTCCAACAAATTTGTAGCATTGATGATCAACAATTCGATCTATTATCAAAAGAACTAAAGTGGAACACGTAGGTGGAGTCGAAGTTGTAGTGCATTTTCCATATTCAGAATTTCTCTAAAATTCTCATTCAAATTTTAGTTTAATTTCATTATTTTTTTATTTAAAAATAAAATTGGACTCAAATTTAGGTATTATTCTATTAATGAATATGAAGATTTCTTTGGGAACATAGAAAATTAGAGGAAATCACGCTTTTAAGTTTTTCCTATAAAAATTCAGTTAACACATTTTTATTTAAAAATTAAGTATTTATTATAAAATAAACAATTTGGATAAAGATCCATTCTATACTTAGCAACTTTCATATGATATGAAGTCAAAGGTAAGAACATCACAACACATAACGATGTTAATTGTGGTAAAAAATATAGTTTACACACATATAACCTCGGTCCACTGCATTTGAGGTCACAATATTTATACATATCACACAATTTGATGACAAGATAAACGAGGGAACCTGGGTAACATTTGGCACAATCTTGGAAAGACACACACAACGTACTATATAAAATATACATATTCATCGCAACTTTCAAGCAAAAATAAAGTAACACGAAAAGTAACATCACATAACTTGATTCCAAACGTTTGATGCAGTTTGTTTGGTTAAAATATAAGATGATATTTGTTGGTTGCGTCTTCCTATAATTTGATGCAGAATCATTTGTTGTGACAAGCCATATTTTCATTTAGTTCATCTTCACAGATGGTCTCGTTGATGAATATGGAGATATAATAAATGTCTTACAGAATTTTAGGTTGGTCACAGATGGTCAAGTTGTATTTGTTTATCCAACCTTGTTGATCTCCATTATTTTTAAAATATATTTTTCTCTCTTATTTTCAATCACAGAATCTTCAATAAAATAATATTATACATAAATTCAAAAAATTTCCTTATTTTTTAATTGCACATTCTCCATTAAAACACCATTCCAAAATGTATTTTCATAAAAAAAAAATGGGGTTCAAACAGGCTCTCATATCCACATTCAGTATCTTTTATAAATCAATTAATATCAAATTTATTTTTAGGAAATTCGTGAAATATTACCTGATTTTTAAAACTTTTCTAATTTTGATAATTTTGCAAACACAATCTTAAACAATAGTAGTTACGATTTTTTCTTGTTAAATAGTGAGTCCTACCATTAGTCAACATTGTCTGGCCTTTGTTTTTCTAATTTTGATAATTTTGCAAACACAATCTTATATTCAAGTCAATGCTCAAAATTATGCTCGAAAAACTATCCAAATTAACATTTTAAAATAGAGAGTTAAATTTGGAGAGTCAAACTTTCTCTTTATAATTAAATGCATTCAGAATATTTCAATTTTTAATATTTCACATATTGGCCCAATTAAATAGTTATACAAAGAAAATAAAGGGAGATGATGTAATAATTTGAAGGGAAATTGGTGAAAATATAAGATAGGACAAAATTAATATATTGTTATAAAAGAGAGAAAAAGAGAAGAGAGAATAAAAGCTAATAGACTTTTCTGTGTATTATAATGAGAACCAAAGCCCTATATTTATAGGACAGCAATAGGGATACATATGGTAATAATATCTAGGGCTGCAGGGGTACATGTGTCATTCACATTAAACCCTAATTTACTTTCCTTTTACAACACTCCCCCTTGAATGACACATTACAAATATCTGTCTCGTTAAAACCTCGTTTAATAAAAACCCAATGGGACAAAAAGAATAAACGAAGGAAAAAGAGTACAGTTATTTCGGAGTATTAAACATAAATGCTGCCTCATTAAAACCTTGCTAGGAAAACCCAGTGGGATAAAACTTAAGCGAAGGAAAAAGAGTACAGCTACTCCCCCTGATGTTGATCACTGAAAATCTTTGAGTCAACGCATTCCAATCTCGTGAACCAATTTCTTGAATGTAGATGTTGGCAGCGCTTTTGTAAATAAATCGGCCACATTATCACTTGAACGAATTTGTTGAATATTGATGTCGCCATTTTTCTGAAACTCGTGTGTATGAAAGAATTTTGGAGAAATATGTTTCGTCCGGTCACCTTTGATATAGCCTCCTTTGAGTTGTGTAATACAAGCAGCATTATCTTCATACAAAATTGTTGGACTATCTTTTGTTGAAACTAATCCGCATGACTCTTGGATATGATGGGTCATGTTCCTCAACCATACACATTCTCGGCCTGCTTCATGGATTGCAATGATTTCAGAATGATTTGAGGATGTTGCTGCCAATAATTGCTTTACAGATCTCCATGATATAGCTGTTCCTCCACGTGTAAACACATATCCTGTTTGTGATTTAGCTTTATGTGGGTCAGAGAGATAACATGCATCTGCATATCCCACTAAAGCTGATCCCGACTTTTGAGAATAAAATAATCTCAAATCAATAGTACCCTTTAGGTAATGAAAAATATGTTTAACACCATTCCAATGTCTTTGTGTTGGTGTAGAGCTATATCTTGCAAGGAGATTTACAGAAAAAGCTATGTCGGGTCGAGTACAATTTGCAAGATAAGTTAATGCTCCAATTGCACTAAGATATGGTACTTCAGGACCAAGAATCTTTTCTCCATCTTCGATGGACGAAAATGATCATTTTTTACATCAAGTGATCGAACAACCATAGGTGATGTCAATGGATGTGCATTGTCCATATAAAATCGTTTTAAGACTTTTTCTGTATATGTAGATTGATGAACAAATAATCCTTCTGAGAAATGTTCAATTTGCAATCCGAGACAGAATTTTGTTTTTCCCAAATCTTTCATCTCAAATTCATTTTTTAAATAATCTGCAGTTTTGTTGAGCTCTTCAGAAGTTCCAATTAAATTTAAGTCATCAACATAAACCGCCACAATTGCAAATCCAATATTCGTTTTCTTTATAAAAACACATGGGCAGACATCATCATTTTTATAGCATTCCTTCAACAAATATTCGCTAAGGCGATTATACCATATGCGTCCAGATTGTTTTAATCCATATAATGATCTTTACAGTTTAATTGAGAACATAATTCTCGAGCATGTATCATTTGTTTCACGTACTTTAAGTCCTTCAGGCACTTTCATATATATGTCACTATCAAGTGAACCATGTAAATAGGCAGTCACTACATCCATAAATTTCAGATTTCTCTAGTAAGTTTAATTTTACTAGGATCTAGAAACTTCAGGTTTCTCTACTAAATTTTAGTTTGATTATATCATTTTATTTGACCAATTATTTCTTTGATCGATATATTTTAACGAATTTATTTCGATTCCTCGCTATTATATTATGATGCAATACATCATGTGCAAAAGTGTCGTCGACAACTTTTTCTTATCTTTTTCGATTCTATTTCTTTTTCCATTATAACATAACTTATTGAGATATCTCAAGTTTCATTATTTCAGGTACCTGAACCTCTTCTGGGGTTTTATAATATGTTATGTCTAAATACTCATTAAAAGTATATACCTCCTTAATAAGACAACCTTTATCAATTGTTCCATTTTCGTTTGGAGGACTTTGTAATAGAATCGAATATCATCACATTTCAGACGTGCCATAAATTTATCAAATATAATATTAACGAATTGTCCTTCCAGGAGTCAATTCAAGTTGGAGCATTTAAAGTTGGTGTGCGAGATTGTTAATATCTTTGGTCAGTAAATGCATCTAAATAAATCATCTTTCGAACTTCTGGTTCGAATTGTCTTTTGTGATGATTTAGATATTGATGCATTTGTATATTATTTTTAACTTCTTTATTCTTCCCCCCTAATGCTGAGAGAATGGTCAAATTGACAATCATTTTTATTGAGTTATAAAATATCACCCATTTGGGATAAGGGTTCATGCTGCTCATTTATTCTCAGCATTTTTTTTTATTTTCCATCTCAGTGCATTGTAGTGGATTACATATACAACACTATCGAGATAAAAAAACATTAGGCTCTGACCATAAGCCAAGTTATAACTAGGAGAACTATGATGTTGACATGATGCGTAATGACTTTTCCTAAACTGAAATGGGAAGTATTTTGTTCTCAATTAAATTAATTGGAGACGTTTAACAAACAATAATGTTAAACCATTTATCGACATCTCAACTAACCACTTATTAAAAAGTTGAGATTTAGGATCACTAGTATTAAAAAGACACATTGTCTTAATTGTATAATCTGAAAATTATGCTCATAATTTGAGTATCACTTTCGCAAACTTCAGGTTGTGAATACCATGCAATCATCTAATATTTGTATCAAATCTATTAGATATAAATAATATTTAGATGGTCAACGTGGAGGGTGACGGGCCCCCATATATCACCCTAATTAATTTTCAGAACTATAGTGAATTCAATCCTTATTTAACTGGTAAAATAACCATTTTTCAATAAAAAGAACAAATATCAAATATGATTTCATTGGATTGAAGAATCTTTCGATTCTTCATTGAATATCCATTTGAATATTTAATCTCGCATCATTATTGATCCAGTGATGGTACAACTGGTCATGCCAAACAATAAAGTCAAATTGAACTTCTGGTTCAATATAAGATATAATTCAATTATTTAATTTCGAAGAATATGATTAAACATTATATAATCATATATCATTCAAGTAATCAAACTAATTAATATTCTCATGAAATTAATTACATATTGTCCTTCAGGGATAAACATGAATTTATAATGATACATTCTTCGAAATATGCGCTATTTCGAGAGCGATGTATTTCAATATTGCTTTTTCGAGAGTTATGTGTCAATATTTTTCGGGAATATTGAACATTATAATTCATGCTCTTTATGAGCAATCAAATATTATTATAATAAAATTATTTAAGAATTTACTCTTCTGGAGTAAAAATATAATTTATGTTAGATTTTATATAATTATACTCTTCGGGAGCAAACAAAAACCCAACTAAAATATTAATAATAATGTGATACTTAAGAAGCGACAATATTTGTAATAGACAAATCTACAAATAATATTCTTCTGGAATATTGGAATCGTAATATCACGCTCTTCGGGAATTTTTTTCAAGAATATTAATTATAATGACGTGCTACTTCGTATTTTAATTACTTTTTTCAAAGCAATATGTCAATATTCTTCTAGGATATTGAAAATTATTATTTATGCTCTTCAGGAGCAATTAATATTATTCCATAATATTAAATATAATTTTGTGCTACTTCAGGAGCAACAACAAATTATTTGTATATAGATCTACGAGTAATATTCATCTGAAATATTAATTATAATACTGTACTATTTCAGGAGCAACAATTTTATAATAGAGAAATATAAAAGTACTAAATTCATAAATTATTCTACAAATGTGAACGAGATAATTAATCAAACAATATCAATATGACATAAGTTACGTGTTTTCCTTCAGGGATAAACATTAATTCAAAAATAGTATGTTCTTTGAAACATGTGTTACTTCGAGAGCACGTTGTATGTTAATGTTGCTTCTTCAAGAGCAATATGTCAATATTCTTCTGAAATATTGAAAAATATAATTTATACTCTTCAGGAGCAACAACAAATTATTTATAATAGATAAATTTACGATTAATATTCTTCTGGAATACTAATTATAATTCATGCTCTTTAGGAGCAAGTAATATTCTTCTGAAATATTAATTATGATGTTGTGCAATTTCAGGGACAACAATAAACTATTATTTCGAAATAATAGCTCCTTAGGAGCAATATATTTGCTTTTTCAAGAGCAATATATCAATATTCTTTTAAAATATTGGAATCGGAGTGTCATGCTCTTCAGGAGCAATAACATATTTTTTATTTGAAATAATAAATTATATAAAATTTTATTTTTTCACGAGTTAAAACACAATTTATTTTATTTAATAATGCTCTTCGGGAGCAAATAAAATCTAACTAGAATATTAATAATTGTGCGCTACTTCAAGAACAACAATATTTGTAATAGATAAATTTGCGATTAATATTCTTCTAAAATATTGATCATAATGTTGTGCTACTTCAGGAGTAACAACATGATATACCATTTACTTAAAGGTAAAAAGATTCAACAACAATAATAACAATATATATGTGAAACAAATATAAAGAACGTTAATGTAACTAAGAATACATCCAGAAAACAGAGGTCGCATATTTTAGAACAATTGTTGAAAAGAAATAATTATATCCCATGCAATTAGTTTTATACTAGCATTAGAACCATTCAAGAATCAAGAAAAAAAAATTTTTTTTTTCGTCCAGTCAATTGTGGCATAAATTATTAATCCAAGAAAACCATATTCCAAATTTTATATACATGGTGGCGACGGAATTGTAAAAAAAAAAAAAAAACAGTCGCCTTGTATATATGTATATAAATTCACACGTCCCCAAATTAATTTTGGTACATATGATAGATAGTTATGCTTTAAAAAAAAAAAAATTACTACATTCACTAACCTTTGAAAAATTAAGCTTTCCTGAGCATTTTGGTGGGAATAGCTGTTCGTTTCAAAATATCTTCTCTAAAGGATTGAGCTTTCGGTATTCTGCTTTTTCTTTCTTGCTTTGGAATGTTGCTCTTCGTGTCGTGGTAAACTTTGAAAAATTAAGCTTTCGTGCTGATAACGTGTTATAAAAGAGAGAAAAAGAGAAGAGAGAATAAAAGCTAATAGATTTTTCTGTGTATTATAATGAGAACCAAAGCCCTATATTTATAGGACAGCAATAGGGATACATATGGTAATAATATCTAGGGCTGCAGGGGTACATGTGTCATTCACATTAAACCCTAATTTACTTTCCTTTTACAACATATATATATATATTGGGAATAGAAAAATAAGTATTAAAAATAAAGAGGCTATTTGAGTATGCAAGAATTTTTACTCTATAAATTTATAGATACTCTTTATATTGTAAAATATTTTCTTTAAAGAATAGAGAATCTCTTGAAAATGCTTTAAGGGTGTATTTGATTGAATTTTTTTTCATAAGAAATGGTATTTTTTTTCACTCAAATTCTAACATTTGAAGCGTTTGATTGTCACTTTTTTTTTTTCATAAAAAAAAAATATATATTTTTCAACATTTGAAAATATGCATAGTTTTTGAAGAAAACATTTTCTTTGGGAGGAGGGGATAGGCTTTTCTTTTTCGAATAATGTTATTTTGCACAAATTTGGCAAGAAAGAATAAAAGTGTAGTTGATGAGGATTTTATCAATTTTAAGAGCATCTCCCGGAGGGGTTTTCCAAAAGTGAAATGCTCTCAATTTTAAAAAGTCAATGCTCAAAATTATGCTCGAAAAACTATTCAAATTAACATTTTAAAATAGAGAGTAAGTTTGGAGAGTCAAACTTGCTCTCTATAATTAAATGCATTCAAAATACTTCAATTTTTAACGTTTCACATATTGGCCCAATTAAATAGTTATACAAAGAAAAATAAGTATTAAAAATAAAGAGGCTATTTGAGTATGCAAGAATTTTTGCTCTATAAATTTATAGATACTCTTTATACTATAAAATATTTTCTTCAAAGAATAGAGAATCTCTTGAAAATGTTCTAAGAGTGTGTTTGATTGAATTTTTTTTCATAAGAAATAGTATTTTTTTACTCAAATTCTAACATTTGAAGTGTTTGATTGTCACTTTTTTTTCATAAAAAAAGTATATTTCAACATTTGAAAATATGCATAGTTTTTGAGAAAACATTTTCTTTGGGAGGGGGGATATGCTTTTCTTTTTCGAATAATGTTATTTTGCAATCGTTCACTACCGTAGTCACCTTATGTAGCATATATATGGCTGTTAATAATTTGATGCATGAGACAATAAAAAAAATTAATAAATCGAATCACTAATCGTCACGTGTATGCCACGTAGAGCGATTACAATAGTGAGCGACTGCAAATAATATTATTCTTGTTTTCCTCAAAACAATAAAAACATTTATTTTCTAGGAGATATTTTTCATGCTAATCAAACATACTCAAATGTCCTTTCAAATCTTTTAAATTGCACATATCAAGCTTAAAGAGATGTCTTGAAAATATAAATAAACAATAAAATTCGTTGTTTAATGATAAGAGTATTGATACAAGATTATAGTGGTAATGTTTCATTTTTGTCAAAAGTTTTGCTGAAATTTTGTCAAAACTTAAAATTTTCTCCCTTGAATCAAAGAGGAACTAATGTGTTAAATTTCAAGAAAAAGTTGACCATCTACTACATATGTAAAATTAGAGCACTGATATAGCACAAGCTAGAGGGAATTGAAGGATATATTGACAGTATGGGTGAGTCTATAATCATATTACAAATAAAACCATAGAATACATTAAAAAGATGCACATTTTAATATTATTTTTACATTTTATTTCGTTCAATAATCATAATAAGAAGAAGAACAACAAACTCATAGATTTTTTGACACAGACTTCACCATACCCCTTGTTTCTTCACCAATACATAATATTATTATAGACATCCCAAGCAATGGCATCATGCCATGATTGTTTAGAACTTTTTAATTGGGCTTGGCAAGATGGTGACTCTCAATATCTTTAGTAACAGCAAGGCAGACATGAGACATCCATCAATGTGTTGGGATCTGGGACGTTCTCGTTCTTCTTCTCGTACTCCAAAGTCCATGTTACCAAGTTGTCGTCTCCATTGGTGTCTACATGGACGATTAGTTTGAAGTTATTGTATAACTCCATGAGGTCTCCTTCGATGACCCTGTAGGTCACAGACTTCTTTTCCTCATCTATTGCTTCAATTATCTCTTTTGCAACCCTGTCTTTCCCATCTGTACGTAGTTCACAATCAAAACTATTAGTGTGAACCTAATTATATATAAATTCTATGACTTTAAAACAATTTAAAAGGTAAAATGATTCAATTTGATTAACAAATGGCGATTCTTCAAGTTTAACAATTATTTTTAAACGAGTCTTACAAGTACTGGTATGTTTATTTACACCATTAGTGTTTAACAATTTTGACATGTTAGGAGCAATGAAATATTGACTAGTCTTTCTACTATAGTCAGAAATATCCTTTGTGTGTGTGCGTGTGAGCGCGCTTCAAAAAAAGTAATAGGAAATACTTGTGCTTTGTGGCAATCATTGGAGCTGACTAATGTATGCAATAAATTTTATACCATTCGGAAAAATATAATTTTAGTAAAACGAAAAGTGATTCTTGAATATAAGAGGATGATATTGTTTTAGTTATGAGCTAACGATGTGAACTGAACCAGCACATAGTTGATTCACGATCCACTGCCTTAATTCACTGGGCTACTCTCCTTAGATTTCTTATTCCAAGGCAAAAGGTTGAATTTCGACTATTTCACTTATCATCTTACTTATTTTTGAGATATTCTTATCTATGAGATAAAAAGATTAAGCAAAAAAGATAAAGATAAGATGCAGGATGGATGGATGGGACAATGATCTGGCATTAGAACTAGTTGATCGTCAGTTCAAGGAAGGTCATTGCTTGGGCACTGTGGGGCGTCCGTACATAGCATGCACGCACACACTGTTTTTAATTTAAGATGAGGTATTTTTGGTTATTAGTTAGTAAGATCTTTCCTTGTCTTTTTACCAGTTAAACTCTTCCGGCTTAGAAGTTCTTCTAAAGTTTGATCTTCACTCAATATTCAATGGAATCAATGATCCTAGATTAAGGCGTTATTCTCATTTCCGATGCTTGGAATTCATCGTGTTCCTTTCACACATGTCATGGCTGTGTATTGCAGAAAAGAAAATCCCATAAAATTTATAGAACCGATTAGTAAACATGTTGATAAACCACGTTCTAAAACACGAAAATATTAATAATTGACTTGTCAAATTATCAATCGAGCCACCAGAAAGATTTAGTACATAGACTTACCATGGGTGTAGTTCAAGTAGATGACAGAGCCAACAGTCCCCCACTGACCCTCGTGCAAATCACAATTCTGAACGTTAGCAGGGCTCATGCTTGATAAATGATGAGGTCTCTCTCTAAAGATTTCATGGAAAACATCTCCATCGGATTTAATATCTATCTGGGAAACCAATTTTCCTCTAAGCCCCATTCAATTTTTTTTTTTTTTTTTGCCCACAAATATTAACTAGTAGAATTGATTTTGAGGTGAGCGAGTTATGCTTGAAAATGAGGTCTTTATATAGCAGAGTAATAGTGATAATCTTGATTAAGAAATTTCCAGCTTTGCTTGTTATTATTATATGGCCATACGGTGATGCAAGTTTAGCAAACTCCAGCTACCACCCAACTACACATAAATGTTAGGATAGTGTTTTGTCGATTGAGGAAATTTATTTGTTCCCGTGATATTTTGAAATAAAATATTAATTTATTTTTCGATAAATTATTTTTATTACTTTGAGTTTCCATTTGTTAATGAATCAATTTGGTATTATAAATCAAGTGTTTAAACTTTTAAGGATAAAAATATTCGATTTTTAATTCGATCTCAGTTTTATTATCCACGACGAGTGAATATAGACGAATACTTTATTTTAATAAAGATTGTCTCAATTTTATTAAAGTTCATATTTGACTTTGGTAATAAGATTGAACGTATGAAATTCAATTTGTGAAATTGACTAGTATTTGATTTCACTTCATTGTTGTAGGTAGAACATTAATCTTGAGCAAATAATGAATTTCAATTACTAATTTGAAGTTTTTTGAGGTATCGATGAATGAGATCAAACGAAGAGTCCTTTAAAGGTATGATATTGAAGTCGTGTCCTTATTATAAATAGACACTTACATAGTTACATTGCGTTTCAATTGATGTTTTATTTTGTGCCCATGCACGTAAATTTTCTACCGTTTTAAGTTATGATTTGAAGGTGGAATCAAGAATATCAATGCAAAGATATTTTTGTAAAGCACACTATAAGTGTAATTTTTGAAACACTTAGTGTGTTTATTATTCCAACAATTATTATATTCTTGTCTACACATAAAGTAATTAAATATTTTTTTCTACAATAAATTCAAAAACAAAGAGGGTACTTTGGTCAAATAATCATCCGATTCTTTTCACTTTCAGGGACGTTATTATTCGAAGAAGATGCCATTTTGATTTGAAAAAGTGTGGATTTTCAAAAACAAGAATCTTATGGTATGTTGGGAATCTCTTATGATAATCATCCACGCTTGCAATACATTTGCAAGTCCTAGAGTATCTCTAATCCGTGTTTGAGTCGAGATGAATATGAGATAGCTTGCTAAATATTTGCAATGGCAAGATTTTTTTTTTTTTTTTGTCCAAGTCAAGATGATCGAGTGATATAAAGATTTGTACCAATGGACCTTTACCCTTTTATTAGATAAACGAAGAAGGAATGTTCGTTGGGTTCTGACTAGGGATGGAAATGGGCTTAGCCGAGAACCTTGAGCTCAGGTCGTCAAAGTGACAAGCCGAGCTCGGCTCGTGCTCAAGGGTCGAGCTTGTGTTTTTTTTTTTTTTTTAATTTTTTCTTACATTTTTTATGAGTTCAAGAGCCAAGCTCGGCTCGGCTCGCCTAGCTAGCCGGCCTGCTCGGCTCGAGCTCGAGCTCTTTTTTTGACAAGTCCGAGCGGCTCGTGGCTCGCTTTTGACAAGCCTAGCTAGCTTAGCTCAATTGCAACCCCCAGTTCTCACTGTTTCATGTCTATAACTTAGTTCCTTCAATTACTACATGGATGAATCTAATCCGAAATATTAACCATATGAGAAATTAATTATTGAACCGATCACAAGGATACTAATTATAGTACCTATTGTTCAAAGAAGAGTTCTTCCAAATGTATTACCTATATCTCTACTTCCCTTTTATTTCATCAATTTCTAGGCAGAGGTGAATGAGAGATTTGTAGTTCATTTGCAAGTGCTAGGGACTCTATTATCGATATCTAAACCTATGTTTGGTTAGTATTTATGAATTGTTTATAATTATAGTCGGACCTAAAAAAATTTGGGTGCTCTGTGTGACATTTTAAAATTGGACTCCTTTTTTTCATAAATATTGTGTCATTTAACTAACATAATAAAAATTTTAAATTTTAAAATGTATATATATATATATATATATTGGTGTCTCTACAATGTTAAGGTCATGTGGAGTCGAACTACATGTGCACCGCACCCCTTAAGGCTTCCTTTGTTTATAATACTAAACTCATTTTTATTGAAACATTTCGATGTACCAATAAACACTGCCGAATTATTCACATAATACTTCTATTTATTTATAATTTAAACCGCTTTCCAAACGTGAGTATGTGACTAGTTTAAGTACATTTGCAAGTGTTATTGGTTCTATCCCAATGGGCATTCTGTTGGAAAATATTAAATGAAAACATAATGAAAAACGTTTAAGCCATTTCTAGCATTTCCTCTTCAGAATTGAATGAAAAATGTTTCAGCCGTTCCTAGCATTTACTCTCTTCAGTTTTAGAAATCAGTCTTCAATGTCTTAATGACCACACTCCTCATCTAT
Source organism: Fraxinus excelsior (assembly GCA_019097785.1). Lineage (NCBI taxonomy): Eukaryota > Viridiplantae > Streptophyta > Magnoliopsida > Lamiales > Oleaceae > Fraxinus > Fraxinus excelsior. The sequence goes on from CM032640.1 coordinate 1,579,769, forward strand.
GCGTATGAATAGATGATCTTTTGGTTGGAACAAACACAAGTGATTCAAACAACAAACACAACAAAGGAAAAAAAAAAACAGCTTCCTCTTTTTCATTTTCGGCAGTCTGTGGTTTTTATTTTTTTTCTTCCTTTGCTAAAATTCTTTGAGAGATAGACACGGCTAGTTCGTAGGCGGTTAACGTAGTGCAGCGTGAACTGACAATTGATTGTATCCTGAGAATCGAACACCGATCAAAATCTCGTGCACCCCGGTGAGGCGACGAATTCAATTTAAGGAAACCGTGTAAACACGACCCTTCGATTTGGTTATGATTTACTTTGATTCTTTAATTTTCCCCGACACATCCTGTCGAACAATGTGATCTCTACAGTAATAAATAAGATAAGATTGTATATTTGTGGAGCAATATATTTATTTATTTGGGTCCCACCATATCACATGAAACACGTACGTTATTTTAAATTTTCCATCTATTTTAGATAATCTTATTAATTAATTATGTACAAAAAAATCAAATTCACAATTACAAGATTAGCCCGCACCGAAATTGTCACTAATCGAATTGGCTAGCAATAGGCTAAAAGATTTGTTCAATTCCAGCTTCTGTACTCTTTTAAGAACCTCTTTAAAAAGTAATTATAAATACTTTGATGCTTGAACAACTCCATTTTACAGTAAAAGATGAACTTCTTCAATTGTGATTTGTGATGATTTATTCTTTTAAAATACGTCGAAACGTAAAGGTAAAACGGAGAATGCAGTGAATTAACTACACAAAGATTTTAAAAGTAAAGTTTGTTAAACTAAAATTGATTATTTACATGCTATATCTGATATTACAATTAGCATTATTGTTAAATTATTGGTGTAATCATGTGACAAAATCTTCCTTGCCTTTTTTCCTTCACTCCTAATCCAAGATATAAAGAAAGAAGTAAAAACTAAGATGAGCGCTAACGCAATCACAGATTACTTAAAATTTATCACATAAGGAAAAAAAATCTCCAATGCAAGTTTACGGGACTCTGTCTAGCATATATGGTTGAGGAAAAAATTGACAATGTCCGAAACTTTGTCTATATTCAAAAACTGCGCTAGATGCATTAATTGATAAAATATATTTTATAACACATATTTATATTTGATTTTATTTTTAATTTAAGAAAATAATGGAACCTAACTAGCAATATATAGATGCACTAATTTTAGTCTTGACTCTTTATTCACGAGACATTGATGTTATAGACTAAAAGTCCTTCTAATTACATATTTATAGATAGCAATTTATAGAATGCATTGAAGATGCTCTAATATATATCATGTCTTTGTTTAAAATGGTTGAAAACTTGCCAAAAAATGAGAAAGCAATAGTTGGAGTAAATTATGTCCCGTTTGGTTGAAGTTTATAATCAGTCAAATCACTTTTCTAACGCACTTTTTCGAGACTCACAAGTACTATCAATATCTACAACTCGTTTCTATCTAATCAGTCAAATCACTTTTCTCATACACTTTTTCGAGACTCACAAGTACTATTCATATCTAAAACTCGTTTCTATCTATTTATAACCTAACGAAATTATTTTTCTGCCCACAATGGGTATGGTAAGATTGCTTACTTATTGATGCGGTATGAGAACCTTACTCACGGTTCTCTCCGATTATGAGAACCGTAAATAAGGCTCCCTCCAAGTGAGCAATATAAGACTTTTGAAAAATGTTAAATGTACATAATTATTGTACATAAGGGTGTACATAACCCTCACATGGGATGGGGCTCATAAAAATGTGGACCTCACCCCATGGACCCAAATTATGTACACCAAGTAAAGTCCAAGACTTTTTATTGTTGGCAGGGCCGCTGGAGAACATTTTTGTATAATTTAAATCATTATTTTTGTTACATATATGTTGGAGAGAATTGAATAACGCAAAAAAGCCGTAAGTATTTTATATGCATTTCTTCTTTAATTTAATTTGATATAATAACGTCTACTACATATTATAATATTATTTTAATGTACTCAATCTTTTAGTGTCGAGAAAGAAAGAGACAGGTTAACAATAACCATTAAAATTTTATTTCATCCATTAATATATTGTTCAATTATTAAGCATCTTGAGATTCAATGCTGTTTCAGATAAAAGAAATAATATATGAAAATAATAAGGTTGAATTCTAAGGAAAATAATTTATACGATATCAAGCATCTTAGATGTAATAATTTTTACATAGCCAAGCAGACTTTATATATGCATGTCAAGCGTCTTCAATGACACTCTTAAGACTTATCGAGGCAGCTTAAAACAACTTGGGAGCATTAGAGTATCGTTTTTGAAATAATGATAAAATATAACATTAATGATAGTAAATGATTAATGTGATTGCTGATGGTATTACCATTGAATATTCATGAAAAAAATCGATATTTGTCTTACAAATTGTCGATAACAATATCATTGGTGATCATCGACTCATCTCATCACAATTACTAAAGATAGCGTCATCATTGATTTTATCGACAACTACCAATTGTGACGTCTGTATATCATATAGAGTCATTTCTAAGTTCTTTCATTTATTTATGTAAATTGTCGACGGTAAAGTTTAAATATCTTTTTATTTTCTTCATAATATTACCATTGTATAAGTTATTCTTTTAAATGTTGTTTTATTCATTGACGTTTTTTTTTTTTTTTGAAAATTTTATGAACTAATTATATTTTTAATACTACTTACTAAAAAATCGTTCAAAATCTTTAATTTTTTCTAAGGTGTCACTAGAAGTAAAATATTTAGTTTTTTTATATTTGTTACTTAATTTAACAATGAAAAATCTGGATATGTTAGTAATTTGATTATTAATCAAGATAGGACAACTAGCTTTGGAGTTTGAAGAAGTCCTGGACAGAAAATTGACAAAAAAAGACCGCGTCAGGGGCAATTTTGTCATATATCGCGACGGTGTCGGAATGAGCCAAAATTTGACAGGTTGATTGGAAACGGCCCGAAAAAATGGACACGGGGCAAAGCCCGATATCTCGGGATTTTAGCCAAATTCCTTCGTTTAGGCCTTCAAATAAGTAATTTCCATATTTTCCGTTTCGAATTTTCACTATTTTTGGAATGTTTTATTATTATATGTTTTTAGGGTTTCTTGTAACGCCTATTTAAAGGTCTTTTAAAGTTTTTTGGAGATTATTCATTGAATAAAAAGTTTCGTTCTCAGAGAAGTTCAGTTTTCTTATTTTCAAAATTTACGTTGGTAAATCTTTTACTTCCGTTCTGCGTCATTAATCAACTACATACAAAGAAGTGCATGTAATTTGGCAAACCCAACATGGCTCAGAAACAACATCCAAGCCAAATATACAACTTGATCTAAGAACTTTTAGTTGGTGCTGGAATCGACATGGGGATGATCAGCTTCAAGAGGACCAAAATTATGCTTTGACAAGTAGGACGAATGTGAAAGAGGTTTGAGTTTTTCGCTAAACAATCTGTCTATGGATTGTGGTGGCGATGTTAGTATTCGGAATGACAAATCAGGGAGTACTCAATCCCTACCAAGGAGATGCCACGGACAGTTGCACCAGCATAAATAAATAAAAATTATTGATCATGTAGTCTTGTCATATGATACATCCTTTCAGTTTATTCTTGTTGAAGAAGCGCGCTTTTACTAATTAAGTTCAACCTTACGTGCGGAATTATACTAATTAAAACAACAAGTCACTTTTAATTAGGTTCTAGATGGTCAAACAAACAATTCAATTATCTTAAATTGAATTACCGTAGTTTGTAATAAAAAAAACAGCAAATAACACAAAATTTAATGACGAAGAAACCCAACCGGGTAAAAATTTCGGGACCAAGTCGTTACTTCCACTATAGACAATGTAGGATACATTTCAATTCCAAACTAGTTACACTAGTTGTTGTAAACCATGCAACTCCAAGATCTGCTGCTCATTCAAGCCTTGCAACCTGCTACCGTAAATACTGTCAAGTTACCCCACTAGACCATCTGATCTACATCATTAGCTTCCAAGTTTTGTTGTACTTACAGACTCACAATCTTCTCTTAAGATATGTTGTAGCAATCTCGCGATCTTCTACACATGTCTCTTCCAAGTGGATATCCAGGAATCACATATTCCTATTATTCTTCCTGCGCTTGTAGTCCAATCTCTCTCAACCTCTAGAAACTTCTGAAGTCCAACTGAGAAAGTATCTTCTTATGACCAATAAGAAGTATGTGGTGTTTTGGTTTAAGGAATTGATGTTTTTTCTAGCAGGTGGTTGTATGATCTCAAGAATCAAATGATAGAATCAATGTAAGAATAACTTGGATCTTCAAAAGATGGAAGAATAAAATGAAATGCCACACCAAAATTCGTCCAATGACTTGAGTATTTATAGAAGAGGAGAATTAGGTTGATTGTACCCGAAAAATCTGTTTAAAATCGCGAATGAGGGTTTTTCAAAATAACCTGTCGCTTGAGCGAAACCTAGGCGACATGCAAGCGACGACCTCTCGCTCGAGCGAGAGCCGGGTGACCAGCGAGCGACATCTATTCTGTTTTATTCACTCGAGCAGTGTTCAGGTGATAGACTAGCGATAATGCAGAACAATGTTTCTCCTCTTTTCATGTTCGAACCCTAGACCTCAAAACCCAATTTATACAAACATTAGACTAACTTGACACTCGAAGTTGAATTAATGAGAAATGATCTACTAAGCACTGTTACTTAGTGTATGCTAAGCAATATTGTCATGATGTTTCAATTAATTGGTACATCATTTAGGCCTTGTTTAGGTCTCTCTTTATTTTTTTTGGGAAAAATAGGTTTTGGAATAGAGATTTTCTGGGTAACATGGTTAAAAATGGGAAAATAATTTGGATTGACGTGTAAGATAATTTTATGGGGAATGTGTGGTTAAAAATGAGTTTTTAAAAAATGGAGTTTAAACATAGGCTTAATTCTTAGGACTTACAATGAACTTATTCACTAATTAATTAATGTGTTATATCACTATTGCTTACCAATTGCTAAGTAACGGTACTTTATAGATCATTTACCATTGTTATCGATTACCATTTACCTCCAATAGGTAGTCTCACTTGTAGTTCTTATTTTAAATATTTCTCGATGATATCAAATAAGTAGATTTCAATTTCAATAGATTTTGTAACGTGGATAGAAGATTGAAACATTATCCATTTTAACTACTCCATCATTGTTTTATCATTAATTAATGGAGCTCATTGACTAGAAATATATCACTTCCTTAGTTAATCAATAATCATTAATGTAGAATTGATATCCTTCACCGGTTGTCATGGCAAGAGGACTTTAGTTTTAATTCTCTGAATTTATGACCGTTTCAAAGAATTATAACTAATGTTCTCTTGTCTAGTCAGTCGTGAGAAATATTTATTCTATGCATTGAGAGCATGAGTTCTAGACTAACCTTTAATAATACCATTTTTCTTTTAAAAAAAGTATGTTAGAAAGCAAGATTTATTTATTGGCCTCCTCAGGGTTCTTTCAGTTCTATTCTCCACCGAAAACTCATTGGTAATAACTGCATAAAACAACTATGTCGCACACAAACATAAAACAATAACTGCATTAATAAATTAATTAAGAAAAATAATTTATACGTTAAAGAACCACTATAAGTCTGTAATTACAAGAAGGCGATTACTTAGCTCACGTAGTACGTAAGAGTGAAGTCCTTTCATGACATTGGAATTGTTTTCGAGGGTTGTGAATTTTAAGAGTGAAGTCCTTTAATTACAAACAACAATGCTGGACTTACAGCACTTAGAGGGTTGTAAATTTTACAGCCCTCTCTAATTAGTATGTGGTCCATTAATTGCATTTGATCCGACCTGAAAAACTCACAATGTAACATACATGGTGAAGTTAAAATTATGAGAAAATTTGAAGGTCCGTGGTGGTAGCGAAATGTTTCATTGTATGATCATTTGAAAATAACTTTACATCTTGTATTCATATTTGATATAGTGAATTTCTTCCCTTTTACCCGTGGTTTTCCCCGTCTTGAATTTTCAAGTAAATCTTGTGTTCTTCTTCTTATTTTATATATTGTCTATTCTTGGTTTTTGTAACAATATATAGGGTCTAACACAGGCTTTCAAGCCCCAAGCATAGAAAGATAGCACGACATTAATGGAACTCATTGAACTCGCCTAAGAATAATATCAAAACCATTTTTTGTTCGGACCAAGATTTTTCTTACCTTATATCTACACTTCAGATAGCCGTTTTTGTGTGCCTGCCACAATTGAAGAATTTAAACTTTCTTTGAAATTTTGATCTAAACTTGCCTTTGCTCGCTAACCCACCCTGTCTATTAAGTTGTACCTCTCACAATGAACCCCTCTGACTTCTATAATCTGCATAATTGTGTTAAACAATTCAAAGAAAAGAAAGGAAAAATGGAGGCTAGAGTTTCATTAATAATGCATAATGAAAAAGTGAATACAAAACCTAAATATAAAGAGACTATATATAGTCTAAAATAAAAAAAACTAAAAGACTATTCTACCCTTAATAAAAAATAAAACAAAATAAGATTATATTTGTTAACATTCCCCCTCAAACTCACGATGCTTAGCATCCTGAGTTTGCAAGAAACCAAAAACGATGAACTGAACTGAACCAAATGAACACCCATGTCTGCAAGTAGCCAACACAACCACACAATCTAAACAAATCCACACGGATGCAAATTTCAAATCCAAATTTACCGAACAAAAAATAAACCAAATTTTCAATCTCATCAATTGGGCCAAACTGCAAACCAAATTTCCAATCCCACGAACTGGGCCATACTGCAAACCAAATTTTCAATCCCATCAATTGGGCCAAATTTTCAATCCCATCAACTAGGCCAAATATGCAAAACAAATTCCAGATTACCTACAAACTGCAAACCAAATTTCCAATTGAATTGAACCAAATTCCAGATTAACTGGACATATACTAAACCAAATTCCAAATGAATTGAACCAAATTTTAGATGAACTGAACATATACTAAACCAAATTCCAAATGAACTGGACCAAATTCCAGATGAACTGGACATACTAAACCAAATTTCAAATAAACTGGACTAAGTTCTAGATTACCAAAAGCTGAAGAAACTCCAAACAAACTGCAGAAACTGAGTTGTGGCCACCGGAATGTGATGCAACTTTGTATGGATCACTTGATATCGAGAAAAGACTAAATAAAAAAGAAAACTAATATGATTGCGGAACGAGCGCGCTTAAGGCCCCGCTCGGCGGAAACGAAAATTCAAAGGTTAATTTGTTTAGGATCGAAATGCTCTGATACCATGTTAAAACCAAATTCAAACAAAATACGCAAGAAAAATGGAGGCTAGGGTTTCATTAATAATGCATAATGAAAAAGTGAATACAAAACCTAAATATAAAGAGACTATATATAGTCTAAAATAAAAGAAACTAAAAGATTATTCTACCCTTAATAAACAATAAAACAAAATAAGATTATATTTGTTAACATTCCCCCTCAAACTCACGATGCTTAGCATCCTGAGTTTGCAAGAAACCAAAAACGATGAACCGAACTGAACCGAATGAACACCCATGTCTGCAAGTAGCCAACACAACCACACAATCTCAACAAATCCAAACGGATGCAAATTTCAAATCTAAATATACCGAATAAAAAATAAACCAAATTTTCAATCCCATCAACTGGGCCAAACTGCAAACCAAATTTCCAATCCCACGAACTGGGCCAAACTGCAAACCAAATTTTCAATCCCATCAATTGGGCCAAATTTTCAATCCCATCAACTGGGCCAAATATGCAAAACAAATTCCAGATTACCTACAAACTGCAAACCAAATTTCCAATTGAACTGAACCAAATTCCAGATGAACTGGACATATACTAAACCAAATTCCAGATGAACTGAACCAAATTCCAGATGAACTGGACATATACTAAACCAAATTTCAGATGAACTGGACATACTTAACCAAATTCCAAATAAACTGGACCAAGTTCCAGATTACCAAAAGCTGAAGAAACTCCAAACAAACTGCAGAAACTGAGTTGTGGCCACCGGAATGTGATGCGACTTTGTAGTGATACATCCGAAAAGAAAATAAAAAAGAAAAACATTGGTAGCCGGACGAGCGGCTTTCGCCGGAAACGAAATTCAAAGGTTAATTTGTTTAGGATCGAAACTGCTCTGATACCATGTTAAACAATTCAAAAAAAAGAAAGGAAAAAGGGAGGCTAGGGTTTCATTAATAATGCATAATGAAAAAGTGAATACAAAACCTAAATATAAAGAGATTATATATAGTCTAAAATAAAGGAAACTAAAAGACTATTCTACCCTTAATAAAAAATAAAACAAAATAAGATTATATTTGTTAACATTCCCCCTCAAACTCACGATGCTTAGCATCCTGAGTTTGCAAGAAACCAAAAACGATGAACTGAACTGAACCAAATGAACACCCATGTCTGCAAGTAGCCAACACAACCACACAATCTAAACAAATCCACACGGATGCAAATTTCAAATCCAAATTTACCGAACAAAAAATAAACCAAATTTTCAATCCCATCAACTGGGCCAAACTGCAAACCAAATTTCCAATCCCACGAACTGGGCCATACTGCAAACCAAATTTTCAATCCCATCAATTGGGCCAAATTTTCAATCCCATCAACTAGGCCAAATATGCAAAACAAATTCCAGATTACCTACAAACTGCAAACCAAATTTCCAATTGAACTGTACCAAATTCCAGATGAACTGGACATATACTAAACCAAAGTCCAGATGAACTGAACCAAATTCCAGATGAACTGGACATATACTAAACCAAATTCCAGATGAACTGAACCAAATTTCAGATGAACTGGACATACTTAACCAAATTCCAAATAAACTGGACCAAGTTCCAGATTACCAAAAGCTGAAGAAACTCCAAACAAACTGCAGAAACTGAGTTGTGGCCACCCGAATGTGATGCGACTTTGTAGGGATACTTCCGAAAAGAAAATAAAAAAAAGAAAAACAATATTGATAGCCGGACGAGCGGCTTAAGGCCGCTCGCCGGAAACGAAATTCAAAGGTTAATTTGTTTAAGATCGAAACTGCTCTGATACCTTGTTAAACAATTCAAAAAAAAGAAAGGAAAAATGGAGGCTAGGGTTTCATTAATAATGCATAATGAAAAAGTGAATACAAAACCTAAATATAAAGAGACTATATATAGTCTAAAATAAAAGAAACTAAAAGACTATTCTACCCTTAATAAAAAATAAAACAAAATAAGATTATATTTGTTAACAAATTGTTCTAGACTTGCTTCTTTAAACCTTGATAGTTGAAGGATATGCCCTCCATCACCTAAAATAAACCTATCTTTTGTCGGGAGAAATGCAAACAAATAAACACATAGCGGAATAATTCTTTTCCGAAAAGAAAATAAGTAAAATGCATTTCCGACAATTCTATATGCTAAAAATATTCTTCAAAAAATCAGTCACACCAAACCACAAGAACACAAGCAATCATTTTACGTGGAAAAACTTCCCCGATATGAGGAATAAAAATCACAGGACTCAATCCGATCAAAATCTTTACTATCAATTAAATAATAGGTACACGAAGTCTTCTCTAACCATAACTAGAGGTTGCAACGTATATTTGTTCAAAATAACAAAGATTTTGGCAAAACAATATGAAATAAGAAAAATATACCAACAAATTCAATTACTGTTCACACACATTGACCAATGTTCTCGAACTCAAAAATCGATCTCTACCATTCAGATTGTAGTTCTGTGTCTTGTAAACCTCTCCTCTAAATTTTAGTTCGATCAGACCACAAATGACTTCTGATCAGAGCTTTGATGAAATTTGGGCATAGAGAAAAAAAAATTTGTTTTTTTCCTTTCTTTTCAAAAGTGGGTTGGACTCATATTTTCTTCAATCTTCTTGTATTTATATACATCATTAGGGTTAACCTCTAAAAGGGTTAAAAAAAAATTGTGTATCTTTCTGGAATATAAACATGTTGAATTGAAAGAATATAACTCGGATTTTAGTTGATAAAGGAAAAGAAGATGAATCTTGAAATCTTGAATTTCTGCAATGGTTTCTTGATGAATTTCCAATATATCTTTTTATTGTCTCTCCAAAATTTTTGATTCCAATAGATTGATGGGTTGGCTTTTATTTTCTTATGATAATTGATGTTTTTTTGTGTCTGAGATATATATGAGAGGTGTTTGATATTGGCTACCCATGTTTTGTATTTATAGAGATGAAATTAGGTTAAAAATCGTGCAAAAAAGTAATTTTCACGTAGAATTTTAGAAGAGAAAAAGGAAACAACTCGATTTTGCCAGATTTGGGCTGTCCAAGCAAGATTTTAAGCTTCTGTTTTTGAAATTTGAAGCCTGCCCAAATTTATACAAGCTCTCAAAATCTGCATTTTGGTCCCCGAATTCGATTCTCGATTCTTTTAAGTCCTTTTCTCTTGTAATTTCAGTCTTTTAGCTTCTAAATGTATCCAATTGAACCCCTAACATCTTTAATCTTCATTTTGTGGTCCTCATCAACTATGAAATATTTTCATTTTAGTCCCCATACTTTGAATTTCACCATTTCTTTTTGTTAATTTTTCGCCTCTTCCTTTCAATTCCTCTTTTATTTATCGAGTTTCACCAAACAAACAAAATATACAATGAATTAGGCCATAATCAATCAAAAGAACTTCAAAATATCCATATTGAACAAATATCATTGATTTACTGAATCATCTTGTGACAATGATTATTAACTAAATAATTAAGACTTTGATTGGACATTCTATCCAACTCATAATGTCCCAAAGGTTGGCTAAAAATCACTTTAAAACTGTCCTACAGCTGATTATAGACAATGGTGATCAGTCATCCAAATTTAGTCTCATCTTTTGTTTATTTGGGCTGAATTTAGTTGGGTAGAATTGATTGTTGACAAAATTTATTAAGGATAATACTTAGTTTATTATTGTTGCCGAAATTTGAAAGTGAAATATGTGCAACTGTTGAGCTTTATTTTGTGAATCAGCATTAATACATGCCTAAATGAATCCATATATATGTGTATGTAGCTTCATTTGACAGTATCAAAATTCTGTAGCTTTCGAATTTTTTTTTTATTTTTTTTTTTGGGTGTGTGTAATTAATTGTGGAGAATGCAATTGAATGGATTTATAATCAAGCAATCATTTATTAATTTTCTACCAATGGCGTTATAAAATGATTGGGAAAAAACTTAAAAGAGTCTCTAAGTTTAACTTTAATCTGACTTAATTTTATACATGCACTTTGGAGCTATAACATAATAACGATATATGGGCATTTTTCTACATTTGCTAGAGAAGTTGGGATATGTAGCAAATATGAGATTCCTTTTATTTCAAGAGAAAAAATAAATAAATTTATTTAGTGAGTTTGACATACAAGTTAAATATGTCATAATTGACGAATCAAAAGTGAATTTTTCCATAATTTCTCATAAGAGGTGTTGTGAATCGCATTGGTCAATGACAACAGCCAAAAAATATAATTTTAACAATTATACCGTGACATTGATTGATACATACACATAATGAAAACAAAATCCCACATATTGATTCTAGACTATCAACTACCACCTAACCAAAGCCTCAACCCATAATTTTTTTTGGAGGAAGAAATTCGAAAAATTCATTTGGAATAATTTTATCCTCCTTTGTAGTAACATCAAGGGTTTTCTGGTCATGCCCCCAAATTGGAAATAGCTCAAGGGCTAGATTTTCTTTAGCTTCATTTTCAAGAATATTGATTAAATCATCATTCTTGGAAGGCAATAATGACATGCTGAGTTTTAGGGAACCAAAGGGCTTTGAATTTTCCTTTGTAGTAAATATTTTGTTGGGAGTCATGAAAGAATACAAGTCCAGTGGCCAGGTTTCTTGATTCTCTGCTGTTGTCTGGTGCAATTCTCTCGGATGCATTGATACAGAATCCTGAAAAGTAACAATAGATGAAAAGTAGGGTGAATTTCACACTATGCCCAAGAAACTGTGACTTTTTACATGTGACAGCAGCCCCCTACACAAAGCATAGAATGCAGCTTTTGAGCCAAATTCTTTTTCCATCATACAAAAGCTGTCTCTCTTTGGGTACACTGTTTTGAACTCGATATCTTGTAATTAGCTCATAATATTGTTTCTTATTATATCTTGTAAGAGCATTTAGTTAACTAAGTCAAAAAGTGAAATAAAAACACATATAGACCTGTGAAAGTGTGCTGCAGTATGAGGGGGTAGCCAACTTCTTAGCATGTTCAATTTCCAAGTCTCTTCTGCTGAATCCTACAAATCAAGATCGTAATTTTAGTTCACATATGCTATTTCTCTCTTTTCTTTTATTTTTCTTTCTCTAGCAGTGCAAAACACAAGAACATTAATCTTGAAATAAAAAAAATAAAAAAAAGATCTGTCAAACATTACACGAATTTCAGCTTTCTACGATGGATGGCGTATGTTTAAAAACTCGCTTTACGATGATCGACGTGCTTTTATGTAATTTTAGATGATTGCCATTCACTAAATATATATATTTCATTATATCAGAATCATATTTGAATCAGAGTAACGCAATTTATATACCTGTTTGTTTTGCTTCGAGGGTCTCAACACCGTATATCTTTGCTCTAGATAATGATTCTAGATGACGGCGTTTTTTCTGCCTCTCTCTTGATTTGTGGTTTTGAAACCAATAGAACACATTCTTCTCTTCAATCTTTCCAAATCGACGAAGTTTTGTAGCAATTTGCTGGATTTGTTCGGCCGATGGTGTTCTTATACCCCGTCCATAAATTTCTTCAAGGGCCTGTAATTGCTGAGATGTCGGATTCCATCTTGACCTAATCACTGCAGGCTCTGTGCTTGTGTCTTTCTTAACTTGGATATCAGTCACTGCGGCCACAAGTTACATATATATACATAAAGCTTGTCAAAATTATCAATTCTTAAAGAAATACAAAAGAAGCATAAACAAGAACAATATATATCTTAGTAGAAAAATATGATCATACTCAAATGACTGTTCCTTCCAAAGATATTAGGATTGTGAATGCAAACCGAACAAGGGATTGGCGACGATGGAGTAATAATCGACATCGGTATGAGAGGCTGAGGCTTCGAATTATAAGAGGGATCAGATATCTTCAACTCTTTCCCATTCTCATTACACTCTAACATCCACATTCTACACTATCAATATTCACGCTCTCTATCTGTGTGCGCGTGTTTTCTAGCTGTTTGGCTGGTAACTGCAAATGGTTACCCGAGTACAAATTAACCTTTATTCCCAATAATTCCACTCCTCAACATGAATACCTTTTCAAGTGAAGAATATCAATACAGGGAGTTTAATGCATGCACAGTAAGGTTATTTGCATTTACTAAATGCCCTGTGTGTGTGTGTGTGTGTGAACTATCAATTGGCTAGTAACTATACTAAAGTGAATTGTACATGCCCGAGAAACAGTAGAAATTCTGAATTGAAGAGACAATGACTTAACGTGGTAGAAAAATGAGAGGATGAATAAGCAGCATGTTTAGTAGATTGACCAAATTATATATTCTCTCGTCTCACACATAGACACCCACAGAGAGAGAGAGGGAAAGAACAAGACAAATCAAAGTTTTAAAGGTGAAGGAATTGGAATGAAAAAGAAGGCGTAAAATTCTGGGAGATTTTGGGAGAAGGAAAACTAAAAGCGACGTGACAATGATGAGATTATGAGAAGTGTGTCATCAGATTTCAATGTCTTGTCTCTCTTGAGCATTAACATTGTTTGCCCCATTTACCAGTCGGCCTACCTCTGTCCTGTCTTCCACACTGCTTCTCTCTCTCTCTCGCACGCACGCACAATCTTTGAACTCTTCTAATCATGAAAATTTTTAAACTCGCTAATTGAAGACTTGCTACTTGAAGGAACTGTGTAAATTTATTAGTTCCCTAAAATTTGGAAAATCTATAGCTTCCTCGTAATCTTCATGCATCCAAAAACATTCCTTCTAGGGGCAATTTTGATTTCAAGTCAAAATTGATTGTCGACTTGAAATGTGACCAAATTTGGAATACTTCGCAAAAGTATTCATTTTTTTTTGTTAAAATACGAAAATACCATTTTGTAAAAATGGCCAAATTCTGTGTATAATTAAAAATAATGCAAATAGTTAGTGCACAAATCTCGAGGCCAAACCAATAGCTTTCGAGAGAAACTTCGTAAGTTATACATCACATTAATCAATGGATAACTCTAATTAGCAAAAAATCAAGATGCAAACTATTAACTTTAAAAATCGAAATAGAAATCTCCAAACTGCCTTTGGACAATCAAAATTTGGATCATTTGCATGTGAAATGTGAACTCAAACACAGAGTTTTAGTGAAAATTTGAGTTATATGCGAAATGTCAATTTTTGTTGAAAATCTCGAATTTTTCAAAAACTTCAAGTTGCATGGATATTTTGTACTAGCAACTTCTCTAGATGAGAATTTATAATTCGAAATTTGGAGACTCTTGAATTAATGTGGTGAAATCTCGAATTTTTATAGAAATTTTAAACTGTAGAATCTCGAGTTTCACATCAGATGAAGCGTATTTGAATTGGGAAGTTTGGTTCAACTAGACATTTAAAATTTTGAAATCTTGTATTTTGTAGAATTTTTAGCATGTAGAATCTCAAATTTTATAGCGGATTGTGCATATTTCAACTTAATGTAGTGTATATATTGCTTTTATAGGTTAAACCTCGAATTTGAAAATGGTTGATGCAAAAAGAAGAAAGTTTGGGCATAAAATGACCAAAAGAGGCAAAATGAGGAACTTACATACGGAGCATGTAAGGAGATTATTGTGCAACTTTTGTTTCGGTCTGATTCTCGATATTTCCTTAATAATCAATGTTGAATTTGATTCTCCTTAATTTTTGTTTTTGCAGGTGTATTGCACCAAGATGCATTGGATATTTTAATATAATCCCAACAAGAAAATTTATAATTTTAGTTCAATTTTTTTTATATAAAAACTCAAATTTTTCGTTGTTTTCAAAGAGGTCGATCGTGTGAATATATATTATTTGATCTTGAACTTTGGAATGCATTTCTATTTGTTGCCTTATTTAATTAAGTGGTTTCATGTTTTATTTTTATCTATTTTAATCGAACAAGTAATTTCATACGTTATTTTTTTTGTGAATTCCCAACATAATGAATTGGATCGGACCAAATTGGACTGAACAAGAACTAGTTGGTTTGATTCTAATTCGGTTCGATTCTATAATTGGATATGGAACCAATAATTCTATTTTAAAGATTATTATTGGTACTCGATTCGATTCCAGTTGAAATCGGACCGAACCAGATCACACCAACTCCTAATTTAGGGTTCAATGAAAAATGGAGTGCAATTCACAATTGTAGATCAAAAGTTATGCGCATTTAAAGTTAAACGGTCGAGCAAGCTCGACATTTGCACTTTAAAAATTTGTTTGAGCCACATTATTTTGGAAAAATGTATTTTGGAATAATAGATTGATGAATAATATGTGGTTGAAAAAGAAGGAAAAATTATTGATATGATGAAAAATATTATTTTATTGAAGAATGTGTGGTTGAAAATAAGTAGAAAAATGAAAATGAAAATTTTAATGTGTACCAAACAGGGGCTAAAACTCGACTTTCGCATTGTAAACTTGAGATTTCCATAATATATTTGAGATTTGACATGTTAATTCGTTGATGTTTACAAAATTCGATATTTGACCACATCATTTTACCATCTAACGAGAGATTGTGTATAAATCTCCGTGAGAGTTTTTTTCACCCCTTTAGATATTCTACATTTCAAATTCAAAATTCAACAACATTATTGTACTACTGATTCTAATCTTGGCATGTTAACACCATATAATTTCGACGTCGGTTGTCCCAAAAATTCATAATTGCATGAAAATGGATATTCAGAATCACCAAAAATAATCAGACAATGACAAAGAACATAATGAAAAAACAAAATATACCCCTCCACATTTATGGATTAATTAGTACCCAACATTTTTTCAGCGATCAATTAACAAACAATAAAACAAAAATGATATTTTGCAACACATAAAAGACAACATTCGATAATTGAGTGTTGTTAAAGATGTCTATTGCAACATTCTAATAAATGATTGTTGCCATTGGTTAACATAATTGAGATTTGACAATATTTTTTAAAAGGACGTTGTTAATGTCGCATTTTGCAAGGTTTATTGAGTGTTGTCAAAAGTTTTATTTATTTCAACGCTTTAGTGGGTGATGCTAAAAAGTCGTTCTATAACAATGTTTGCTAATCGTTGTTGTTACTTAGATATATAATATTCCGCAACGTTCTTTTAATGTTGTGAAAATGTTCTATTTTTGCAACATTTTATAAATATTGGGGTCAAGTTGAGAGAGTGAATCAAATGGATTATTGAATTAAGGGAAAAATGTAGAGGTGTCAAGACGGACGGGCCGACCAGGCCCTTGAAAACCGGCCCGGATCGACCCGGGACCGAGGGGCCGACCCGTGACCCGAGCGGGCGGTTCACGGGTCAATGAGGTGTGACCCGCGGGTTTCATGGGTTGCACCTTCACAAGCCACAGTTAACCTTGACCCATGAAAAAAAAATAAAAAAAATTAAATATTATAGTTAAGTAGGTGCCAACCTATTTGAGATGTACTTAAACTATAAATTATACTAAAAGTAGGTACCAACATAATTGAGATGTACTTATACTATAAATATTTGATAATAGTAATTAGAAATGCATTTAGTTGTTATTTGTTTAAATTAAATTTAACTTTTCAAAGTTATAAATAATTCATGTAACATTAAATTTGAATTCTATGTAAACATTTCTTGGTATAAATATGAAATTATCATTTTATTTAATTCTTAGTTTACATTTTTTAAAAAAAAAAATTTTTTGTTATAAATATGAAAAATTCTATATTTTTATAATTTTATTTATACAATTATACGGGTCAAACCAGAACAAATCGTGACCCGTGACCCGCATGGGCTCGACCCAGATGGATCAACGGACGGGCCTAGGTTGTAGTCCAAAATTGTGGGCCGACCCATAACCAGCCCGTAACCCGTAGCGGGAGGACCTTTTTTTTTTACGCGGGTCGTTACCGGGCTCATATGTTGGTGGGCTAACCCGGCTCGGACCACCCGGATTGACACCTCTAGAAAAATGAAAGGGTTTACGGATCAAACTGGGAATTGAGAAATATTTTAGAATATTTTTGTCCATTTTTAGAAAAATGACAATAAATTTAAGGGTTATTATATTCACACCACATTTTAATTACATTATTGAAAGCCATTAACTTTCTCATTATCACACTTATATTTTTTTCATCACATTCTTATTTTTAATATCTCGTTGATCAGAAAGTCTTGTTCTTAATCATGATTTTCTTTCAAAGATATTGTTAATGTGCTTTAAAATAAGGTCAAATATTTAATTAAATTTTTTTGATTTATTATTTGTTTTGCTTTTTTAAAAATGCAATTGGCAAATGAGTAATTTTACTCTATCTTAAATAAAATTTTGGAGAGAAAACATAATCCGAAGAATTTATGTTAATTTGAGAAAACAAATGACATGATAAAAGTAGACATAAATACGATAATGTGTAAATGTTATGAACTTTTTAGCAATTAAGATGTAGTATCACTATCGCTACTACTATAAAAGAGAGGATGACCAAAACACTATTCATTTTTGAGCATTCCATTTCACACTTAAATTGGTTCGCCATTGTTTATTAACTGGTTGTGCACCGTTCATCCATAAATATCTCTCGCATATCACTTCTCTATCCATTTTCTTCCTCAATCGCTTGTTTACTGTTGGAATTGCAGAGGCAGTTTGAGTTCGCATAGCAAGTAAAGCCGGTCGTGTGATTATAAAAAAGAGACGTCGTCGAATTGGTTTAGAAACTCAAACAACTCCATATCATCGATTTCGATCGGCTCTACACTAGCCCCGACAAAGAATACACCACACCCATAAGTGATAATATAATCAATTCAGTTTTTTTTATAATTCATTTTCTCTGAATTATTGCGATTTGTATAGGACATGAACAATTAAGAAGTTAAATTGTGGATGAGATAAATAAAAAAAGATCGAATTTCATTAATCGATTTGTCGGATACGACAGGGGTGGATTTGTATTACGTTGAAAAACAAGGAAAGCATATAGTTTCTATTGATTCCTCACTTATGTTGAACAATGGAGAAATAATCTCAAATTTTTATTGGGATACAATTTCTGAAGAAATTAATGAAAGACTCCGGAGTGCAGCCAAATAGCAATGACAGAAATTGATACCCAACTGCAAGTTGGGTCGGACAACAAATCTTTAGCAAACCAATTGGGAGAGTAAGTGATGTAAACCCAGCAAAAAATTGATCTTGGGAACCCACGAACAAGATGGAACCAACCCAAAAATGCTAAAAATCACGTCGTGCAAAGATCAACTCAGCCGTTGTTTCACCCGTACCAAGAATCGAGATTCCGCGTGAGAAATCCGACCAGTTGATTACCCGGAACAAGAACCGTGAAGTGGAAATATCACAAAAGGATTGCGAAACATTTTGATAAGTTCAAGATTATAAGTCTAAGCCATTAAAAATATGGAGGAAAAAACTCACAAATTGTATTTAATCTCTCAAAATAATAAAAGTTTTGATTTTATAATATTCCAACACGGAACGAAAAGGACAATATACAGGATGAGTAGAAAGAGTTGTGATACTTCGCTCGATTCAGGGAAACTACAGGATATAGAAAAAATATACCAATCCTAAAGATCCATAGGATTAATTGTGGATCCAAAACAACAATAGAAACATTTGAGTCTTCGATTTGGATTTCTTGAGCGAATTTCATGATCTAATGGTCCGTTTTCTTGATCTTCTCCTGCTTCTTGTTCCAGACCCTAAAAATAATAATGCTTTTGAATAAGCATGAGTAATCAAATGAAATAAAGCATTGATCCATGTGATACCTTTTTTCTTCGCATTCATTCAAGATATTATGGGAATGAACCTATTACTGAATTAATGAATTAAACTTAATTAAGGTCAAAAAAAGGTTTTATAAGGTCACTGTTCACTCTAAAATAGAAAATGAATTCGATACGCATATTTATACTAATGCTAGAAACCCTAGCAAAAATGTAATTAGGTTACAAATTATTGTAAAATTGGAAAGAAAATAGAATTATAGTCTAACAAGAAAATTCGCGTCAAAATAATTTTCCTGGATCCAGACAGCTTTCGGTATTTTGGTCATATCTTCCTCTCCTAATAACCGATTGAGGTGATTCAAAATGCGTTGGCAAGCTTACCTCAAGGGCTATAAAGCTTATAGAAATACAAACCTTCCAATTCGAACAAATTCTATGCCAAAAATGGGTCTCAAACTGAGACTGAAAATTCAAGTACTTTCCAATCCGTTCCAGCTTCCGTCTCCAACATGTTATTTGACCATTGGCTTGCTTTCTTCAATATTATGAACTCCGTTGCTCGAACGTGTAAATGATCAGCTTTATCAACTCTTTGAACTCTCAAACTTGGCTATACTCTCTCTCCAACAATCATTAAAATCTTGATAAATTGTGGCGCACCCCGGATCATATCATCTTATTTCTCTTCGAAAGGATTCGACCTCGAATCCGGACCTGTATCAAACGAAGCAACATTAGCAATGTCGAAAATGTTAAATATTACAGACTTACCCAGTAGAAGTAAACTGTAGCTTTCGTTCTCGATCATAGCAACTGAATAGCATGATATGTCTCCCCTATAAATAGGTTTAGTGTGTCTATAAATATTTTGAAATGTTAGCAAGCTTAAAAATGATTAATATTGTGCCATTAATTTCTTCCTTAGAACTTTTGGCTACCAAAATTTTTTCATTTAAATCTTGCTAGAATATTATCATTATTAAATTTTACTAATTATTATGTTAGATAAAAACTTACCGACGTCTCACAATACCATGAATATTTGATACACTAATATTACCTTAAAAATACCAAATGTCGTACATTGTACGGGTGTACGACTAATAGTTATTAAAAATTGTGGTGGGAAAAATATTTAGCCAAAATTTAAACATTTCAATTATATGCCCATTTTTAAAAATGAAATGTTAAAATTGGACATTTCCCATGATTCCCTCTTCCATTTATATTTCCTTAGTCCTTGATAAAAAATATAGCAACCACACTACAAGTATAGAATTTCTTGATAGAAGATGTTTACAGACAACACATGAGACAACATCATTGGATGATGGGAAAAAAACAATCTAATCACGCATTGACACATTAGCTTCTCTACAAATTGTGTAAAAATTTTCATGTGCACATGGCTTTATCCAAAATATAGTACCTCATGTGACATCACTTCCAATAGAGAAAGTCGGTGTCTATATATAGACATGCAAATACATACATATATGATATACGTGTACCATTTGATTGCTCAAATAACCTCGTTTATTTCTTTTTTTCTAACCTCCCATAATTTAGCAATTCAACCTCATTATTATGTATGGCATTTCTTCTAGGAAGTGAAAGTGTGTACTGTATCTGCTCTTAATGGCATTATTGCTGAAAGGGTAATTGGCGCAAAACGTCCATACCTTTGAAGGTTTTTGTGGAAAATGTTCATATCTTTCGTTTTTTGGTGCAGAACGTCTTTACCTTTCACATTCTTTGCGTTGAACATCATTTTCACCTATTTCTAACATAAAATTACCAATATAGCCTCCTATATAAATAAAACAAAAAAGAAAAGAAAAATAAAGAATAAATTGCAATCTGCTTCTAAACTTTTTAAAAATGTAAATTAGTCCAAAAATTATGAAAATATTAAAAATAACAAAAACACACCATCTCTTCTCCTCCACCTCCCTCCACCACATTCACCGTCTAATGACCACATCTACTCTTCTCCACCGCCCAACCTCCGGACATTGGTACCAACACAATCTCTTCAATACCCTCTACAATCCCATCCCAAGAATTCCCCATATCATCCAATAATCCGGCAGAAATTAGCAAGCAAAATTAGCTACTCGAAAAATGGACAAATTGCTGGAAGTCGCACCTCCGGCCAGCAACAGGATCTGGACCACCACCATCCGGTTGCCCATACCCAGACGACCTCAGCCACGTGGGCAATTCATCCAAAACACGTATCTAATATGTTCAATTTGAGACTGAAAATAACACAGTCGTGACTATCTTGTCGCGCACTGAGCTTGGCTGATTCCGACGTCATCCCTTTGACCCATGGTCGCGGACCACTCCATTCAGCACCCTCTTATCATGGCGAAGCTATTCCACCCATGAGTCTTCCACAATTTTGTCTGGATTCGTTAGAACTTCATGTCGAAATCCAATTACAATTTTTGGAACATAGTATTTCTCCCACGAATTGAACGGCTTTAGGACAAAATTGATCTAGACCCATGGTTGGTCTAGGTGCGCCTGGTGAAGAGGGACCTAGCCCAAGTGGTCCACGACCATGAGTGTTCCGGGCAGTGTCAGAATTTGAGAAGTTCACAGGCTGTATCGCGACTGGCAAAGAATCTGGCATAAAATTAATTTTTTTTGTTGATATTTGTTGTAAATTGTTGGCATGGTGTGGTCGTCTGGTGATAAGCATTTGATAGGAGGTGAGTTCCGATCATGGAGGTGGCCAGAATGTAATTTCCAACGATTTTTAGATTTGAGGACAGTAAACTTTCAGCATTAATTCCGACCAGTACAGTTAATGAAATTGGGAGTGGTTGGCTAGTAATTGAAGGGAGAATTGGAGTGATGTTGACCGATGTCAATGTCCAGTGGCTTGGGTGGCTAGAAGTTGCCGGAATTTGGATGCATTTGAGCTGAAAAAAGGGCAAAAAATCTCCACTTTTTTGGACTGATTTGCATTTTTAAAAAAGTTTAGGAGCATATTGCAATTTATTCTTTATTTTTCTTTTCTTTTCTTTTTCGTTTTATTATATGAGAGAGTATAATTGTTATTTTATGTTAAAAATTGATTAAAAAAAAAAGACGTTCAGCGCAAAGAATGTGAAAATATGGACGTTCTGCGTCAAAAAACAAAAGTTATGGACGTTTTCCACAAAAACCTTCAAATGTAAGGACATTTTGCGCCAATTGCCCTATTGTCACTATTGCAGCTGTAAGAGAAGAAAAAACCTTATTTACATTAATTAGTAAATGATTTTCCAGTGACTAACCCTCCACCAATTAATGTTTGTCCCCATAAGAACATCTTTACTTGATGTCAACATAGAAGAATTATTTCTTACATACATTATTATCCAATCTATTTCACTTTGCATCAACCAGCTAGGTAGGTATAGCACAAGGTGAACCTTCATGTCTTTTACTTGAGTCCATTTGATTCAAAGATGGAATTTGGGTGGATAGAAAACGAATTGTAGGGGATTGAATTGTTTAGAAATTATTTTAGTAGGAATTGTCAATTAATCGTGTTTGATTGATATATTTTTTCACCTGGAAAATGTTGAAATTTTCTATCTTTTGGTGTTCGTTTGGCGCTGTTTTTATGAAAATTGTCAATTAAAGGGATAAAATTTCTTACAATTGATGATATAATTTGTTTGGATTACCAAAAGGGGGGGGGGGGGGGGAGTTGTTCTTCGTTTGACTTTGTTTTACATGGAAATTGTCAATTTAAGGGAAAAATTTTAATTTTAATTTTTTTTTTAATACAATTTGGGATATATTTTGTTTCTATTGCCAAAAAAAAAAAAAAGATGGAAAACCAATTCCCACCTAAATGGTGAGAATTTCAATTCAACTAAAATCAAGAAAATCAGTAAAGGTAGAAAACCAATTCCATGGAAAAAAAAAGTGTCATAAAACACGATAAAAGTGGAAAATGGATTTTCCGTGGAAAGTGGAAAATAGAGCCAGGCCCTTTTAATTATTCATCCTGTCCTTGGAATTTCATTTCCAATATGCATTTATCATATACAGGGATGGCATGTTTTTTTCACGGAAAATGAACAGATAATCGAACTGTATATACACAAATGGCTTGCACATGATTCTTTTCGCATGATTCCATATCTTCAAGAAAATCAGATATTTGCATCATTGCATGGTTGATATTTTAGTATCGCTGATATATGCATTGCAATTCATCATGGTGGTAATTTATTTGGTCATAAATATTCGATGATCAATCCTTTCGTTCGGTAACACAAAATCCAATCACAGTAGACTAGTCTTCCTCGTCGCCACCTATGAAAGGGATTTGTTAAACTTTAGATTTAAGGGAAAGGTAGGTTAGATATAAAAGAGTGTGCAGTGCACCTAACATGAAAGTGTCGCGAAAATGAGGAGAGAAATGGGACAAATAATTATTCTTCTTCCTATTTTGTTTTTTAAGTCTTGTTTGAGAGTGTTTGTTGGTTCACTATGGAGTTTGGACTCGAAGAGGGATACTGTGTGATTACAATTTTTTTTTTTTTTTTACTTACTGAATAAATTTATGCTTTTTTATGGTACATGTTTTTCTTTTTTTAATCAATTCAAAATTATTCCTATATCCTTGTGTTTTTCTTATTGTTATTAATTATTCTCTTATCTAATTCTTTGTTTTTTTAATATTTCTCTAGAGTAATAGTATTCATGACGGGGCAGTGAATCACATTCTCACCAAGTGATATCAAAATTTTGGTCAACAGTTGATGCATTGGAGTACGTGCATATCGGAAGACTTTGTACATGAGCATATGTAAGTGTACAAATTACCCTTATCAGCGGGCTACACAATAAATAAATCACTAGTACAAAAGAAAAAACCTTAATCTCATGAATAAATTATCTATTGTTAAAGAAATTGTTTCTCTTAAAATTGCTTGAAAAGTATTGTTTCTGGAGTATCTCCTTCAAAATAATCGTACAGAAATACCTTAATGAAATTTGCACAGTGTAACGGTATGATCAATAGAATCAAAAATTTAATTCGAACCCACCAACTTCACGATGTTTCCTTAAAACGAATTTGCTACCTTCAAATGGTGCTAAAGGCGTCCATCAATCGTTTTCCACGATCGAACGAATTTCGTCTCCTACTGAAGCAGCGCAGCAATCTGCAGGAGTTCTAACTCAATGAAGTGTATTTACTTCGAAATGAATATCAGAACGAAAGAGAGAGAGAGAGAGAGAGAGAGAGAGAGAGAGAGAGAGAGAGGATGAGATTCAATGCAAATAGTATTTGCAATGAAAATAGTGTAATTATTTTGGCAACGGGGCTGGCTATTTATAGAATCATTCATTGCCATTTGAACATTCTTCAAGCTCTTTCAGAACAGTCGCCGCTATTGAGACAGACCCAAAAAATCGAACAAACAGCAAGGTTTGGAAAGAAGTTGGTCAACAGGCCAAAATGTCGGTTAACAGACCATCCAAAATTATTACCCGAAAATAAGCTCATTAATAAAATTAATCACAATTTGAACCAAAAATTAAATAAATTTTGTCCAAAAAGATAATATAGTACAAGGACGCAACCGGGCGTGTGGGGTTTGGACCGAATCCCATAGGATATAGGTCTCCCCCATTCTAAAGACTATTGGTATCCCTTGGGACCCAAACCCAATTCTCAAACTTACACTATATAAACCACACCAAAGTTTCATAACTTTCCTACGTGGGACAAGTGTATGAGAATTTTTCAATAAATCAAATTCTTCACTATTTCATAGTTCCAAATGAGTTATTTTGACATTAAATATTTCATTCAATACTAAATGATTTTCGATAAATAAATACATCGCGTTAATCCTCTTGCGGAGTAGAACGTGAATATGCTAGGTCCCGTTAAAAATAAGACACGCGTCTCATTGAAATTTAGGCTCAAAGTTGACCCATTTCACAAATATTAAACCATTTACTAACTAAAAGTAACCCTAGAACTCGTACTATTTATACTAGTAGTTGGAGCACGAACTTTAGATCAAGTGCAACACTCACGTTCATTCTAGACATTCTCTCTACCACTTCTCATGTGTATTTTCTATTTTCTCTGCCCTCTCTTTCTGATAATTTGAAATACCAAATTTCGACACCAGTACTGAGTTCTATACAACACGCTTATCTAAATTGAAAAAATAATTTAAAATAAATTGGGCAGCCATATGCTTTATAACTTTGAGATTTTGTGACAGCCAACACCTTGATTTGAAACGAAAAGATTTATTGACTTATTCACTAGTTTTATGGACTGTGTCTGAAAGCAAGCATGTATTTATGTTTTTCCCTTACGTTACAATTTTTATGTCGGTAAAGTAACTTCACCTAATCAAATATATAATCAAGTAAATAAATTAATGGCATATAAATGTTCAAACATGAAAGAAATAAATGCAACATTCTAGCATTATTTTATTAGCTAGATAGATTTGTATATTTCAAAGCACGTAAATTATCAAATTGCTCATGTTCTTGTCTCATTTATGTTTAGCTGTATCCCAATTGGTTAAGTAAATATGGACTGATTCATAATAATTTATTGTTCTACTGTTATAATTGCATGTATATGTATGTCGTTATTTGAAGATTATTGCATTGAATGAAAATAGTTAAACATGCCATCACCCACGTAATTTTCATCATTGATGGCCAAATTTCCAGAGATTTCGACCCTGTTTCATACACATTATTGAGTGGAGAATGTATGATTGAAAACGAGTTTTGAAAAAATGAATTTTTGTAAAAATGTGAATTAAAGAGGTGTTCAATCTGAAATCTAAAACCTAAGTTAGTCATGATTAGTAACATTAAAAATTATATGAGAAATCAACAGAAATTCTAATTAGATCATTGGCAGAAACTTCCCTTGATGACAATTCTTCGAAAAGTCCGATGGTAATTCATCGGCGACTATTTGCTTAAGTAATCGCTAGTTGAAGAAGTTGGTGAATTGCTATAGAATTTATCTATTTTCATGAGTATTGCACAATTTTTATGAATGGGCGAAGACCAGAATTGAATCATATGCTTAAATATTGCAATTTGTTTAATAAATACTCCACTGCTACGATGATTTGATTTTTAAAAAAAAAAATTGTGGTTGGAAAGCTGTAAGACCCATGAAAGGTGTGGTTAATATTGATTGTTTGATTTTGACTTAAATTAAAATATGATTTTAATCCGTACCAAACATGGCCAAAATACCACTCAGTCTACCTCTATCTTTCAAAAGTAACAAGACTATATTGACCTGGGTGACAAAAAAAAAATATGATTGGGCTTAAAAAGTTCAATTGCCAAAAATACCTTAAACTTTAGTCTTTTAAAATTTGTATTTTTCAAAATATTTTATTATTTTTGAGAACAATGATATGTATCAACAATGGTGATTAGCAACCGCTTTGGTGACATCAGTAACAATGTGACCCTTAATTCATTATCCAATAATTTAAAGTGCATTTTAACTCTATTGGATGATAAATTTGAATTTTCGACACCTGGATTGATGTCAATCATCCATGATGATATATAACAATACTTTATTTTTAAGATGATTTTATTGACAAAGTTTTATCTTTTCTTCCTTCCTCTCATACAAATCAAAAATTCCCTTGCATTTGAAAGAAGAAAACGGATTTTTCAACAATTTTCATTAAGAAAACTAAAAGTTGAATCATGAATTCAAAATAAAAGTAGGGTGACCAAAGTGAAACAATCGCACGAGTTTGATGACCAACAGTGTTATAGACTAATAGCCAAGCAAACAAGCCCCCATACAAAAGTCGTACTACAGTACACCGTCAAAATTCACCAAAGCCCTCCATTTTGAGATTTAAAAGGTCAAATATACGGAGTCCGCAGACAACGGCTATTAATAATACTGGACAGTCCCACTCTCCCATACCCTTCTTTCTCAAACCTCAAAACTATACATATATAACTCATGTATGTATATATAATTATATAGATATATAATAAACAGATGCCAAAATCTGACATGCATATCAAAAGCATTCTTGTTTACATACAAGTAAAAAGGTCCAGAGTTCCAAGATTCACAGGAGAAATAGGATATGTATAAGAAGGTTCCACGAATCAAGGCCCAAGATCATGTGAGTAGACCCATAAGATAAGGAGCCATACATCTCTCTCTCTCTCTCTCTCACTAGATCTCTCTCTTTCTGTCTTGCAGTAGGTTTTAGATTTTCGCAAAGTACTAAAAGATCTCTAGCCTGCTTTGAAGAATTTCAAATTTTCTAGCGTTTAAGTTGGTGAACTGATATGAAAGTTATCATGGAAAGCGAACCAACAAGAGGAAGAAGAAAAAGAAAAAGATGGGATTCTACAATAAGATTTGCAGTTTCTTCTCTGTGGTTACTCTTAATCTTTTCAGAAATTTGTTTATCTTCTTCTGAGAAGATAAGTAAAACTGCTGGTAGTTCAAGATTGTTTCCGGCAAGGAAAGCCCGGGTTTTCGACACGGTGGTGGCATATCATGCAGAAGCTTCAAGTCCATCCCAAATTGTGAGTCCTGAAACAAATGGAAGTTCTTCAAACAAGTTGTATGAAGAAGAAAAGAGACCAGTACACACAGGGCCCAACCCTCTTCACAACTAAGAGACAAAATGTTATGAGGGTTTTGCTATTATCAATTCTAATGACTAGTTCTAGAATTCAACTAGAACAGACTGTGTAAGTTCTTTCTGCTCTCAGTCTTCATTTCTGTCTTTTTTTTCTTTTTGCTGAATTAGAATTAATTGTAGCAAGGCTCGTAGCTTTTCAGTTATTGTTTTAATGAGGTATTGGCAGTCCAACAAATTAAGTTGAGAGAGAAAAAATAAAAAAAGTGAAGAAAAATAAAGAGTAGATGCAGCTCTTGCAGCCTTGTACCTTCTGTTAACATTACTGTTCTTGCATTAATTGCTGTAGTTACTGTTTTCGTCAACTCTCATCTTTTTTGGTAATATTTTTTTCATGGGAGCTTTTTTTCATCTCAAAATGAACTGACCTACATATTGAGCACATTTGACGTATATAACCTTACTAATAGTACCAAAGAATAATTAAAAAGTTTAATTTCTGAGGGACAATCTTGACTTTTCACCCTCTATTTCATAAACAAGCAGCAGCCCGGGTTCTTGATTCTGTATATCTACTCTGTAGACTGTCAACCTTTTCATCAAGTTCAGTACCTTAAAAGGCAAACAAAAGAAAGGTAGCGGTAAACTAAAAAGGGACTATATTCTTGGGGAGTTGACTAGGGCTAGGGTTTTAGCATTCAGGTTTGTGTTATACTTGTACAGAATATCTATGCTATCACTATATTATAATTAGTCACTTCGCAGCCTGCAGAAAATATTTTCAAGTGTTGACAATTAAAGTATTTGGTATCTTACATGAAAAATTCTTCTGGGTCAGGCTCAAAGCCGGATCCAAAGATAGGGCGCCACTATTGCAAAAGGGGGCTGATAACTTTTCAACTACACATTTCAAAAATTTCTATGGCGCTCCCTATTGCAAGGGGGGTTGACAACTTTTCAACTATACATTTCAAAAACTTCTATTGCAATTTACTAAGAATCTAATTTTAATCCCCACCAAACACCCACAACTTTATCGTAAACTTTGTCTAGTTAGATATTTGACACAGAACGTTAATGAGATTAAACCCTTGTTTGATTCCCATTATTTCAAAACTCATTTTCAATTACATATTCTCACATTAAAATATTTGACACGTACCTCTAAACTTTTTTTTTTAATTTTTTAACCACACATTGTTCAAAAAATCACTATCACAAAACTCATTTTAATTAAATAATGGGTATTAAACAATGGTGAATTAAATGAATGGTGATATAAACCAGTTTGTGGATTGATATATACTTAAATGGTTTTTAAAAGCAGTTGGAGTTTTAATTAATAATTTGGTAGGGATGGGGTTTTACTTGATTATTCCTACAAGTCCACATCCGTTTTTATTGACTTAAATGCTTTCATTTTTTCTCAAGGAGGATGCCTGCCTCACTTAGCCAACATCGCATTCTCAAGGCTTAGGAGACTGCCTAACAACCTCTATTTATTAATTAAAAACAATAAAGTTAAATGTACACAATTGTTTCCTATTAAGTTTCACATCCCCTTCACATGGGGTGTGTGGCCCACAATCGCCGACCCCACATTCATGTGAAGGGGATGTGAAACTTAATGTAAACCAAGTGTGTACATCTAGAATGGTTCAATTAAAAAATGTATACTATACTTACTTACAGGCCCTTCAACAAAAAATGAATTAAAAAAAAAAAAAAAAAAAAAAAAACCTAGATTGAGTAGGAAATTACTTTCGAAGTAGTGAATTTTTGCTCAAAGATATTATTTGTGTTTATATAGTCCAAGATAAAATATAAATAAGTAAATACTTTTTCTTTCTAATAGTTTAACTTTTTAAACAAAGTTGTTTAATGTACTAGCGAAACAAGTCGAGTCGAACTAATATTAATCAATCAAACTTCATGATTTTGCAAAAGGATGAATTTCGAAAAATACTACATGTCAAGGTCTTTTACGACAAAAATCAATTATGGTCCAGTTGTAAGGTGCTTTATTGAAAATAAACTCTACATAATTAAATTTCTTCTCTCGATTTTAAAATTTCAAAGTTTCAGATGAGATTGTTTAATCGTTAATCTGTTGAACGAATAAATGAAGGAGATGATGTTTATGCACATTCAACATCTTGAATGAATTATGATCAAAGCTCATGCCTTCCGGGACATAGCTCAGTGGTGCAAAGGACAAGAGTAAAGTAGTTTAGTTGAGCTGACAGTCGCAGTGTAAGGGTTCGATTCCTGCCTCTAACAAATGTTTGGAATTAGACTATTTGTAGGCATCAGTATAACATCTCTTGTACCCCTAGCCTACTGAGGCACATCCCGCGATTTACCTCCTTCACGATACTCTCGGGACGGGACGAGGTGATGGGGGACCCTCAAGATATGGGTTCAACCTTTTTTTTTGTTTCTTGATCAAAGCTCATAAAATTGAAATGCTAATGATGTAAGAGTAAAAGGTCCCACACTGATCATTCACAGGCTGGTAGTCATTAAGGCAAACTTTATAAAAATCAACAACCCAAACGCTCCTTAAATTAATGTTAATGAATGAGACAACATTATTTATTCTATATATCTTGAGGTGGTTGGTTTTTATAATTGCTGAATTCAAGGGGAGGGACATGGGTGTTTGCTTTAAAATGGCCTTTACTCACTAGAGGGTGCCTGTCCTCCAAAAGAATGTTCGTGCTGTGGAAGTAATACACCAATTAAGGAAGTTAGCTAGGGTTAATTTCGTGGCACGGCTCGAAGGTCTAGCCCCACCCTAGCAATTAGGATGCAGTTTAGGTCAATTAACACAAAGAAGGCGATTGTCTTTGGGTTCCAAACTTCTTATGGGAAATGAGCGTTGTTGTTTGCAAGGTCTCGGTCATTTACATGGACCCACTTTCATTTCCTGGCTCATCAGGTATGTTGCCCGGGCCAGACTAAAGGCAAAATCCTTATTCAAAGGCGAGTAATACTATTAATAGTTAGTGACTACGATAATCATCATATTTGACAACTTGTTCTTTGAGGCAACAAAATAATAATAAAAATTAACATAAGTTGTCACACGGGATGACTACTGTAATAACTAACTGTGAATAACATTATTCTTCAAATGAACCCCCACCATAAATTGGATATGATAGAGCGTAACTCCTAAAAGTATCCATCCAGAAGTTTAAAACTGTTCATAATTACACCATATTTTATTTTAAATTTTAATGATAGTTCTCAATTTTTTACTTTTGTCACCAACTTTTTTTTAGTTGTATTTATATGTTTTAACCTTCGATTAATTATAACATTTTGTCTCTAACCGGCACTCCATCCAATAGGGGGTGCAAGGTGTCCATTATGGACACCTTGATGTACCCCCTAATGTACATCTATCATTTTCCTATTTAAAATTACAAGGAAAGATAAGTTTTTTACTCTTTCAAAAAATATAAGATGTATGGCTGTCTGAATTCTTCAGCATTAAAGGATTGCTTCATAAGGGGTTGCACAAGAGTAATTGGTGAAATACAATGTTCTTTATCCCATTTTTTTTTTTTATTTAGTCCATGTTTGACACACATTCTCTAAAAATACATTATTTCAAAATTTATTTTCAACCACATATTCTTCAATAAAATAATCTTTTTCATCACATCAATATTTTTTCCTTACTTTTTAACCATATATTTCTTATCATATCACTATTTAAAATACATTATTTTCTCAAAAATATCCATCAAAGACACCCTTAATACAATAATTTTATAAATTATTGTCATATTCATGTTATCGTTATGAAATAACTATGTTTAAAGCTGGAAGAAGGGGTTAAATAAGTTGAGACTATTTTAATCTCAGTGTTTGAAAAGAAAATTGATTTTTTGTATTGAATTAATGGTGTAATTGGCGTTAAACGGACGGAAAGACTTTTTGGTAAAGAAATGTGAAAACAAGGGTAAAAATATCAAAAATGAAAAGTACGTATATTTTGCATAATAATATTGAAAGATAATGATGTTTTGTACTAATTACCCTGACTTTTGTATTAAACTAATGGAGCAAATGGCGGTAAGTAAATGGAGGGATTTTTGGCAATGAAATATGAAAATAAGGGTGAAAATATATTTTTTATAAAAAAAGTGGGAACATTTTGGGCTAATTACCCATGTGAAAATATTCTATCAAAATATTTTTTCCCAAGTTATGGTTAAAACCAAGATCTCTCTTTTATTGGGATAAATTCAACCCTCATAATTAATCCAAAATCATAAATTACAATATAAAATTATTATATGTTAAAAATGAAAATTTAATCACAACTAAAAATTAAAATATTTTAATTTGAAAGGCTAAAACTTTTATTCTTCTAAAAGGTTAACTATTTTATTCTTAAGTTACGAAATGAAGTTTTTCCGTGGTTTATATATATTTGTCCAGCCTAATTCTTTTTAATCCCCCCTCGTGCTTCACCTAGGGATGACAAAAAGATTCGTTTAACCCGATACTCGTTGAGCCCCTCCCGAATGGCACGGTGATTACCCTCCTAACCAGGTAAATGGGGTGGGGACGAGACGAGGGTCAGTCCCCCGAAGCGGGTATGAGACGGATATGGAAAAACATAGTTATCGCCCCGTTTAAAGTTAATTTCAAATTTAAGTTTTTTATCAAACAAAAATAATAGATTTATCATCATTTTTAAAAAGAACATAAGATGCTTTTAATAAATTGGTAAAAATGTAATAATATCTTTCTATATATAAAAAGTGGCTATTAAACGAAATATGTTGGGTTAACGGAAAAATTAACGGAATTTCTTGATTTAACGGAAAAACTAACGGAATTTCTTTTTTTAACGGAAAATCTTTTTTCACCATCCCTTACTTTCAAAATTATAATTAAATAATAATAAAAATAAATTAGATTTTAATAATTCCTTCAAACTAAAATATCTTGGAGCTAACTTATCCGAATCGACTTTTTCTCGAATCTGATTTATGTATCTAATTACGATTTATCTAACGAGACCAATATTCATATATTTACGATAACTCCATCAATATCTAAATATTTGACACAAATAAAATATAATTTGATAAATGTCTCATTTAGTCTCTAACTTTCAAAATATTAGAATATAGTATATAAAAATTGAATTATATTTTATGAAAATTTTCGAGGTATTACATTCTCACCCCCTTAAAATATTTTCGTCCTCGAAAATTTACCCGTCACTTACCAACACTAAGTTTAACACATGATATACATATATTATCGTAACACATATCATACTTTAGCGATAAAATGAATTGCATTATTACTTAAAAAAGAGTAAAGACTTAAGTCATGCAAAAAGTTTAAGCCTTCGTTTGTTTCTCATTAAAAATCCATAAAAATGAAAAATATGACCATTATTCATCACATCAATCTATCAATTTTGAATTTCTATCTCTTGTGTGGGGTCAAATAACAGTTATATTTTTCATTCTCATTCTACATTAATGAGAATCAAACGGAGTAAGTAAACTCATCTTCTTACCCCTTAACTTACGTTGAGTTTTCTATTTGTGATTTTAGGTTGAAGATGACAGAGAGAAGCACTTTATTTAATTATTTATCAATTACATAAACATGACATCATTAATTATTTAATTAACAAAAAAAAATTACATATTTATTAATAGCAAATTAATTCTTAAACAAAACTATTAAATATAAACTAAGCAAACGTGCATTGCACGTTGCTTGCACCTAATTTACTAACTAAAGACATAAAAAAGTTAAAAACAAAAAATAAAAAATAAATGGGACAAGAGACGTGTCCCGCCCAGCCCCACTCCGTCCCGCTTTAATCGGGTATGAGGTGGGACAAGGTAACAAAAATACTCGACAGGATGGGGTGGGAATGGCAAACCCGGGACATATCCGCCCCGTTGCCATCCCTAGCTCCACCCTTAAATGACAAAATTTCAGCATTTGATAAATAAAAATAATTTATTAATGTGCTTGTATATAATTATCAAAAATTCTTTCGAAACTTAATACTTACCGTTAAGTTTTTGAAGACTTGATCTCTGTATATTGGAATAATATCACGTTTAGAGTTAATAATATTCGTAGAATCAGCAAAAAAAAAAAAATAATAATAATAATAATAGAAGACAAAAATAAAAAGAAAAGAAAGAACTATTTTTCATCAAAAATAAAAATTGTAGTGGCATAGGTTCAAATTGGGAGTACGTGAGGCTATCCCAAAAACGAGGCTCAACCTGGGTTAGGTTGCTGCTCCGGGCAAACTAGTTCATGACGCGACCCATGTCAAATTGTGCTGATTGCAGTCAGTGGCGGACCCAGGATATAAGCTCAGCCCGAGCGGACGTTGATCAGTCAACATTGACCATCGTCGATTGTAAGAATGTGGTCGTTTATTAATATTTAATATTAAAAATTATTTAATATATATATAAACGCACTAAAACATAAAAGTTATATAGATATGAAAACGTAGTTCAATAGAACCAAATGTATTAAAGAAATACGCAATACAATTTGCATCGATCCATAATCTGCAAAATGCCCCAATTTATTTTCAATTAAAATTGATTAAAAAACTGTCTACACATGGTTTAATTGGATTTGATTCAAAACAATAGGCTAATCGAATTACATGTAATTGATAAAAGTATTAAAAAAGCAATTAGAGTGAAATAAAGTAAGTGCAAACATATATTTTTCCTATTCCTATTGGCTATTCCCATTCCTAGTCTTCCCAGTTCCAATTTGTCATTGTCATTAACACAAATCAGATTCACGGTACGTATATTATATATTCTTAAATTCTCAAATTCCCAATTTTCATAAATCATAAACCTTAACATTCAGCAACAAAATCCCCAAATTTCAAAATCTCCAATATTCTTAAATTCTCAAATTCACAAAATCCACAATTTTCAAATTCACAAAATTCAAAATTTAAAAACTATACAGGCAGCATGCTCAATTCACAAATCACAAACACATTCATATTATATAAACATAATTTATAAAATATAAATAA
The DNA here is from genome assembly GCA_019097785.1 of Fraxinus excelsior. NCBI lineage: Eukaryota > Viridiplantae > Streptophyta > Magnoliopsida > Lamiales > Oleaceae > Fraxinus > Fraxinus excelsior. The sequence continues at coordinate 1,614,638 of CM032640.1, forward strand.
TAAATCAAACAAATTAACTAAAGGAACAAAAACAAAAAAAAAAGAAAAAAAGAAAAAAGAAAGAGAGAGAGTCGGGATCAAAGAGTTGAATTGAAGTAAAATCGATATCCACCCGAAAATTAACTAAATTAAGCAAATTAAATATTATAAAATATGTACTATTTTAAAAATAAATTATATAGTTTAAAAATTTAATACTAAGTTTTATTTTAAAAATAAATTATATAGTTTAAAAATTTAATACTAAGTTTAAGGATTTTTAACATTTATTAATTTATTAATCATTTTATTACATAAAACTAAATGGACCAGGGTCATAACTCAACTCATAATCTGATAACTGATAAACCTAAAAATCCCCTCAAAAGTCAAGACTTTTAACAGCAGAGGCGCGGCGCTAATCTATTCCTTCCTCGCCTTTTTTTCGACAGCTTCTTCTTCCCAATTTTTCCCGGCAACTTCTGCATAAATACATGTGCCGACTGGAGAGGCACGCAAAGGCAACTCACAAACCACAGTCACAGACACGCGAAGGCAGGGACTCGCGCAGCCAATTGATTCGTCGGTCGTCTCTCTGTCGAGCTCCTCTACGGTTTGGGTTTCAATTAATTGGAGATTTGGATTTTGATCTTGGATTTTGTTTTGCTTGTACTAATGGGTTACAAATTGGAAACAAAAAAACACAAATGAAAAAAAAATTGATTCACCAATGCCGGTTGCCTTCTCCATTTCTTCCCGGCGGAACTTCAAGGTCCCGGCGGACCCAGCACGGGCTGCCGCGGGGGCTGGCCAGGTGCTGGGTCCGCCCCTGATTACAGTTGAAGTCACACTTTCCAGTATCTTTAATGTATTTTATAAATGACAATTTAGATGATATTTAAATACAAAGACTTCTGATTTACGTGATATCAATAAGAATGTCTACAGTGAATTCTCTATAATTTAAATTTCATTTATAATGTATATTTCAATATGAGAGAGAGAGAGAGAGAGAGAGACCAAAAACAGTGAAAAATGTTAAATTATGGGTGTGTTTGAACAACATTATTTTGGAAGAATGTATTATGAAATATTAGATTGATGGAGAATGTATGGTTGAAAAAGAAAGAAAAGTTACTGATGTGATGAAAAATATTATTTTATTAAAGAATATGTAGTTGAAAATGAATAGAAAAATAAAAATAAAAATAAAATTTTTAATGTGATTCAAACATAGGCATAGTGACACTCGTCACATTCCTAAAAATTTAACAATACGTGGTGTATCATGCTATTCTTAATGTACTTGACTAACCAATTACAATATCATAATTTCACACGATACCGAGAGGCACTGCTAAAAATCCATATAATACCGAGAGGCACTGTTGAAAAATCCATAATTTCAAGAAAAGTCCATATGAAAAATCTTGAGTATTATTAATACTAAAAATCAAGTCTTTGGAAATGGAACAGATGTCTTATATTCTTCTCAAATTCCACACCCACTCCTCCATTCTTCTTTTTCTTAGATTCCACTAAAGGGAGAGATTTAGACGAAAAGTTGGTCGACTTGATTAACAGTTTATTGAAAAAATTTGGGTGAATTTTCAAAGAGAAGAGAGGCATAATTGGATTGTATGATATGAATTGTACATATTCTACACTAATAATTAATGAGTAGTGATTACTAATTAATGATTAATGAAAAGTGAAAACTATGGATGAATTTGAGATTTGTCAAGATGTTAGATATTGCCTCTTGTCGAGTTGGACAGTAGAGTGTAACGAGTGTTGGATTGTTCCAAGGGATTTTAAGTTTTAACTACTTATTACACATTAGATTGATACCATTTTAATAGAAACAGTTTTTGCATATTATGGAACAATTTTTTTTCAACCAAAACAAAAGTTCATAACTAGTTTTTCTACTTCTAGATGTACATCTAGTTCCACGCACTGCTTCTAGTCAAGCACGTGAATTGTTAAATAACACAAAGAAGTCTCGCGCACTACTTTTAGTGCATTTACATATATATTGAATACTTTTTAATATTATTTAACTAAATATTAATAAACGATCTTGCTTTTACGATCGCTGATGGTCGACGATCAATGGTCGACGATTAACATTTTCCGCTTGTGCTGAACTTTTGTGCTGAATCCGCCACGGCACACGAGTACCACACTCATTTATTTCATGAGACATCTCACAACTTATAATGATTTGTTTTAATTCACTTTCACAACATCTAATCTTTCAATTCATGTGAGAAATTGACATTGCTATTTAAAAACGACTTGATAAATTTAATACACGAGAAGTTCCCCATAGTAAAACCACTCGAGAAATCAAAAGCAATTCATCATTTTCTTAAACATTTCAAGGACCCTAGCTCGAACATATGATTGTACTTACATGTCACATATTAAGGAAATATTGCTATATTCACCATGTTTCTCAATTCAACCATATTTACTATCAACTAATTCATATGTTCTCAAACGAGCACATAATAATCTTTAGTAGATCACAGCATTTTCTATCAGTCGTTCCAAACATTCGCGTTAGTGTCATCTCTCTTTCTTAATCCCAATTTCTATGAGGAGCCCTAGGGAGATTTCGTTCACGACGCCTAACATCATTGTATATCACAATCACTTGCATGACCATTGTCCAAAATAAACCCAAAGGTTATCGTTGGCGTCTACGTTGATTCCTTGCCGTAGCCATGTTACCTACTATCATGTATTAAATATAAATTCAATAGAAAAACCCCGTAAATTATATATTATAACTATTAAACATAATGTTGGCACACTGGAATTGGCTGGTATTGTAAGAACTCACCAGCTGAAATATTCAAGCAGGCCAATTGCAATATAGGCAACAGGGAAAAGAGGAGACTCACAAAGGATCAAACACCTCGGCAAAGTTGCCTAAGTAGCTCAATAAATTTCATTCTATCTGTATCACTATATTCTATACAAGTACACAACGCATCTTATGGCAGTTCATCTTATTAGAGACTCTTTAAATTCAATGTTGGCGCACTTGAATTGGCTAGTATTGTAAGAACTCACCAGCAGAAACATTCAAGCAGACCAATTGTAATATAGGCAACAGGGAAAAGAGGAGATTCACTAAGAATCAATCACCTCGGCAAAGTTGCCTGTTAGCTCAATAAATTATTATCACCATGTAATTTACAAGTACCCCCATGATTCATCCTATTTCAATGCAACTTTAGATACTTAATTCAGGCGAATAAAATTCAAATGGCAGAACCACTTATTAGAAATAGGATGCAGTTTTATCAGCAATCCAATAATGCTCATTTGGCAATCCTGTTTACTAGTAACAACAACATACTTCACTAATGAATTCATAAATTTCCTTTATCACCCATATATAGGCCAACAAGTATCATCTAGTCTCACGTTATTTATTATGTCCCTAATTCAGGTCAGTTTATGTACTTTCTGTGGATGCTGAAAATGCCAATAGTCATTGGCAAATAGCTCAACAAATCTTACTGGCAGCTAATTGAAAATCGGTCATACTTCACCTTCCAAGGCAAAATTCAGATTAAACTAAATGAAAATTTTCTTAGAAAGTAAAAATCAGATTAAAAGAACAAAAATTATCCAAATCTGCTTCATAATTGATAAAGAGCTGCTACAAAATCGGGGGAAACACAGCAAATGACTAAAATCAAAGAGCATAAAAATAGCAAAATAGCAAAAGAAAGCACTGTGTTCTTAATCTTTAATTGAATGTCATGCAAATTCTTCCACAAACTGAATCAATTGACACACAGAATAAAGGCTTATTCACACACACAGTGATTCGTTTATTAATCAAAACCCACAATTCCATTTACAATTAATCGAAACCCACAATTCCATCCAAAACACATAACCGTATAAATCAAAACCCAAAACAAGTAATTACACAGAATATTTTAAGGATGATCGAACCCATAACTTTAGACGATAAATCAAATAATAAAAACCCAAAACAAGTAATTAAAACTGAGAAAATGGAAAATACCAAGATTATGAATTGATTGACAGAGAATCGAGAAAGCTCAGAAAATAAATCAATGGAATCAACGAAAGCAGTGTCGGACGAGGAAGGAAATATTGAAGAAATCCTTCTGTGAGAGTATTGATGTCTGAGAGAGAGAGAGAGAGAGGTGGGGAGGGTAAGTACCAATTGCCAATAATGCTTGGAACGTGCAAAGTGGTGGGTTGGTTTTATGGTAATTATCAATTGCCTGGAAAATAAAATCTACCTCACCCCATAGGAAAATATTTTTCTTGTTTTTGTGGAAAATCTAGTCACGTGATGAAAAGTAAGAAAATATTTTCCATGGAAAATATTGACAATCAAACAGCACAAAAATAAGAATTTGGATGGAAAAAAGACATTTTCCATGGAAAATATTAGCAATCAAACAAACAAATCAATAGGAAACAGAGATTGAAAATGAACTTCTGATACACATTATATAGCAAAGATTGATAGATTCCAGAGTTATTCAAGAAGATAGTGCAGTCGTTATAAACTGTCTTTGTTCATCTGAATATGGCCTCAAACTATCAGAGAATTACAGGCATGTTCATACATTTAAACACCGCATTAGAATTTTAAGAATGACTTTATATTATGGCTGTCTCAACATCACATTTTATTCAACTGTGCACAAGACTCCTACTCTTCAACTATACTTTAAACGCCTTGTGATCTTGGATGAACGATGCATTGTTTTTCGACAACATATCATTTTAAAGCTCAAAAAACTTAGTAACTACTACACAAAGTAATGTAAAGATATCTCAAGTATTGCATTTAATCTGAAACAAATTCAAATTATAGCAAAAGATCTTCACTCAAAGGTTGTTGGATTCAGAAACACTCCACACTAAATTTGGGAAGATGAAAGACGTCAAACCCAATGCCATACATCTAAACACAAAGAATACTCAAATACTTAGAAGAACAATCTAAAACAAGGGTAATCTAGCAAAATATTTAGGATGATGAATCCATTCACAACAGAAAACTATCTATTGCATAATAAATCAAAAGAGCGACTTCTCCAACAATTAATTATTTGTTGAAAGATAAAACTTTTGCAGTCAAAATGCATATTAAAGCTTATAATCCTCCTTGCATACATCTTTATCGTATGTCCAGTGCATTGCATTAAACAAGATTGGACAAGAGGATTAAGAGCTTGCACTGAACAAGCTCATGATCCTAAATTCCTAATTGATTCGCAATTCACCCACACAAAAACCATTTTAAGATCATTTTATGAAAACAGGCGTGTTTGCTTCCTCTTTTCGAATTCTGAGACAAATCATCCCCAAAACCCATGAATAATATTGGAAGTAAGATCACAACAACATAAACTTAATAACAATGTAGTAGATGAGGAAAAATCGAAAAATGCTCCTCACACATTAAGTTGAAAGTTCAAGAGCAGAATCTGTTCAGTACATCAATGATCAGAACACTTAAAAAGCCTAAACTCAACTCAATCACAGAAACAGGAAAACAAATCCGTCCACATTAGACCTGAATTGACGCTGATCATTCATCAGTCATGAAGAGTCCCCAAGATATCTTCATCTCTATACAAATGATACCTGCACCACACCCCCAAAGGCACAAAATTAACATTTCAATTAATAGACGACTATTCCCAAACTACAAAGAGATTAAAACCTACTCTTTGTCATCCAATTTGACTTGGGTGCCTCCATATTCAGGCAAAAGAACAGTGTCGCCTGACTTTACAGCAACTGGGATGGTATTCCCAGCCTTGTCACGCAATCCCGGCCCAACTGCCACAACTTTCCCAGAGTTCAACTGTGAACAAAGTTTACATATCCCATATATAAAAACCATCAATTTACTATAAAAAGAAATAAAAAAAATCAATAGGCATATAAATTCAACAGTACCTTGGAGGACTTCTCTGGGAGGAGAATACCAGCAGTGGTTTTGGAAGGGGGCAATATTTTTTCCACGAGGACTCTGTTGAAGGTTGGGAGCAAACGCTTTGCCATTGAAAGCTAGAATTTAGAGAAAATAGAATTCGATTTTGTACGAGCAAAATGAAGAAAGCCGAGCTGGGTTTATAGAGAGAGTTCAAGAGGGGAGTAGAAGCTTCTAGGCTTTCATGCGTGTGATTTGTAGTTAGGGTTTTAAAGGGTTTTAGCTCAATGCAATTTCTATTGGGCCTGTTTTGTAAGTTTTAGTGGGTCCAAGAGGATTGACCCAAATAGACAAAAATAACACTAAAGCGAAAAAAATATAAATGGGGGCAATCTTTTCTAGATTTTTATGTGTAACACAACTTTAACACTTTCCATGAGAATACAAGTTCTATTAGTAAAAATATGTATGCTACACTTAATTACACAAAGATTTTCATCTTCACATTTATTTCATTTATTATGAAGGAACGGAAGAAGAATTTATTCGTATTCAATGTTAGATGATCCCGCCTCCAAGATTCCGTATAAGAGAGTCACAACTCACAACAATCAAGCTTGACATATAAAATGTCGACTAGAATGTAATTTGACTGAGTAAAAGATAGAATAAGCGAGAGTTATCTTGTTCTATTTTGCAACTTCATTACTTTCATTGGGATAATATTCAATCTAACTAGTTGTTTTTAACAATAAATTTCATATAATAGCATTCATTCCATTACTTAGGTTATTGTTGTAATGGTTCGTTACCCTTCAATGAGATCGTTAAGTTGATAACTCATTTCGGAGTTCTCTCTTTCGAGAGCCCGCACGCATAGAGGTGGCAATTGCCACCTCTATGCTGCTCGGCTCAGCTCGTGAGATTTGAATTTTTTTTTTTTTTTGGTAACTATCCTTAAAAAAAAAAAAAAGGGACGAACCGCTCGTCTAAAACGAGCCGAGCCTGCTTGGGCTCGTTTTTTGGCTAGCCCGAGTGACTCGTTGGTCGCTACAGTACAAGCCGACGAGCTACTCGGCTCGATTGCCACCTCTACGCATGCGAATCCGTAGCATTAGCTCGTTGCCTTGCCCTCTAATTCCATTTATATGTTCTACTCAATTAATTAGTACGAGATTCACCTTACTAATTATCGTTATGAATGTTATAAGAAGGTTTTATTAAAAAAAAAATTTAAATTAGAGAAGAAATTGAAGAAGTGAGCGTTTTGACACAATGTTAGCTTTGTTGGCGGGTGAAAGTTGATGAAAATCAATAAACTATGAGATGGACAACATAAACAATTTTTTCATCATGAATACTTTTATTTACTGTAAGGATATCCAAAATAAAAATTCTAGTTGCTTTTGTATATTTTGGTTGAGGAATTTTGAGATGGATTAAATAAAGAAAAATCTTAAAATTGCAATCAATTTCAACAATAAAATCACACATTTAGAGTAGAAAAAGTTTGTTTTGTTTTTTTTTTTTTTTCTTGACCAAAATTAAATCTTGGTGTTCAAGAATCATTTCTCTTTGGACAATGCTACATTTACCAAAAAAAAAAATAAAAAATAAAAAATAAAAAAATTTACCTAATATTTTACATACACTCACCATAGGATGTGGAGACCACACATTTGAGAGTTTTTTATTCACACAGTCCCCGTTTACATGTGAGAAGGTCGCACATTTTCGATAACATCATTCAATACAAATAGAATTATCCTTTTTCTTTTACTTTCACCACTATAGGTCAAAAATCTCATCATGCAAGTGTATTAAATATTAACCATGTTAAAATTCTCGTTGCAATGCTCTTTCCCTAAATTATTATATTCACAAGACGACACTAAGTGCTTGCTTGGAGTAACTTAAGAAGTTGAGATCAAAATTAACATTTAATTTTAATCACACATTTCATTAAATTTTATTAAAATCTTCCAAAACTTTATCAAAAGCTTTGTCACACAAACCCGAAATAGAAAATTAATAAATTTTGTGGGTCTTATAAAATATGTGATTAAAATTAATTATTGATTTTGACTTAAGTTTTTATCAATATTTTTAGCTAAACCGCATGGGAGCTAAAAGTATAAACTCCTCTTTCTTGAAAAGTTTTTATGAACGCTTTAAATATCTAATTTCCGTACTCTTGTATCTAAAAGTCCAAATAAACATACATGTCCATTATATTATGAAATGATAAATTGAATGCAATGTTTTAGAATGAACAATCATATCTTATATTGTAAACTTCGATAGTAAGTACCTTGATTGTTAAGCCTTCGTCTGAAAAGAAATAGAAATGAATGGTAAATAAATGGTGCATTTATAAATAATTCTTATAGTTTCACTATGACGACGTTGGCATGGGCGGACTTAGGGGGTGGCCTAGGGGGTCAAGTACCCCCAATTGCTTCATTTTTTTTTTTCACAATTAAATATTCTATGTTTTTATTTTAATTTTCGAAGTCATTATGGGATATAAAACGAAATCGAAATACTACATTCTTAATATCATTTTGAAGTGCTCACGGTCTAGTTTTCTACGTCGTTAATTGCGTATGAAACTATCAATCGTAGCAAATGTTAAGACTTGTCAAAGTAGGCCGTTCAAAATTAGTATTTGGAAAATTTCGATAACATGCTAATTTTAAAAATCATTCGATGATCGTACGCTAATCGAATTTACGAATTGCTTATGTCATTTCAAAACTTGTTTCAAGAACTATATTATAGGCATACCGAATAGTCCAAACAGATATAAAAAATAGTTAAAGATGCATCAAACGTTAGTCTTAAAAAAGACGTCTAATTCGCATTTTCTTTAAAAAAAAAATCAATTATTTTATTAACATTTGTTATTTTTGCAATACAAATTTTTCAATATAGTTTTCATCATTTTATTAACAGGTTTTATATGGAATATAATATCAAAAAATTTCAAAATTTTACATCCGAACAAATCATATCCCATGTGAATTTTTGGATGCAAAATTACATGGGGTATGATTTTTTTGGACGTAAATTTTTAATTGTAAAATTTCCCCCAACTTTTTTTCAAGTTCGATTGTGCCCCCTAACTTTTAACATATGCGTCCGCCCCTGGACATTGGTGCATAAGCAATTTATCCTTAAACATATAGAAGAGGCAGTTTCTTGACGTCATCGTCAACCAAAACGACGTCGTTTTCATCGTCGACCAAAACGACACCGTTTACACATTTCAATTTACACCGCCTCACCGACTGCTGGATATTTTCAAGATATTTGATCTATTCATATGGCATCCAAAAGAACCAGAACAAACCTCCAGTTCATGCACCGTCTAACCCATCAAATGTGAGTATCTATTTCGCAATCTTCCTTACAATTTTGAATTTTATTTGTGACAGGTCTTGTAGATTAATTTAAATCTTGAATTTCTTCGCTTTCAAAAATGTGGGCTATTCTAAGAAGAGTTTTTTTGATGATTTGATTAGATTCTGTAAAAAAATTTATAGTATTTTGATGTACATTCAGAAATTAATATGCTGGTTATTTATAGTTTCCATGTTATGAATTATGTTATTGAAGGAATTATTATGCTCTTGAAAGGAAGAAGAAGGAAAAAAAAAAAAAAAAACTCCGTATTTTTCGGAGACATGGTGTCCATCTCCGTAAAATTTGGAGACATGGTGTCCGGACACGACCCGGACACCATGTCCGTGTCCGCGTCGTGTCCGGACACAATGCGGACGGTGCTCGGACACCGTGTGTTCGTGTCCGGACACGATGCGGACATGAACATGGTGTCCGCGTCGTGTCCGGACATCATGTCTCCGGAAAATTTGGAGAGGTTTTTTTTTTTTTTTTTTTTCTATTTCACCTTTTAATTACTCACTATAATAATGAATATTTTTGAGCCTTCAAGGAACTGATCCAAATATAGAAGTATTTGTTGGGATTCATTTCGATTTAATTGGATTTGTGAACTTTAATAAATGTACCATGTTAGAGGATGTAGGGGTGGACTAAACTAACATGGCATGTAATGGTTGCCAAGGGATCTATTTCTTTGGATTTTACAATAAATAGAATTAAGAGGCAACAAATGATTCATGTACCCTCTCCAGTTTATTGGGAATGATTCAATATTTCACGTCTTGCCATCCAATCTACCTATATTTATTTTTATTTCCCTCGATCATTGTAATCATATATATCTTTGGCCTCTTTCCAAATCCTTTAATTGCAATAGACGTTTTAAACAAGGTGTTTTGAATCATGTGAGGAGAAATATGAAAAAATTGTGTAAAACTGCTTTTTATTCTCTTTTCATGTTCTGGTTTCTCTTTGATTTTGCTTCGTAGGGTTTATTTAATTGAGGTCATTTTCACTGTCAAATTGCTTCGATAACTACAGGTATGATTTCTGCATCTGCTCGTGCTTTATACTAGGTTTCTTTTCAATATTTTTTAGTGACTTGCTTCTGGAAATACGGTTGGTAATACGGATGAGTTTCTTTTTCTAAATTGTATAGTGGACATGATGCTATTCTTTGATGCTTTCAGGATGATTCATATGTTGACAGCTATATTAGCACCGTTGGAGTGGATTTTGTGAGTTTTATTTTCATAATCCCTTTATTTATGTTGGTTAGATTGCAAAATAGTTTAGTTATTTTCAGGTCTTTGGCTCCGTTTTTATTGGGATCTAATATAATTATCCATAATCTATCTACCTTTGTTTACCTTAAAAGAGAGAAACCAAGATTTACTATTTATTCTTTTAGGCAAGTTTCAGAAGTTGGACTCCCAGTATTTCCATGCCTGGAACTATAGGAGATTAGTAACAAATTTTGATTTCTTGGGAGTTAATTGATAGTTGCATTTGTTGGTGTTATTCTATTTGGGCCTCTATTTTCAAGTACATAATGATGTTAAAGCGGATATATGTATGTTGTATTTATTGTTTAAATGTTAATCTTGATTCCATGACAGGGGCATCTTCAACATCTACTAAATGGTGCAAGGGCTAGATTTTTTCTTCTAGATGGCGCAGTTTTGGGTGAAGGACGAACTATTGCAAGGTTCATCTGGGAGAACTAGCACCAAGGGAGAAGGAAGTAATTGTAAGTGTTCTGTGATATTCACTGGTTAATGCAAGTTAAGTGTCACATGAGGTCTTATCTTAATTATATCGAGCAACGGTAATTGGCTAAACTTTGATACACTGTCTAATTAAACTCGAGTCGACGAGTCCTATTTTTTTTCTTTTTCTAATGACTTCATGCACATGGATTTTCATTGGTACAAACTTCAAATTTAATTCTAGGAGACACTTGGATGATGACGTGAGTACAATGTGTATAAAAGGTACACGTTCATATTTGTTGTATACGAGTCTGCTAGGGGTTAAATGACATAATAAGATTACCATTTTAATTTAATTATATTGTTGTCATTTTCTCTCTCTGTGTAGAGATTTATTACATATTCAATGATTATAATCATTGGTTCAATAAAAAGTTATTTCTGACCTAAAGTATTTGAGCTTTAAAGGATTTCTCAGTTGGGTTCCTTATACTTTTACCTTATAGTGCATGCTTTGAACAAGCTTTTGTATAATGTATTTGTATAAAGTTATTATCTTCATTTTGTCTAATTTTGTACGAATACTATATACTAGAGAACTAAATCTATTAAAATTTGGATTTCTAACCATCATTCCACGCTATTACTTACTCAATTAAACAAAAACACGTGCATTGCACGTGGCTCGACTAGTATAATGAAAAGAAGGTCTCTTCAACTTTGTACCTATTTTTTGAACTCATCGAGTGTTATTTAAACATTTTCTAGGTACGTGCAGGTGTTATTTATGCATTTACGGGTGTTTTACCCATAATGACATAATTACACAACTGTAACTATCGAGAAACAGTTGCAACTGATAGTAAATATAATTTTGACATATTATTTGAACATTAGACGCATTTCCATCCCAAAAAGTCTTCCAAATATGAAAAGAATACTATTATTTAAAACATTCCACCAAACAAAAAAATGTGCAAAAATTACTGTTAAATCCAAATTATAATTGACATTTTCTAAATTTGTAATTGACAAGTTGCTTAATCAAGATCATGTTCTTGTGGAATTATATTAGGAGTTTTTTAAGTTGTAATCAAAGTCAAAATATGAGTTATTGAACCTCAATTATAGCAAGAGAGTTGAAATTGTAGTATAGGTCTTGAAAAAGTTCAAGATGTTCAATAAGATCACATGTGATGAAGGGAATGCAATTAGAAATCTAAAGAGTGTCAAGAGACTTACAAATTATGCTGAAAATTCTCAACACAACTTGAAACGCATTTTTCGCGTAGAAAATATTGAAATTTCGATAAGGATATTCTAGAAGAATTGTAGTCATTTGAGTTAGTTTTCCAAAACATTTTGAATCACCTCAATCGAATATTAGAAAAGAAAGTCATGATAAAAATATTGATCACTGTTCAACTGCTACTCGCCTGTAGCTGGCTGGCGCTAGAGCGACAGACCTTCAGAAATCTGTTTTGTTTCAAATAGTTGGTTTTTCAATCCCTTTTCATCACAAAACTTTTGCCTATATAAATCCTACCTTATGAACGTCCAAAAATGGTATTGAATCAGATTTATTTAATAAAGATCAATTTTTTGATGATCCAAAACATTTATTAATTCCAAAATTCAACCACTACATATTACTTGATCCATAAATTCTTCCAAATCATATTTTGTTGATCAAGTCATATTGTTTCATATAAAACCACAATTCAAAACATTCGATCAAACACCAAACCATCTAATTCACCGGAAATAAATCGATATCAAAGATCGGGATATGTTGCAGAAGCACAAATTCAGGAAGACTAAGATGAGATACTAGAAGTTGAGATCTGGCGTCAGGAACACGTAGCCCAGGAGGGCTAAAGTATAAACTAAGAGTCGGGATTTGTTTCGGAGGAGCACACCTCTAGAGGATCAAGAGAGACGGTAGGAATTGAAGTAAAAAACTCTATAGGGTAGACGGGTCTAGACTTGTACTGTAAGTTGTTTCGATTTATAGTGAATTATTGACTGATAAAGTACTCGAAGTTTTTACCCAATTGAGATTTCTCTGTGACCATCTTTGGTATTCTATATTGCTTTAATTATTGATTGTAATATTCAAACTTAAGACAAATTGACTTGTTTGATTTAGTCATCTAGAAGCAATTAAAAAGTGATTTGTTACTTCGAATGTTGAATCTAAATAATTTAAAACGTTTAATCACTATTGCATTCATGTGTCAAATACTCAACATCATTCTTCTTTAATAATATCATTATCTCCTCTTAGGTACTATTAACAAATTATTAACTAACCAAAAGGCTTCCACCGCTGTCGTATTAAGAAAAGCTGACTATTTTGTCGTTCTTTTCCTCTGGACATTGAACTCTGTTTCACGATCATTAAAAAGAATTTTTTTTTTATTTGGAGGAAAATGAGTTTTGGAATAGTGATTATTTGGAGACTTAGTAGTTAAAAAGTAAGGAAAAAAATTGAATTTATGTATAAAATATTTTATTGTGAAAATGTACAGTTAAAAATAAATTTTATTGCACTGGTTGTCAAACAAGGGCGGAATATTCCCCTTGGAATTTTCAATTAAAAGTTAAGTCACTTGGTGATCGCAAAGTCGTGTAATTGATAGCAATCTCAAGAATATGTTGACTATCAAATTAATGATGCTAAGTGAAAGTTACATTAGTTTGTGGAGTCTGCGAGATACCTTTACACTTTGTATCGAAACCACATCTCGCATATAAAAGTTCTGCTAAAAAACTCGTCCACTAATTTTTTTTTTTTTTTGTGGCTCGTAAGTTTGTAGTCAAAACATAAGTGCCGGGTACGGGCTACCCCATTTCCACCAGTTGTTTGGCTTATATGAGGAAAAATGAAGACTTTAATCCCATCATCTTTTCAAAAATATGGTCGGCATTCTCGGACCACTTTTTTCTCTTTTTTTTTTTTTTAGTTCAATCATCACTTATAGCAATGCTACAAGCACGACTTGTCCCTAGTAACCAATATGAATCTAACTAGAAAAAGGTTTTGCTTTAGCTAGCCTTCAGGACCATCACGAGAATATGCAATAATAATGGTGCACAAAGACTCCAAGATTGCAACGCGTGTACAAACTTCTTTCAGTATTCGACGTTTGAAATTATTTACAGGCTCTTTCGATATGACTTGTGAAATCATATTATTATATGAATCAAATAGTATATTTTGCAATATTTGCTTTATAGCTTGGCCCCTTGATTTGAAGGCCATGTATCAAAGTGGAGTTGACACATATGGGTAAACTCTACTTTGATATATAGGATAGAAAAGGTAAGTACAGCAACCACAAACGTGGTTGGGAACTAGTTCATTGTGCCCACATTCATGGTCATCACAAATTGCCCACTAAAAAAGTTTCCGAAGGAACACATTTAGCCCTGTTTGGTTCATCTTAAAATTTTCGTTAAAATTTAAGTTAAAGTTAACAATTATTTTAACTACGTATTTCATGAAATTCACTACATTATAATCATATATTCTATCAACTTTTATCAAAATCTACTGAAATCTTGATTTTTATTTAAACCAAACGGGAGCTAATGCTATTGTTTTGCACTACTCAATGCATGCAGATGAATGTTGAATTTCAAACACGCACCTAAAGGCTAAAGCACGCCCACCCACCTACCCACTAAATTGATCTAACTTATTATATTACTTTAATTTTTTTATCTTGTTTCTACAATAATTGCAAATTCAATGTTTATGATTGAGCATACAGAATTACAGTCTTCACAGTACTTTAAACTTAAAGATGAATACAAGTCCCTAAACTATGGGATGAGTCTCCAATATGTTAGAATGACTCTAAAAAAGGGATCAGAGTTGAAGGGTCTGAGTGAAAAACTGAACACAAGGCATTGTACAATAAAGTTATTTCTACAAAGTTTGGTTACAAAAATTGGGTTACAAAGTGTGTTGGCAAAATCCAGATCGTTGATTTTTTATAATTAAATTATTTATAACTAAGATGGAAAAATGAATTTATATTATTTAAAGATTTCAAAAGTAATATATACTTTACTTATGACAGCCTTAAATTTTGAACAAATAGTTATATTATACACCATTCTTTTGTTTTACAATTTTATTTTTTTTTAAATTAAGTTTTCATTTAGCAAACTCGTCGGTTAAACTACTAAGCCTCCATGAAGGAAGAATTACAGACGACTTGATCTATAAATGGATAAAAATGAGTAGTGGATATTACTTGTGGTCTGCTAAAATGTATGGTTAAAAATAAGATTTGACCTAATTTGTAATATTGTAATATGTCTATAACTAAGATCGAGTCTGATAATTGTGCTTGAAACCCAAGAAACATAACATCATTCAAAGAAATATGTGTGTTTGAGCTACATTATTTTGGAAGAATGTATTCTGAAATAGTAGATTGATGGAGAATGTGTGATTGAAAAAAAAATGTTATTGATGTGATGAAAAATATTATTTTATTGAAGAATGTGTGGTTGAAAATGAGTAGAAGAATGAAAAATGAAAATTTTAATATGTACCGAACGTGGGCTAAGATGTAGAGAGAAAAAAGGCAAGTGGAATTGGGGTCAACTCACTTTCAAGAAATCGATACTTTTAGTCACAACTTGGTATGTTTAGAAAGATTATTAGTTCTTATCTGATAGAGATGTGACTTTAGTGCGCTCAATAGAACATGCATATGTTCTGAACTTTACAATGTGCTACTGTGGGCCTTCAACACATATACCAGAGTCTCTTCAATGGGACCCAATAATATTTACAAATAGAAGATCAATAATATTAGCTTTAATTTTTGGGTTTAAAGATGAACTTTTTAGGTTCCCATCACCATTAATCCAAACTTTTAAGAGCTGAAAGATATCTTCCTATAGTTGCTTGGATTCATCAAGTTTTAGGAGCAGTGTTAATTTCTTTCTAATATATATGTTCTTTTTATGTAATTCTCTCAAGTCGAGAATTTGTATAACGTGTCATTGGTTATCTCTCCAGGGTAAAACTTATCAAACACCAATGAAACATAGTAAGCAAGTGAACTAGCATTTCGAATTTGAGATAACATGGTGGTTGATTTGATTTCAACTGTTGTGATAATAGATTCGGGTAGTAATTATTTCGAAAATGATTTTGCTTAAGCGGAATTGATTGATGGTGGTTGGTCGAAACTCCAGTATGCAACCACTCCCTTCTCACATAACCGTAAGTGAGACTTTAGCCTCGTATGGTTCTGTCTCGAGCTTTCGTCTTCGGCCATGGCATTTTGCCGACAAAAAGATTATGTCACTACGCAAATTCAAAATCAAACTCGGAGCAAGAATCAACATCCTTACTTAGGGCTAGTTGAGGTCGCTTGGGACTTATGGCACTTCCTCTGCAGCTTGTCACACTAATCGTGCGGACTTTTTAAGTAAGCATTGCATTATACGTGCAATGAACATGCTTCTCATAGATCCATGGCTTCGTGGTGTTCAATTATTTCTCTGATTTTAGTATTTACATTTTCTTCCGATAATTTTTTACTCAACACTCGTATAAATTTGGAAAACTAGAGAGTTGAAATTTTATATCTTTAAGAATACACTGGTACTTCGAATCACATAAGATTAAAGTGCAAAATTTGCCAAAGTATGACCTCTTTTTTTTTTTTTTTTTTAAAAGTAGACAAAAGAAGGAAAAGAAAGCAGTGGGCTCCATGAATGAATCTCTACAACATGCTTGTATCAATAGTACTGCAGTCCAAGGTGCATAATACAATAATACATACCTGCATGTATGTATGTATATTCAAATGGCTACAAGAACTAGCAATACAAAATAATTTACGCAGAGTTCTCAGTTTCTGTGAAATCCATCGTTTGATGAGTGGTTCGAATTCCACAAGGCAAAGAGATTCAGATAAGCTTTCTGCAACTTTCTTGCCATTATCCAATCTTGATTCACTTTGTCTTACATTGGATTCTTTTATGGAAACTAGAATACTTTAATGATTACTTCATCTTTGGTCTCTAGTTTATCTCGAAACGTGAACAAGAAAGCCCACCAATAAAGAGTTGGAGCTTTTTGTTGCATGAAATGGAAAATTGGTAGGCTACTTTTTAATAATAATGTAAGCTTTATTTTACTTTTAATGAGTTTTCAACAAAGTTATGGTTCTTATGACACGATCATGTTGACAAATTAAAGGGATCCTCAATTCCCGACTAGTAATAGTTGTTCCAAGTGTTGGAGTATGGAAAATATGTGTAGTGATTTGGAGAAATTTGATGGAATAATAATTTTAAATTGTGGCAATTACAATTAAGTCAATGATGTGTTGATTCAGTTTACACTACTAAAAAATAGCTTTTCACCAACGGATCAGATCCGATGGTAATTAGAAACGGATTATTCGTTGGTAAAAGTAATTCACTTTTAACTACGATATTCAGCAACGGAATTTCCGTTGGTAACAATGTTATCTCTTTACCAATGGATATTACATACCTCATGTAGTCGTTCAACATTTGGATGTTTCACCTATGGATATTTCCTAGTTGATGTACCTATAATTACCAACTGACTACATCCGTTGGTAATCTGAAATGGATTATCCGTTGGTAAAAGTAATCAACTTTTAACTACAATAATCAACAACGGAATTTTCATTGATAAGAGTAATCAACAAATTTAATATTAATTATACCAATTAAAACATATTCAATTTCAATAAAAAAAAAATCATAAATTACTACATATTTTTTATGACAACATATTTATGACTAGAAATGACAATAAAACGAGGCTACAATGTGACGGTCCTTCCCATTTCTCACATCATCGAAATTTTACGAAAGGCAAAACTGAGGTATAATAGCTTTGTTCATATTTTTAGTTAGTTAATTTTAATATTGTTTTAATTTTTAATTTTCCAACGGATATTCCGTTGGCAATTACAAGATTTTAGTTTACTAATTTTAGGTTGCCAACGGATGACAAAATAAATACAAAAATTAACTATAAAATATCATAACTGTAATAGTTTTTTTAATTTTAGTTTACTAATTCAAGTAGATATAATCCATGTTCGTTAATTAGATTTACTATGGTAATTTATTTTATAATTTCAAAAACTAACAATTAATATATCCAAAATAATTTGTTTTGTTCACATTAAAATTGTTTGTGATTGTAATCTTGTTGAAGATTATGATTTTTAATGAAAATGATGAAGTAAACTATTAAGAGTGTGTTTGAGCCACATTATTTTGGAAGAATGTATACCCGAATAGTAGATTGATGAAAAATATATTGTTGAAAAGGAAGGAAATGTTATTGATGTGATGGAAAATATTATTTTATTGAAAAATGTGTGATTGAAATGAGTAGAAGAATGATAATGAAGATTTTAATACGTACCAAACAGGGGCTAAATACTGAGAATTGGCAATTGGCTAGTTTCCCACATTGGAAGATTACTACATTGGAAGGAGAGTTCCTTTAAAAATGAGCTAGTATCCCACGTTGGAAGATTACTAAAACATGGAAAGAAAAATCTTCTTTAAAAAGGAGTCAAATGAATGTCACTTGTATAAAAAAATTATTTAGGTCTTTTATTGCAATAAATAAGTGGCTCATCTAGATAGTTAATTTTATTTTTTTTTGGTAAAAAAAAATTATATTAACAGAATTAACCGGAAATATAATAAATTAAAATTCACAAATCCTATTTTAGCAATGGATTTTTTGTTGGTAAAATTCGTTGGCAATGAAGACTTTTTACCAACAGATATTCCGTTGGCAATTACAAGATTTTTAGCAACGAAAAATACCGTTGGCAATAAAAGGCTTTTACCAACGACATTTCTATTGGAAATGATAAGGTTTTTATCCACAAAAAATCAGTTGATATAAGTAATACACTATCAGGTACCCTTAAATTAGCAACGGATTTTCAGTTGATCTTATTCCGTTGCTGAAAATTATTAGCGACGGGTATCGTGGCTTCAGGTACGGATATTCCGTGCCTAAAACCTTGTTTTTTTTAAAAAAAGTATTAGATTGCACATGGCTTTGAAAGGTACACCAACCTGATCGAGTATGGAAAACTTGGTCTCGTCACAAAAAAAGAAAAACTATTTAAAAGGTGAAGTAAACTCAACCAATTGCTCAAACTTATTTGAACGACTTTATGTTTCTTATTTGATCTAATTTACAACCTCTTATCCTAAATTGATGTTCTTTTCTAGGAACTACCAAAAATTGCCTAGTTTAAGACAAATAAATCCCCCGACCACCACCGAGGCACAAAAGTTTGTTACCCAAATCCAAAGACAATGCATAAAGTCTTAGGGGCTACTCAGCAAGCTGTAACTTACCCCCAAATCTAATTCCCTTGACAAACCTGTCTAGATATTACAAGTTCAAAAGTTGCACATAGTTGAAACATGGATCCACATCAACCTCTTCTTGAAACCTTGTCACTTGAACACCAACAACTAGTTGACTACCGTCTTTAAATGGAACAAACGACTATGAAGGACCGGACTAATGCAGAAGAGACCACCAGGGCAAAGGCTAATCAACCAGCAGCATTTGAAGAAAAAAATTGATCGATGAATCACAATATAGAAATTAACACCCCTTAAAACCATGTACGAACGTTCGAGCCTAAAACAGTTGACTCCTCAATACTATTTATCGGTCGAATCGAAATCTGCATGACTCTTACCAAGGGAAAAATTCGAATTTCACTTCAATGTGAAATTTTCTCTCTTGATTGTGATAAGACAAGTCCAATGAATCGAGATGATCCTAGTCATGTCCTAATATAACTATCTAAATAACATTCATTTACAAACGACATATGATGCCTATACATAACGTTTCCCACTATATTCTTAGGTATACAAGATAGAACTCGATTCAATTATATCTATTACTTTCATAGTCTGTCATTAAGTATTAGAGTGACCTTGCGTGTAAATTCATGCTCGCCGGACACTCTACACGAGTAGCTAGAGAATATCAGCGTCAACAAAGAGAGCTCAAGAATTATTGGAAGCTTCGTAATGGTTAATATTGTTGATCAAAGAGGGGAGAGTGGGGTTTTCATCCTCTTATTGTACTAGAGAATATGATTTTTATGTGAGAAAGTAATGACATAGTTAAATCGGTCACAAACTACAATATCATTAAAAGAAAACGACTCTTTTATTGTAAAAATGTATATAAAGGTAATACATATATCATAAAAAAATAGAAGTTTATTGCATTTTATATATTGTTTTCCCAACAACACATACTCAACGAATAAATTTGAAATTGTAGGCCAAAACTAACACAAATATGTGTGTGTGTGTGTGTGTGTGTGTGGAGGAATAATTATTAGTTAGGCACATTGATTTAATTGAACTTGAAACCATAAACCAAACTTCATTATTTTCGACAGTTCAGATAAATATTCTGGCCAAACATATTTCACTACAAGACAAAATTTAGAAGGCAAATATCATGTGATTTATAAGTAATTCGAAAGCCGCCATTATAAATTAAATCAGTTTTGTCAAAGAATTATTCTACTTTTACAAAATAGGTTCACAACTCTCTTTGGCATTTTGTAAAGAGAGTTTTACAATTATTTTGTACAAGTAGAATAATTCTTAAGAGTTTTTTCTTAAATTGTGACACAACACAATCTCATTATATTAATTCTTCCAACCCCACACCCCCCCCCCCCAACAACCCCAAAAATAAATTTCTTTCTATATATAAAAAGTGGTTATGAAATAGAATTTCTTAGTTTAACGGAAAAACTAACGGAATTTCTTGTTTTCACGGAAAACCTATAACTTTAGGGTCCAACTTGAATTTATTTAAAACCTTAGGGGCTAAAACTTAAAATTTAACCATAATCCTTAAACTGCAGCCGATGACCTTAACATATCAAATTTACACAAGAAGTCCCCGCATCCTCAAGTCCCAAAAACCGAAAAAAACCTTTAATTTTCCATGACTGAAAAACCCAATGTTGTCAAACTCGGCCCGGCTCGGCCGATTCGACCGGAAAAATCAGGAACCAGGCCCAAAATCGGGTCAAATCATGTCCGATTTTTGATTATTTTTAAAATCGGTTAAAACCCATCAAACCGGTCCCGATTTTCGAATTTTTTTTAAAAAAATTTTAACTTCATAAATGAGCTTCAAAATTTATTTAGAATTTTAAGGCCCATGGAGAAGTAATGGATGTCATGCTCATTTTAGGGAAATTATAAAAAATCAGGGGTTTAAAGTTTAGAGTTCAAAAATCAGGGACCAAACTTTATTTTTCAAAACTCAGGTAATATATAAAATGTCTTAACCCTAATTTTTCACTTCCCCCCTCCTCTCTCCCTCCCTCCCTCCCTCTCTCCCCCTCCCCGTCCGGCAGCAGCCGCCTCTCTCTCGGCCCCTCCCCTCCCCCGGTCCGACAGCCGGCAGCGGCTGAAGCTGCTGCAACAGCAGCTTCAGCCGCTGCCGGCTGCAGCGGTAGCAGCAAGCTGCTGCAACTGCAGCTGCCGGCAGCGGCAGCGGCAACTGCTTGCTGTCGGATGCTGCAGCGACAGTAGCTTGCTGCTCGCAGCAACAAGCTGCTGCAGCTGCAGCTGCCGGCAGCGGCAACTGCTTGCTGCCGGCGGCTGCAGCGACAGCAGCTTGCTGCCGGCAGCGGCTGCTGCTTGCTGCCGGCAGTAGAATCAATTTTCTTTTTTTTTTTTTTTTTTTTGGTTGTTCTTGCGTGGAGCGGTGGTGGTGCGGTGGGTGTGCGGTGGAGGTGGCAACGGATCTGCTGGTGGTTGGTTCGCTGTCTTTTTTTTTTGTTATTGAGTGGTGTGTTGTGCGTTGGTGGTTATTGTTGGTGGATCTATGGTGGTTTGGGTGGCGATTTTGTGGCGGGGGCGGCGACGTTGGTGGTTATTGTTGGTGGTGTGTGACCAAGTGTTTGGTTATCTGTGACCAATATTTGGTTATCTGTGACCAAATATTTAATATGTGACCTAAAATTTTTGACAATATGTGACTCTGTGACCAATATATGTGACTCAAAAATAATCCGTGACCAATTAATTTAAAAATCTGTGACCTCGAAATAATCTGAAATAAAAAAATTTGACGATACGTGACCAGTAAATAAATCTGTAACTTATAATTATGAATCTGTGACCATTAATCACAAACTGTGACTTTATTATTATTATTTAATAAATATTTTTAATTAATTAAATTTATACCTGATTTTTGAATTTTCAAACTATTTATCTTATTTTTGAATTGAGGTAAAGAAAACACCTTAAATATGAATTTTTCCCCTCATTTTATAGATGCACTTCTCTCCAAAGGTTTCATAAATTTCCAATGTGGGATTATGCCTTTTATACATGCTCTTAACTCTAATAGTTTTATAAACTTCCAAGGATAATGATATATAACCAAAAAATGTTAAAATACCCATCAAAATCATTTTCAAATGTATGTTTGGCTAATTTGATTTTTAATAACAACTAATTAAATTGTAATATTCACCTTCATTCTTTCATTTATTTAATTTTCAAATTTAATTTAAATTACACTTGATTATTAATATATTAATGTTAGATATCATTTTCTATAAGTTTAAATTATTTTAATTTAACAAAGTAAACTATTTTAACATATTGATTTTTAATTTTTAGTATTGAGACTAATTGTAGGATAATGAATCTAATTAATAAAAATATATTTAATTTGAATTATTAATATGAAAATTTTAAAAATATATATAATTTTATTGTTTTTGTATGTATTTATTGCATCCGATTCAACCCCAGTTGAACCTTTTGACCCTTGACCCTTCACCTTTTCCGGGTCGATGATCGGGTAGATTTTCAAAACACTGAAAAAACCTTAATGGAGAAGCTCTTCCCCCCTTTTCATGGCCGACGCCCCCAAGAAACCGTAGTGGCTGGGGGTTGGGGACGGCTGTGTTTGCCTATTATCTTAGTTGGATTAATCATGGGCGCAATAATCATCTTTTTCTCTCGCACGAGCAATATATGGAGACATCCAATTTAATCCATTCAAATCCAGCAATCAATTCATGAGAAATGCTGGACTTACTGGCTACTGTTTCACAGAAGCCTTACAGAAAATAAAAAAAATCGGTCGGTTCCGGAAAAAAGAGATAGAAGCCGTTTCAAAATAGGGCAAAGAGGAAGGAAATAGCCTATTTCTCCCATTTCTCACTTGCAGTTCCCGCCCACCTCAGATTCCTCCATCTCGAGCACAATGTAATAGGTGAGTTTACCGAGAACGAAGATTACACCTCGCGATTCCACATACCCTCTGTAGACTATGGCAAGCTGTACCGACTTCATGTGTATTTGGAGGTGAAAAACTCAGAGAGAGGTATTTCCTCAATGTAAGTCAGGTGAAATAAATAATGATTGTGACTCTTTTGACATGTAGACACAAAAATAAGAATACGAAACTAACTGAAGTTTGTCTGATAAATGTTAATGTCATTGGATGTTCAAAATGTATTTTCATTTGGGGGTGTCTTTTTCTTGTCATTTGTTTTTAAAATATAGTATCATATTATTGTGCATAATGTGAACTTTGAGTTTTATGTTTGTGATTTGGGTTGGAAACGACAGAGAGAAACACTTTATTTAATTATTTATTAATTACATAAACATTACATCATTAATTATTTATTTAACCAAAAAAATTACATTTTTATTAATAACAAATTAATTTTTAAACAAAACTATTAAATATAAACTAATCAAACGTGCATTGCACGTTGCTTGCACCTAGTTTTTTAAAAAAAAAAACCTATTGGAATGGATATTTATATGCAAAGAGGCTACTGAGATTGATCCATAATCATTGGATAGAAGTATAAACGGGACTATCATGTAATATATGCAGTTTGGATTTGAAATTATGAAATTATATTATTGTTGTTAAAACATAAGAGGGGAAAAAAAACAATAAAAGAAAAGAAATAGAATTAAAATTCAAGTGTATTTTTATTATAACGATAAACCTATATATATACCGGTAGTAGCGGAGCATGAAATTCTTTATTGTGAGATCAAAAATTAAATTATGTATTTTTTTCAACCTATATAGCATTAACGAAAATAAATCAATATATTTCTACAAACTATTCCTATGCATTTTCGTATTGAAATTATCATATAATTATATAATTTGTTTTTGAACCACACGTTTTTCAATAAAATAATATTACATGCAAATTAGATTTTTTATTTTATTTTGTAATAACATTTTCGATCACGTCACATCATAAAATGCATTTTCTTCTCGCATCTAACATGCCCTTTAATGAACACTGTCGAGATGTTATGATGCATAAATTTCGTAAACAGCATGGGAAAGCGCACCATTCTTGAATGAGAAGTTAATATTTTGTGTATATATATATTCCACTCATTTATAAATTTCCCATTTCAATGACATATTATCTTCAATCGGCCTTGACATGTCTCTTCAATTTAACAGGGCCATCCTTCTCTTCACTTCCCTATAATTCAATATATATATTTTTAGATCTCCTCTGAACATTTAATTTTTAAAGATGTATATATTGTCATCGAGAAATTCCTTTAGTGTAGGTTTATCTTTTAACAAAAAATATGATATGCGATATTTAATAAATTATTTGAATTTAAGATACACGTGTGCTGTGACATAATAAGGCAAACCATTGAATATATATTATTGGTCAATCTATATAAATATTTCACGTTTGTGCTTGTTGATATGTCGAATATAGTTATATTTCGAATGAGTTAATTTCACGAACGGTCACTGAAGTTACGTCTAAATCACAAAACGGTCACTGAAATTTAAAACTTGCACTAATGATCACTAAAGTATCATCTGGTATCAGTAATAGTCACTGAAGGACATTTTTCATTTTAATAAGAATTTAATGGACCAAAATAGTTGAATCTTGAACCTTGAGGACTTAAGTCGCAAATTAAACAATAAAACCAAAAACAATTCAATTAAAAACCCAAAAAATAAAAATCAACATCTTTCTTCCCCATAAACCACCGCCCCTAGTTGCCAGCTTCCACTGCCATTGCCACAAGAATGGGTTTCTTGTTGCTTTACCTCCAGAAAGCTCGATAAAACATCATCATCATCATCCCGTTCTTCTTCAACCAAGAGTTCCCACGACATTCGGGCAGTAAAAATCAGAGAAACAGGCACGATGATTACAAAGCCTGTGTTTGACACCCTTTTTTTTCATTCTCATTTTCATTCTTTCTCTCTTTCTTCATTTCAACCATACATTCTATCAATAAAATAATATTACACATAAACCCAAAAATTCTCCTTACTTTTTAACCACACATTCTTCCATTAATCACTATTCAAAAACCAATTTTTCTCCAAAAATGGATGTCAAACATAAGCAAAAATTAGAACCAAAACAGCAAAATATGAATCAGACTCTGATAGGAGAAGAGTTACCTTTCATTCCATCAACAACAAAGATGATACAATCACTTCATCAAATAAGGAGAAGTCATTGAGGGAGAGAGATTCAGAAAAATCACCTATGCCTCTATCAAATTCCTCCACGAGCATTGTCCTTGCGATTTTGACGTAACTTCAGTGACCGTTTGTGAAACTAACCCTATTTTGACTTGTATCTTTTATTCCTTTCATAACAATTTGAATATATAGATAAAATGGTAGAGCTGAACACGCAATAAGTAACGAAAGCACAAAATGTTATAATTGACTTATAACGAATACCGTTTAAGAGAGAATCATACTTCACTCAAGTCACTGAAATGTTTGTGAAATTGTTTTCGTGTCTACCTTATCGGGTGTAGTGGTCTGATTACTCCGATCAATGGTCGTTACCTGCAAAAAGAGGTCGGGGCTTTCTCCCCAACTGTACCTCCGACGTGAGAATTAGCTAACGGTTTAAAGAAAAAAGGGATGATAGTATAATGTAAGTTCGAAAGTTCAGGGTTTCAAGAAGAGAACATTTCTCACCTTGAAGGTATTTATAGGCACATGTGCTACGCGGGCGTTTGACGATTTCTGGTGTCACTTGTCCTACGTAAGCTTCCCCACTTCCCTCACGTTCTTGTAGAATGACCCCCACTTCTCAAATGGTTGGTTGTACCTACGTTTGCCGTTGGACGGTTCTTGTCTAGCACATTGTCATTTACATGATTAAGTATAGCGCTGGACCCATAGTGGTAGACGCCCCATGGGGGTAGACGGTCGCATGGTGGTAGACCACCTCATGGGGGTAGACAGCCTCATGGGGGTCGACGACCTCATACGGGTGGTAGACGGGTAGCGTATCTCCGAGAGTGCTGTCCTTATTTGTTCACGTGGTTAATTAACAATGCCATATTGTATCGATCACCAAAAGAGATTTTTTTTTATAAAAAAAAAAAAGGAACACACACACACACATATATATTCAAACTTTTTTTTATCGGTAAATGTAAATTGTATTGATCAAAAATCATGCACCAGTACACCGAACATACTCAATCAAACCATAATTAAGTATGTATACAAGTAAACGAGCATATCCAGACAAACAAAATGAAAAGATGTACAAACGACTAAATCTAACGACCTAATGTCATAAACTCAAAATGAATCAAAACATGCTGATACAAAGAAAACATAACTTTGTTACATGTGTTTTAATCCGTTTGACAATGGTATCAACTTTCGGTCTTAGATCCTCAAAAGAATTTTTGTTACGTGCCGTCCATAAGTGATAAATAGTGTTAGCAAGTGCAATTCGCTTCGCCTTATTTTGTCAAGATGTGTCTCGAGCCTCTTTTTTAATCCATTTCAATGCACTAGTTAGTGTAGACATAGAGCGTTTAATGCCAAGCCACACACGAACATTTTTCCAGACGGGAGCACTAAATTGACATGTGAAGAAAAGGTGTTGTACCGTCTCAATCTTGGCACCACAAAAGCAGCAATTTTTTTTTTTTTTTAAATTGGCTCGACCTGCCTACGGTGGTAAGGAAAGTTTACCCTGTCCACTCCCACCGCGAGCACAGTAGGCAGGAGATCGGGGTCCGTAACGTGTATATACAAATGTCAATTATATACATGATAAATCTTATATACACATACCAAGATTTGGTGCCTGTGTATGACCAAGTGGACCAGTACTAGTTTGCATAGTAGCAGTCTTTCTAAAAGTTGATAGTGGGGTCACCTGGCATAACTGTTGTAAATGAGCATACTAGCCAATTTGCAAACTACATAAATACCGTACATCATATCATATTAGTCACACACTAAATGGAACCGCCAAATGCAAGCAATTCTCACTGTGCGGTGGAGATAGTCACCATGGAGACGGAGGTGCACGAGGTGGCGCCACCACCTCGCCGGAGTACCCTTCAGAAACTCAAGACAAGATTCAAAGAAACCTTGTTTCCTGATGACCCTCTCCGGCAATTCAAGGGACAGTCATCCAAAACAAAATTTATTCTTGGAGCTCAGTATATTTTCCCTATATTATTGTGGGGTCCTCAATATAATCTCAAATTACTCAAATCTGATATTGTTTCTGGTCTCACCATTGCCAGCCTCGCCATTCCTCAGGCTTGTCATTAAGAATTCCATTTTCTAGCTTTTTAAATTCACTTCTCCTCTTAGAACTCGTTCAGGCCAATAATTTTCAGTTTTTTTAATAATATATTTTTTTTGGGTTTTATTTTTTCAGGGTATTAGTTATGCAAAGCTAGCTAATTTGCCTCCAATTGTTGGTCTTTGTAAGTAATTCTTCTGTTCAAATTCTATCTGGTGCATGGCTGGTACAAAGAGAGCCTTTGATATACGGAGTCACAGACCGGCCATGTATCTAAATTTTGATTATTTCGTTTTTCAGATTCAAGTTTTGTGCCGCCCCTTGTATATGCTGTTCTTGGAAGCTCAAGGGATCTTGCAGTAGGTCCAGTTTCCATTGCCTCTCTGATCATGGGATCAATGCTGAGACAAGAAGTTTCACCAGGGAAAGACCCTATTTTGTTTCTTCAACTGGCATTTTCTTCAACATTTTTTGCTGGTCTTTTTCAAGCTTCTCTAGGATTTTTAAGGTTGTTCAGTGATCATCAATAGCATTAATTCCTACTTGTCTAAACAACTGGGGAAGGAAAAAGGCTTATCTGATTATTGGATTTTTGTAGGCTTGGATTTATTATTGATTTCCTTTCAAAAGCAACCCTTGTTGGATTCATGGCTGGTGCTGCTATTATTGTTTCTCTTCAGCAACTTAAGAGTCTTCTTGGCATAAAAAATTTCACCAAACAAATGGGCTTGGTTCCTGTTCTCAGTTCGGTTTTCCATCGCACAAACGAGGTTAGTTCATCTCTTCTAATAAATTTGAGGTTGGCTACATATATTATGTGATAACTTTTACTGTATTATTATTGCATAATGAATAAATTATTATCCACTTTTTTATAAAGGTAATTATTATCCACTTTAAATTACCTTTACGAGGTTAATTTGATCCCTTACAGCCTAAAAGTAGTGATGATAAGAAATCTCTAATTCAGAATTATTTTAACCTTTTCTTTTTGTTTTTTATCTGATTTTTGTGCAGTGGTCATGGCAAACTATACTAATGGGGCTTTGCTTCCTCCTGTTTCTTCTTTTCACAAGGCACATTGTAAGTATTTTTTCTACCTATTTTTTTTTTTTTTTACAAATTCTAATGTCGATCCTAAACTTATTGAGCTTGATATTTTTTTGCAAATCCTAGCACATCAAGTCATGTGTGCTTACCAACTTCTTTCAACATGTTGGGTCGTGTTCAAGAACAACTTTTGTGGCAACCATAATTTTAATATGAAATATCATCATCCTAAATTGTTGCAATAACTTTTCTAGATAGGTAAGAATTAAGATTATCTGCTTAAATTTTGAGGTTTTAAAAAATAAATAACGATTTCTGTTTCTAGATTTGCAACTATTTTTACACGTGAACCGATTGATACAAATATTTAATTGATAAATACCCATCTATTTTTCGTCTCCTATAGTTTTGTGTATATCTAGGTGTCTCAAACCAATTTATATTAACTGGTCATCGCCTTATTGGTTGAAACTAGGCCAAGTTTGATCAAATTAATTCCCATTTGATCAAAACTCAGTCAAAATCAATTTCAATTTGATCAAATTCGATTCAAATTTGTCTCTATTATCAATTTTACTTACAAATTAGTATATAAATACCATTTAATGTCAAATTAAATCATAAGGAATCTTATGGCTGTGTATTGTAATGTGTGTTTGTGACAGGGTATGAAAAAACCAAAGCTGTTTTGGGTGTCAGCAGGAGCCCCTCTACTTTCAGTCATTCTCTCCACTCTGCTGGTTTTTGCATTCAAAGCACAGAATCATGGCATCAGTGTAGTAAGTTTCTCAGGTCCACTTCATGTCACTATTCACTTAAAGGGTCGGTCGAGAGACTTTTCAAGACAAAAGCCTTCGTTTTAAAATCAAAATTTCTTCTAGAGCGTTTATATTCAACCATTCCTCTACTCTCCTAAAGTGATTTTTTTTTTTTTTTTTTATTTTTCCCGGTTAAACCAGATTGGAAAACTACAAGAAGGATTAAATCCTCCTTCATGGAACATGTTGCATTTTCATGGAAGCCACTTGGGACTAGTAATGAAAACTGGCCTTGTCACTGGCATTATTTCACTCACTGTGAGTAGTTCTTGTTAAAGATATTCTGCGATTTTCACTATATTTTTCCAACATTTTGTATATGTGCAGCTCTATAATTTTCACGTGATTAATAACGACATATGCTAAAGAGGATTCTTTGAGCACATTTTACTTATCAAAAGCATTAATAGTCGACTGGATGTATGACAATTAATTTTGTTGAAACAGGAGGGAATTGCCGTGGGGAGGACTTTCGCTGCTCTGAAAAACTATCAAGTAGATGGCAACAAGGAAATGATTGCAATTGGACTTATGAATATAGTTGGTTCTTCCACTTCTTGCTATGTTACAACTGGTATATCCATCCTATTCAATTCTGAATCACACAAATCGAAAGAAATTATGAGTGATTTGGCGCTTAACCTCCGTTAGTTTTCTGATGGAAATGAATAAGTGCAGGTGCTTTCTCAAGATCAGCTGTGAATCACAATGCAGGTTGCAAAACTGCAGTCTCTAACATAATAATGTCGGTAACAGTTATGGTGACACTCCTCTTCCTCATGCCACTCTTTCAATACACTCCAAATGTGGTGTTGGGAGCAATTATTATTACTGCTGTCATCGGCCTTATTGATATTCCGGCTGCCTATCAGATTTGGAAAATCGACAAATTTGACTTCTTAGTGTTGCTATGTGCATTCTTGGGTGTCATTTTTATCTCCGTCCAAGAAGGCCTTGCCATTGCTGTAAGCTTCAATGCCCCCCCCCCCCCCCCCCCCCCCGCCGGGAAGAAAATAACATTTTATCTCCATATTCCACTTTGAAAACAAGGCAGCTCACATCTGACGGTATAACTTACATTATCAGATTGGGATATCCATTTTTAAGGTGCTCCTGCAAATTACAAGGCCGAAAGTAGTAATGTTGGGAAATATACCAGGAACGAATATATATCGTGATCTTCACCATTACCAAGATGCTATTAGAGTTCCAGGCTTCCTCATTTTAAGCATTGAGGCTCCAATTAACTTTGCTAATACAACTTATCTCAAGGAAAGGTTGGATTTTGCATCTATCAACAAATTCTATCAATTTTCCTTTATGGGTTGTTTGCTTCACAATTTTCTTGTCAATATGACCTTAGGTTCTCCGCGTTTTTCAGGATTTCAAGATGGATAGAAGAGAATGAAGCAGAGGATGGAAATGGAAAAAAGCAGTCCACAATCAAGTTCGTCATACTCGATTTGTCAGGTGAGTATATTGAAAATCTAATGCATGGTTTTGAACGAGAGGAAGAAGTCAAGAATCCTCTTCTCGATGCTAACTCTCACTCCGGCCATTGATTTCCCTCTCCAATAGTTCTTTTTCTTGAAGTTACTTCAAAGTTCCAAAAACCCTTCTTGATTTGTTAAAGGTGCATAGTTCAAAAATTAAAACTGACATGAACATTACACTTTTCAGCTGTGAGTGCAATTGATACAAATGGAGTCTCATTCTTCAAAGATTTGAGGATGGCACTAGAAAAGAAGGATCTAGAGGCAAGTTGCATTAAAATTCTTCAACAAATTTTCATAGTTTTTGGCTTAATACTTATGCTGTTTATTCCAAAGCATAGCTTGTATTGGTGAATCCACTTAGTGAGGTGATTGAAAAGTTGCAGAGGGCTGATGACTACAGAGAATTAGCAAGGCCTGATTGTATGTTCTTGACAGTGGAAGAAGCTGTAGCTGCTCACTTGTCAACAATCAAGAACCAATCATCCAACCCTATATAAGCATAATAAAGGGCTAAATCCCATCCCGAATTATCCTAGTGCGCTCAAAATGTGACATTCACCGATGACAATAACCCTTCTATATATTTTCTACTTATTTTCTTTTTTAGCTTAGCTCAAACACCAATGTGGCCAATAATAATAGAGGGCCTTGAAGTTGTTTAGTGTTGGCAAGGAAAAAGAAGTTCCCTAAAATCTGTACTGCAATCTCTATGTTGTATTTTGGTTACTGAAGTTTTTGATAATTGCAGTTTGACCCCAAGGATTTATACTTCATTGCAATTGTGTTCATCCACTTTTTTTTTTCTAATACAATAAACCAGTCACATTTATCATTTTTATCTATTGCTTAATTATTTCTATAAATATTTGATAATATATTGTTTGTTCTTATTTTATAAAAAAATGTTATATCATTATGAATATCCTCAAATAAGTAACTTAATTTTCTCCCTAGATTAATAAAATGGCTCGAATACCTCAGCCAACTTGAAATGATGTGACAAAAAATGTCACTCTCTAATAAAAGAATCAAATAGCGTCAATTACTAATGTGTACTAAAATTAAATGTTTCAAATCTCCTAATTTTTTTATTTAAATGTTTCAAATCTCCAAAAATATCGTACGTGAAATGCAACTTACACAGCCCCATAAACTTTTTTAAACTCAATTGTTCATCCCCAATTTTAGCCCAAAAAACCTTAGTCCCCCAATTCACTCATATCACCTACGTACAACTAAAAATGTGTACTAAGACAGGATCGATTGTTGAGAACAAATGAGAAGCTACTACTTATAAAGTCATATCCTCCAATTGTACTATTTTAAGAAGTTTATGTGGCCGCATTCACGTATGACAATTTTGGTAAAGTAGATAGATTGTTTGAGTTGTAAATTTTTTAACGATTGTAACTTGTTAGGTGAGAACGAAATTTGGTGAATGATTGATGGAGTCAACTCTTAAAATTGAGATCTCATTGGTAAGCATTTTTGGAATTTGATGAGTAAATCGTCATCATAGTATAGGTTGAGGGAGTAATGAAATATTTTACTTGAATGGATTTGTTGAGTTTTTATTTTTTAAACGGTCGAAAGTTTCTGTAGAATTTTCGTTTGATTCGTCAACGATAGGGAAATGAAATTTGGTGGAAGATGGACGGAATGCAAACGACCAAAGTACTTTCTTTATCATTTCACATTTCCCATCAAACAAATACGGGATCGAGGCTTAGATTCCATTATTTTATGTTTTTACCTTTATTTCATTTCATTACAGTGATTGGTTCGAGCTCCAAATAATATGTGTACACACACACACATCAATGAGCATTGTGAAGCACTTAAAAAGTTTAATGAGTGTACCATGATCATGGTAGAAGTTGGTTGATTATTGAAATATTGATTTTTATACTTTTTTGAAAATAATAAGCATGTAACGCCTCAAAATTTCACAAATAATGGAGTGTTATCAAAAATTCAATATCATTACGGAACGATAAAATAATAATTTTTTTAAAAAAATAACTAGAATATCCATAATGAAAACGTAATCACAAATTAAATAACTGTCTTTGAACAAATTAAAATGGCTAATAATTTAATGAAAAAAAATAAACTTAATGGTTTATCTCTTCAATTCCTCTTGATAGTAGCATCACCATCCTGTCATTGTTCTAATCGACCCGAACTAACGTGTAAAATTTTGTAAAAGTGAGTATTTTAAAATATCCGTAAGATACGTGCAATTTCCATACACAATTATATCACAATAAGATAAACATTTCATACACTCTTCTCTTATAGAGTATATTTGTGACCAAGCGACATACTCATTTTAGGTCATCTTAAATTCCCGCAAGATCTCTTATCTCTTAATAAAGAACCCAAATGTTCACTGTCAATTCATGCATAATTATTGAATATAAAAGTACAAGGAAACAAACAACTTGCTCAAAAATATCTTACTTTGATTGATCAAACGAGCTTTTGAAAAAAATATACTAGCAATTTACAGTTGCTTTATATGAAAGCCGCTGTGTAAAATTCTTTGGTGGTGAATTGTGTGACAATTGTTGCTCGTATAAATAATTGTACAGTACATACACGTGGCAACGTGGCCAGCGGACGAATTGAGTGACGAACTACACGGCAAGTGAATATAGATCCGTTCCACATTCTGCCCATATGGAAATTTGGCCGAACCCCTGTCTTACGGAACCTCTCATGGCCGACACTGCTGGTCGAAACTATGTTGTCCGGACCCTTATGAAGAGCTGAACCCCAATGGATGAGGTGAAATACGTGGAGGCATATTGGGGGAGATCTCATACTAGATTTCGTACCAAGTGGGTGATGTGACAATTCACTGTGTGTAGCTCCACTTAATGAAGCAAGTCTAGTCTCACATGTCAGGCCTAGGGCTGTCAAGCCGCCGCAGCATTAAATACGAAATGGCCTATGATTGATTGATGGCTACGATGAGAGGTCTCGGGTATGCGGATGAGGCCACGTGTTCCATCATCCAACGGCTCTCCACCATTGTATTCTACTATAAAAGCGCACACTGTAACATTGTAAAGGATAATGAAAATTTATACACACGCTTTGGCTTTCTTTCAATTTACCATTCTGGCCGACCCCCTTTTCTCTACAAAATATAATCTCACTACCATAAAAGAAACACGTGGAACTATTTCTCTGTTGGACCAATTTTTGGGGTCAACAACAATTACCCACTATTTATAGTTGAAATTCTCAATTGAGTTGTATACAACTAAAATTTAAAATGATGTATATAAGGAATTTTGATAAGAATTGATTTTAAAATTTAGAATTATGATTACTTTTAAACTTAATCAAATTAAGATTGCAATTAAACTCTATCTAAATCACAAAAGATTATCATTATCAAAATCAACATTTATCACTCTATCGATACATAATTATTTGACTCGAATAAGATATGAATTTAAAATCTATTTCATTTAAGTCCTCATTTTTTTCTTCAAAATATTAAAAATATATTATATAAAATTTTATTCTAAAATTTTCAGAGGGCGTTACAAGATATATTACGTAGTTCTTTTTATTAAATACAAATTAATTTGATATAACTAATAATTAAGCCCATGTTTGGGCTTTATTAAAACGAGATTTTAGGAGAATATGTACTTTGAAATAGTGATTTTTTCTGATTAATGTGTGATTAAAAAATATGAATTTTTTTAGCTTACGCAATATTATTTTATTGAAAAATATGTCTTTGAAAATGAATATTGAAAAAACATAGCTCAAAATCTTAATTTTATTTATAAGATATTTAAGCTAAAATCAGACATTTGTAATTTATCAAAAATGGTATTTTTGTCTTTTAAACATTAGAAGACTGTCGTGGTGAATGTATAAAAAAAATAGGCAAAATAAAAAATTGGAGGTTCAACAGAGAGAGATGAATGGTCCCATATTTTCAGCTCACCTAGGTCAAAATTCAAAACTCAAAACACAAGCTCACCGTGGAGAAGAGCGACCAAAACGACGACGCATCAAGCTACAAGAAGTACGGGGTTCCACTGTACGGCGCCGCGTGGGTTCCTCCCGCCGCTTCTTCTACCATCAAGTCCGGATCCAAATCATCACCTGCGGAACTAGAATCGGCGGCTTCCTCCGCCTCGAATCAACATATCGTCCTAGCCGGAGGTGGTGGAGAAGGCTGCAGCGGAATCCCAAATGCTCTTCTTGTCTGTGCCTTCGATTTTACTTCTAATTCACTCTTCGATCAGCCTGTAAGTCTCACAGTTTAAATAAATTGCACCCCACCCCGCGCATATACACGTCTATATGTATTTATGATTTTACATTTGTATATCATTATTGGCTTTGCTAAATGGCACAGATTTTTTCAGCGTTGATCGATTTGGAATAGATTGAAAAAAACTGATGCTATTACCATGAGAATCACGGCTATTGTTCCTTTCGTCTTGCTACTTTGATATCAGAATTCTCTACAATTTTCGGCTTAAATTTACTCTTTCATCAACAAAGGAAACTTGGGCAAATTTTATTTTGGTAATAAATAAATTCAAATTTTATTAAATTTTAGAAAATGAACTTCTAGAGCTAATTTTATTGGAAGAACAATATTTTTATATTATTTTGGTTCTTTCCGGCAATGTGCCCCTGAATAGCTTAGTTTTGTTCATTTAATTGGCATTGTAACTTTTTGAATAATATTTTGATGTTACTTTTGATAATCCAGCAGTTAATATGGCGACTGACGGAGAGAGAAAGACGAACGAGAGCAGTCAGTCAGACTCTCTCGTCTCTCCCTAACCGGCACCGGCTCCCCCACAGTCCCTCACCGTCCCTGCCGGCTCCCCGTGGTTTTTACCAAAGGTTTTTCTAACCCTTCTAATTCTTCAAATCCATCTCCCTCTCTCTCTCACCACATCTAGTACAAATCGTCACTTCCCGATTAAATTTCAAACTACTTAGAACCTAATGTCGGAGTCTGCTGCGTGTTTCAGTGTTTTGCATGTTTCTGGCACTCAATTAGCAGAATCGGATATTCGCTTGATTCAGAATTGCTGGAGCCGGGATGTTTCAGGTAATTTCCACTATTTTGAGGAATTTGAGTTTATTGAATCTTAGTGGAACTGTGGAAACTGGTTTTCTATCAATATTTGTTGGGTTATGCAATCAAATTGTAGTATCACGTTTAGTGCTTGTGTGGGATCTCCAACTGTTTGATAAAATGTGCATAAGAATATGCTTCCTTTAAATTGCAAATGTTTATCCATTTTTCGTATTTTCTACTCCATATGCATTCTTTAATTTTCGCTATGTAGTACTCTAAATTGAGTAAAACTCAAATATTTGATGAAATTGACATCCAAAAGCCCAAAAATGTTGGAGAGTTCGAGTGAGGATGCAAGTGCTAATTTTAGAAGCTGAGTTATTTGTCAGTTGATGTTCTTGTTCCCACAAATTGTGGTGAATTCAAGCTGCTGGATTTTGCATTGTTTAGCCACCTTGTTATTTGGATTTGATCAGCCTAGATTCCTCAATCTCACGCATTTTGGTAACAAGATAATTACTTCAATTTTTTTCTGGATGTCCCATTTTTGGAAAAATTAGATTATGTTTTCTTAACTCATAATGTTTACGTCTGATACTGCATATCAGTATCAATCAATCTAATTCTTAGTTCCATCCAATCTCATCAAAATTAGAATGTAATATCCAATACTATCTTCTTGTCAATTTGTTTGTATCCCATCTTTATGATGTTATCTAGTGGTTGATGGTGAGATGAACCAATAAAGAAAGTCAACTTCAGAAATATTGTGTAATCTTACTAAGCCCATGTTTGAGCCCCATTCTTTCTCCTTTTTTTCCATTCATTTTTCTACGGTACTCGTTTTCAACCACACATTTTCCAAATAAAATAATATTACACACAAATCTAAAATTTTTCATCACTTTTCCACCACACACTCCCATCAATCACTATTCAAAAACTAATTCTTCCTAAAAAATAGGGGCCAAACACATGCTAAATATTTTCACTTATATTACAAATTAATGACCAAAAGATCATTTATATGTTCAGAAGTGCACGAAGTGAGTTCTTATGCAAAGACTTAAAATTTTAGGGCCTGCACTGCACTTTTGAAACCTGAATGTGTTGCTGTCAGATCACATTCTTTACATTGACGAGAGAATCTTTTATTCTGATTGAAGATGTCGTGGTTTCAAATTGGAGAAGTGTGTTTTACCAAAAGCAATTTACAGTCATTGTTCCATCACTTGGAATTTTTTGCCCATTGTATAAACGGAAATGACTAGGGCAAAATGGGTAAATAAATGAAGAATTCAGTGACCTTTTTATTTTTCGGTGAACAAATAGTAATCAAGTATAAAATTCAGTGGCCAGTCATTTAATTAACTCCGAAGTTATGTGGTATTAGATAAAGCAGCGTCATTTATGTGCGCACAGATTTTTTTCTTTTTATATATTTCTTAGTTTTGTTTATATGGGACCATACCCCGGCAATTTTAAAATTGAAATTAAAACAGTGGCATTTACTTCTATCGAAAGCTTTCTCGAGGCCATTTTTCTAGATTCTGCACCTGATTTTTCATTCCGTAGAGGTAGGATTTTTGGGTAATTGGAATTATTAATTTTCTTTAATTTGTCCATGTTTAATAAGTGCACGCAATAGTATTATGGTAGGAAAATAAACTTATTTTTTGTTAATTGTATAGTCCAATCTCATGAGTACTATGTAGCAAACACCTCATCGATCCAATCTCCTGAGTATTACATAGTAAGAACATCATTGATGCATCCAAAATCACAAAATGGGCATATGATCATGTATTTGATTTTGGTTTTGGTTTTGGTTTATATGTTGAAACATGTTGTGAAGGAGTTGAACGTCAGCTGTTTGTTCAAATATCTAAACGAATAATTACTCTTTAAATCAATTGCTCTATACCATCTTCAGTTCAGCAGGGAATTGTGTTTGCGTGTGCATGAGTAAGCAAGAGAGGTCAGTAATATTTCTACTTGTCATTGCAGAAAGATCAGTTTATAAGATGGAGTCTGAAAATACTTTACAGGCTTTGAAAGACATTGTGCCTGCAGCACTGAACAATATAAACGCCAAATTCATACTATTGGATAAAGACAGGGTAACATTAGAAGAGCAGCACAAGAAATGTTTGGCACTGGTTGCAGACGAGACTGCAGCAGTGCACTTCCAGCTGTGGGGTGATGAGTGTGATGCATTTGAACCAGGTGACATTATTCTTTTGGCCAATGGCATATTTTCATACAGCCGGAACAATCTTGTTTTGAGGGCAGGCAAACGAGGGAAGGTGGAGAAGGTTGGTGAATTCACTATGACTTTTGTAGAGACCCCTAATATGAGTAAGATACGTTGGGTGCATGATTCGATTAATTCTAAGATGTATGTGCAGGAAGTTGTGATTTCTCCCCACTTACATATATTCCCACCAATACATTGAATATTTATTCTGTTAATTTAGTTGTCGTGTTTTCTAATGTCACTGTTGGTAGAACTCGAAGGTAATTTGGATTAGAATTGATTTCAAAAGATAGAATTATGATTACTTTTAAATTTAATCAAATTAAGATTGCAATCAAACTCTATTTAAATCACAAAAGATTATCATTATTAAAATCAACATTTATCACTATATCGGTACATAATTATTTGGCTCAAATAAGATAGGAATTTAAATTCTATTTCATTTTAGTCCTCATTTTTTCCCTTCAAAATATTAAAAATATAATATATAAAACAAATAAAAATTTATTCTGAAATTTTCGGGGTGTTACAAGATATATTATGTAGTTCATAGTTTTTTTATTAAATACAAATTAATTTGATAGAACTAAAATTAAGCCCCTGTTTGAGCTTTATTAAAATGAGATTTTATGAGAATATGTGTTCTGAAATAGTATTTTTTTATTAATATGTATTTAAAAAGTATGATTTTTTTGAGCTTACGAATAACATTATTTTATTGAAAAATATTTCTTTGAAAACGAATATTGAAAAAAGAGCTCAAACAAGGGCTAAATAATTTGATAAAACTAGAGTTAGAAAATCTACTAAACCCTTGTTTGATAGGGGTTCAAAAAAATTTAGTAGGTTTTGATGAAATATTGTTAAAGTGTTGTGAATCCTATAAATATGTTGTTGAAATTAATTATTGATTTTAATTTAAATTAAAATCTTAATTTTATTTATAAGAT
This sequence comes from Fraxinus excelsior, assembly GCA_019097785.1. Taxonomy (NCBI): domain Eukaryota; kingdom Viridiplantae; phylum Streptophyta; class Magnoliopsida; order Lamiales; family Oleaceae; genus Fraxinus; species Fraxinus excelsior. Next base: position 1,653,993 of record CM032640.1, read on the forward strand.
ATTTAAGCTAAAATCAGACATTTGTAATTTATCAAAGGGATTTGCTATGTATATCCAAATGTCAATATGATGATCCCATCAAATAAAAAAATTATGAATCCCCCCATCTTGAGAAGGATGGTACAATGGAGGTGTACACATAGCAAAACCTTTTATGAATCACTTTTGTACAAGTAACATAATTGAACTTCTTAAGTCTCGGCCGTTTCTCGATTAGAAATGCAATGATATTTCGTCCAAGTTTAATTTGGTTAAAAATGGCCCGCAATTATAAATTTGATAAAAATCATGAGTTTTGCAGTTAAAAAATAATAATAATAAAAATTAGGACGAATCAACAATTAACTCCCCCACACACCATCTTCTTTTCTGTCAAGAAAACTTGACCGACATCGATCTTCAGTTCTTCACACTTTTCTTAATCGATTAGCATACTCTCCCCCACCCACCCCCTCCTCTCACACAAAAGAACCAAATATGGGGACGGAGCAGTTAGTTATGGCGGTGATTAGCGGCGTGACCAACTTTTAGGAATCCCCAGGATAAAGTGGCGTTTGCCGTCCATGCTTGTTTCGAATAGTCAAACCGGGTCAGGACCCAATCCACTTCTCCTATAAACAGAAAGATATATATAGTCCCACATTTTCGGCTATCACCGATAGGGATGACAATAAAACTCGCTCAACCCGATACCCGTGGGTCCCACCCCAAATGGGGCGGAGATTACCCGCCTAATCGTGTACACGGGACAGGGGTCATTACCTCGAAGAGGGTATGGGGCTGGTACGAGAAATATAGTTCCCGCCCCGCTACCTGCCCCGTTTAAAATTAATTTCAAATTTAAGTTTTTTATCAAACAAAAATAATAAATTTATCATCATTTTTTAAAGAGAACATAAGTTGCTTTTTTAACAAATTAGTAAAAAAATAATAATATTTACTAACTAAAGACATTAAAAAATAAAAACAAAAATTAAAATAAATAAAAAATAAAGAATAAATGGGGCGATAAATGGGGCGAGGGATTTATACCACCCCGCTCCCATTCTACCCCGTCCTGCTTTAACCGGGTATGTGTATGTAGGAAAGTAATAAAAATACTCGACGGGACGAGAGTAGGATTGGCCGACCAGTTTCATACCCGTCTCATTGTCATCCCTAATTACCGAGGTCAAAAGAGTTAAATGAAAGATAAAATTAAATGATTTCAACTATTATTTAATGCCATATCAACGTCACCAAATTGTGTTTGTAATCGCAACGTGGATGAATAGTATTACCCAGGTCAAAATTCAAAACTCAAACCATTTCTCCACAAGCTCACCATGGGGAAGAGCGACCAAAACGACGACGCGTCAAACTACAAGAAGTACGGGGTTCCACTGTACGGCGCCGCGTGGGTTCCTCCCGCCGCTTCTTCTACCATCAAGTCCGGATCCAAATCATCACCTGCGGAACTAGAATCGGCGGCTTCCTCCTCCTCGAATCAACATATCGTCCTAGCCGGAGGTGGTGGAGAAGGCCGCAGCGGAATACCAAATGCTCTCCTTGTCTCTGCCTTCGATTTTACTTCTAATTCACTCTCCGATCAGCCTGTAAGTCCCACAGTTTGAATAAATTGCACCCCACCCCGCGCATATACACGTCTATATGTTTATGATTTTACATTTGTATATCACTATTGGCTTTGCTAAATGGCGCAGATTTTTTCATCGTAGATCGATTTGGACTAAATTGAAAAAAACTGATGCTATTACCATGAGAATCACGGCTATTGTTCTTTTCGTCTTGCTACTTTGATATCAGTAGAATTCTCTACAATTTCCGGCTTAAATTCACTGTTTCATTAACAAAGGAAACTTGGGCAAATTTTCTTCTGGTAATAAATAAATTCAAATTTTATTAAATTAAAAAAATGAACTTCTAGAGCTAATTTTATTGGAAGAACAATATTTTTATATTATTTGGTAGGTACTAATAAATATGTTGTGTGCATGACATGGTGCTTTGTAATAATGCTCCACATCTTCCACCCTGAATAGTTCTACTCCATTGCATATGAATATTCAGGAAACTTCTACAGTAATAATTATCTAAAAACTAATTATTCCTAAAAGAAAAGGGCGTGATTTCATTGTTAAGGTGGGAAAGCTTGGAACTGGTAGTGATTTGCCATACAGAATTGCTGTACATCCTGGAGGAGAAGGCCTTATTTGTTCATTGCCTAAGAGCTGCAGGTACGTTCTGTAGCTATATTTCCATGTGAAATTGGCGATCATGTTATGGCCAAGATTGTCTTTCCAAGTCTTAAGAGATGTTGAATTTACTCGATTGATGTTCAAACAGAAATTTGAAGAAACTTTTTCATCTTGGATTTAGATGCATATTGGGTCATTTCATTTAAATTTGTAACAATCTTTATTTCATCAACTCCTTAGGAGTTAGTTGTTCAATTTTTTTGTGACCTCATTGGTAACTTCAAATTGAGTGCAATCTGACTATTACCTTTACGTGAGTAATTAATTGAACAAATATTTGAGACTTGAATAATTGCAATGTACTTGTTTGATTGATAATGGTATGAGGCCATGGCCTTGCCCCATACCGAGGGTGATTATACTCACAGAATCTTTCCAAATGCATCATCAACCATGTGGAAGGTTGAGTCTAAGTTTTATCTATCAGGATCAAGTTAGAAAATTCCGGATACTGAAGAATAAGAATAAAGAATGATAGAAAGAAAAATGGGCTTGGATTTTTTATTATGTTGCACCTTCCCTTATTTTGCATCGAAACATCATTTTATTTTCTAGCTTGGTTGTAATATTATCCTGTTGTGTATGATTTACTTATATGTCATTTCATTAAGTTGAGGATTACAATATAAAAGTATATAATGCTAATTAAAAAGGGTTTAAATATTTTATGCATTGACTACTTAGCTTGAGAGCTGAAATAAGTAATTTTTTATCCATTTTGTCTTTTCTTTTGAGGTTCTATTTGATGTTTGAAAAAGAGTATCTTCACAAACTTTTTGTGTTTGGCTTGCAAGAATGTTATGGAACCAAAAATGTCTTTTCCTATTTCATGCAAAGTGCATCCTGCAGAAGTTGTAGAATTTGGGAAAACTTGTGGTATACAATATCTTAGTTAGCCATACTTTTTTATTGCTGAGTATTGAAAATTTGTTTCATGTACCAAATGCATAATGGGAAATTTTATACTCAATATCTGGGATAACACTTTTGCTTTCAATGTCCACCATGATGAAATGCAGCCATATTGTGAACATGTTGGTTTGCATGGTATTTCCATGGCATTAGAGTTTGACAGTATTTGTGTCCACACGAACATGATAATGAAATTTTATCTTGAAGAGTATATTTTTCAATTATATTCATAATCTCACACTTTACCTTTTTGCTTTATGTTTTTGTTATGGTTGTAGCTGTGCCATCTAAAGTGTGATTAAGTTAGTACTGCATTTCTGTGGGACCTGAAAGCTGTTCTTGTTTCTTGTCTGTTGAAATTTATTTATCTAAAGATATAAGTAGTCATGGGCGGACGCAGGAGTTTAACATTGGGGGGGCACAATCGAACTTGCAAAGAAGTTGGGAGAAATTTTACAATCGAAAATTTACGTCCAAAAAAATCATACAACATATAATTTTACATCTGAAAATTTATATGGGATATCACTTTTTTGGATGTAAAATTTCGAAAATTTTTGAAAATTTTCTAATAAAATAATGAAAATTACGTTGAGAAATTTGTATGTAAAAATAATAATTGGTAGATTCGATATAATGAAATAATTGGATTTTTTTTTAAATGCGAGTTATACGTCTTTTTATAGACTCACGTTTAACGCATTTTAACTATTTTCGATATATGTTTGAGCTATTTGATATGCTCATAATGTAGTTCTTGAAATAAACTTCGAAATGATATAAGCAATTTTTAGATTCGATTAGCTTACGATCGTCAGAGAATTTTTAAAATCAGTATATTATTGGAATTCAAATTTATTTTGATTGTCCATGTTTAGTGGAGATTAAAATCAAATTTTTAGTAAATTTTGATAAAAAATTAAACAATTATGAATTCCATGAAATACGTTATTAAAATTAATTGTTAACTTTAATTTAGATTAAAATTAAAATTTCAATCGATACCAAACATAATTTAAAAAAATAAAAAAAAATTTAAAAAAAAACTCAACAGTTGGGGGGGCACCTGCCCCCTCAGGACCCCCCTTGGGTCCGCCCATGTAAGTAATGATGACATTTTATTTTTAAAAAATGTGTTGAACTGTTCTTTTCCCATTAAAAAAGAAAAATTGTTAATATTTTCTGTAAGGCATAGCAAAGTATCTTGAATAAGTTATTTTTTCGTATATAGCTATAAACAAGGCTTCATTTATATTCTTATGAGTTATGACTTACATGAGTAGTCATGCAGATGGTTTGACTGGGATTCAACCACAAGCAAAGATGAGCATTATTTGAACCTGAAATCATCTGAGAAAGTTCTTGAGAAATTGGAAGACGTTGGCCAACAATTAGCACTGACATTTAACAATGAGGGTACTTTACTTGCTGTCGGGGGTGAGGTAAAGAACTATAGATCTTTTCACTAATTTTTTATAAGTACCAATGTTGTGGAACAGTGAAGAGTAACGTATACAACATGAGAAAGATGTTAAAAAGATAGTGCCATTTTAGTTTAGTTTTACAGGTTGTCATTAGTCACAGGATATTGTTTCGTCTTTACTCGAGGCCGATCAAAGTTTATGGTACATTTGAGCACGAGCCATTTTTTGATAATAAATAATTTGTGAATGAGAGAAAAATATGAAATTGTAATTACGTTTCGAATTGTTCATTTGTAAACTCTTATCGTTATACTTCAAAAATCTTGTCCCCAGTAGTGGGTTGTCATTTATCCAAAATTGGTACAAACAATAATAACTGTGATATAAATATTATTAGCACAATGATGTCAATGTTTACAGCTAAGATATAAGAAATGTCAACTGGAAAGTCAAAGATTTGACCATTCATTTGAGTATTTGTTCTCTATTTGCATTCCAGTTTAGGTAATTGACATTGGTGTTATTTTAATTCCTCGAGATAACATTCTCAAAGCCTACCCTCCATTCCTTTTCAGGGTATGGTTCAGCGCTTAATGTTCTCTAACTGAGAATTCAAAGTGATTACTTGATATGTATGAGTTGTAAAATATTACTTTTAACACTAGGCTTGGTTGTTATGTTGGATAAGTGGACAAGACAACGTCCTTTTAGAGAAAATGAAAGTTATATATAAGACTTAATACTCAGTATTCAAATTTGTTTTAGATAAGTTGATTAAACCTTCCTGGTTGTCACACACGTTATGGTTATCTCATTATTATCTTCTGAGTTCTTAGCATTCTTCAAGTCAATTTGAAAGAAATAAGTTTAGTGATTAGGGAAGGCATTGAGATATTCCACATATTTAACTTATATTTGCTGAGGTGCTGGACAACTTTTTCCTTTTTCCTTTTTCCTTTTTGGGCAGGAAGTTGGGGATTGGGGGTGGGGATTTGGGTGGGGGGTTTAAGATGTGTATTCCTTCTTTATAAAGTATATGTCTTAGCATGATTAAGCGGTGAACGAAATATCTTTATCAAGTGCTTTAGAGACCTTATAATTGGAAAGTTAACTGAATATGCCAGATTCCCTTCATAATATGTAGTAACTGGGTTAAGTCCTCTCTTCTATAACTTTTCCAACAAGTAAAAGGATTTGTCTGATTGTTTAGTTGTGGTAACTGATTACCTTAATGACTGACATTTTAATCTCCTAGATGAAAGGAGAACCGCCACTTAATTTGGATGTGGATCTGCAGGTTGTCTTGAGAATCATATTTAACCTGTAAATGATAGACTTCTTGTGGGCTGGTCTTTTAACCCTCCCTTCATTTTAGGTGCTATGTTTTTGTTAGAAGATATTCTATTTTCAAGATTGAGTTGGGGCTACTTCATAAAAATCAAGTGTGGGTGTCTTCTTTATGAAAGTACATTATTGTTTGTGGTTTTTAATTATTTTATTTTGGTGCAGTACAGGATGGCCAATTGAGGGTTTTTAAGTGGCCTGACATGGAGATTACTCTTGATGAGGCTGATGCTCATGCTTCTGTGAAGGATTTAGATTTCAGGTTCAAATTTGCTTAATAGTTAACCTCAAACTTTTGCATTGCAATGTTAGGAAATGTTTTTTAAATTTATATCTCAAAGAAATTTGTATTTAATAACATGAAATGTTTTGATTGGACGCCCTGGTTGTATTTTGCAGCCCTGATGGGAGTTTTCTTGCCTCTGTGGGGAGCGGCCCTGCAAGAATTTGGAAAGTTGCAACAGAAACATCTATAGCTTCTCTGCCAAAGGAAAATGTAAGATTATTTTCATTCTGAGACTTCAGAAATAGTAAAAAAGTAATTTCCTTTTCCCTGGGGATATCCTGAATGTAAATAGCTTTTGGTAATATTACATACTCTCAACAATGTTTTAGACATGTTTCTTTCTTTCTTTCTTTCGTTTTTTTTATTTTATTTTTTTGGTTCTTTCCAGCAGCGTGCCCCTGAATAGCATAGCTTTATTCATTTAATTGGCCTTCTAACTTTTTAAATAACTTTTTAAATAATATTTTGATGTTACTTTTGGTAATTCAGCAGTTAATATGGATAATAATTATTTTCTTGTGAAGTTTCAAATTTCTTATGTTATATGACTCATTTTTCTGACTGGATTTGTTTCACCCACTCCAGGATGAGATTTTCGGCTTTTGTAGGTTCTCGCGATCTGGTGACTCGAATCCGGTTCTGTACGTTACCGCAACGCGAAGTGGGTATCTTCCAGCAAGTCATTCGCCCTAACCCATAGGAAGTGCTTTTGTCTATAACTCCTGTTCTTCTTGCGCAGGTAAAGGTGGTAGTATTGTTAAATGGAACGCTACTTCATGGAAGAGGATAAGTTCAACACACATTGTCCGGGATCCAATTTCTGCTTTTAATGTGTCATCTGATGGAAAGCTCCTTGTAATGTAAGAAAAATTCTACTTTATTATTTTTCGTGTCTTGCTTTTGCTTTTGTAGTGAAGGTACCATAGTGGGTATTAAGGCCCCGTTCAGTACAGATTAAAATCCAATTAAAATTGAAAATATAGCCGTTATTGGGTCTCACTCGTTTAATAAAAGTCAACAATAACGGCTAGTTTTTAAATTTTAATCTCTACCGAACGGGCCCTAAAACTGTTTTTTAGCTCTACAAAATGTGTCGCCTCTTTGAATGGGGATGAAGTTTGCAATCTAATGTAGTTTGATCAAATTACGTTTTAGTTAAGATAGGTATCAGGTGAAAGCAAACTGAGATTTTAGGAACCGCTGTACTATCTCACCTTTTCTTTTTCTTTTTTTCATTTTTTACTTTTTTAAAATAAAAAAGACTTGTGGAATATCTATTACTCTCAATCCAACCTTATAAAGTTGGAAAAGATCTGTAGAATTTTTACAGCTCTTTTCATTGGCTTCACCATTTCCAACTAATCAACATGCAGAGGAACAATACAAGGAGACATTTGGATCATAAATTCTGCTAGTATGCAGGTGCAGACTGTAGTCAGAAAAGCACATCTTGGCCTTGTAACAGCATTAGCATTCTCCCAAGATTCAAGGTTGTAAAATCTTTTACTTGGCATGCTACGTTTCAATCAGCTCTATCATGCCGGTCTCTTGTGTAAATGTAAACTAATGCTGGAGTATGATGCCATTTCAACAGGGCTCTGGTATCAGCGTCCCTAGATTCAAGTGCCCGGGTAACACTGATCAAGGATAAGAAGAAAGACGGTATGATTCCTTCTGGATCTCTGATATTTTCAAATCAATTTGGAAAAAAAAGTGGTAATATAGGGAAATAATATCCTACTGCAAGTCATCGAGGACTGGTGCAATGATGAAAATGTTATTTTATCGGGAGATTAATCCCCATCAGATCCTTATATGTTTCCTATTACTATGTACATAACTACATAGAATAATGCTGGTCGGCCAGGGTAACTGACCGACCAGAAATCCAGGGGGCTGAGGTGTCATCACCTCAGCCCCTGATTTGATGAAATGGGCCCCCATGAATTGAAATCAATGGCCGACGTACAGCCACCTCGGCCCCCTGGATTTGGGCCTGTTTTTGGCCCTGGACCTCCAGCATCTCTCAACTACATAAGCATATTTAATTATATAAATCAGCTTTAGTTTAATCGACCATACAGGTGGATCCAAATTATAAATTCTTCACATTAAATGTTTTGTCAGTCATTTTGTTCACTGTTCTCACTCGCCGATCAATCTATGTGATTTTGCAGGATTGAACTTGTGGTTCATTCTGTTAATCATTTTAATTGCGGCAGCTGTATATTATGGTAAAGGCACAAGGGCAGTTTCATGGGAGCCATGATTTTAGAATCAAATGGTTTGAGCTACTTGCAAGTTAAGAAAGATGGCTCGAGGTTTAAATTCTTCCAAGCCTTTTTGAGGCTATTAACGATGGTAACAGATTGGATTGTTCAATTACACCCATGGTTCAATATTCGAAGATTATATTTCTTTGTGCTTGTACGGATTCATCCTGGTTGATGGCTCCACGACTGTAATTTGATCTCCAAAAATATTATTTGCTTCACTGTATCTCCAGTTCAAATAAGATGAAATATGTAACTGTTTGATGTGAATCAGTTCAATTTTCACTAGGAGTCGGCATTTTAATTGAAATCATACTTCCTGAACCGAAATTTGAGGTTCCATTTGGATTTCAAAAAATAATTTAGGAACCGAAATTGAAAATTGAAATCGATTGGGTCTGAATCGATTCTCGGTTCTTGAATTGGAATTGCGAGTCCCCAACTCTAAAATTGAATTGTGATTTTTCATAAATTTTTAATTTTTAAAATTTATTAAACCTATGACCCTGTCCCAACAAGCAAAAGCTTGCAAGGCCAAACTAGGGCTAGGTCGAAGTAGCAAGTAACTAATCAATCAAATTCATTTATTTAATTGAATAATATTTATCATTTTTTTTATCACACTTAACACACTAGTCATCTCACAAACCTTATGCCGCATGCAGAGCCACAACTGAAATTGGGTGTTATTATGTTAGGTATTGGATATTATTTGACAACATATCTGCTCTGAAATAAGATAGCGTTGAAATATGTTTTTGGTGATATATTTTGTTTTTATTTTTACTAGATATTGAAAAAGGAATTTGTATTGTCAGCTCACAATTTTTTAGAAAAATATTTTGAGTAAAATCGAACTCAAATCAAAACCGACGGTTTCGGTTCGGGTTTGGTCCCAATAATTACGTAGACTAAAATGGTTCTATTTATGAAATAGCCAAAGTATAATGGGTGATTCCCATTATTGAAATAACCTGACCGACCCACCCGATGCCTAAGATTAATTTTCACAAGAGATCTCATACAAGCAAAGCCTTGTGGTCGAAATTGCACAAAATAATCACAACAACTAATCTTTGTTCTCCTGTATTTACAAAGAAAAATGCATTTCATAGTGCAAAATGCAGTCAAATATGGTGCAAACCAGCCATTTAAAAGGAGAAGGCCAGAGTTAGAAGCATACTTTGTTTAGTGGTTAGTTTGTCGAAGCAACATTGTTTTGTTGAGGTCAGCAAAATGTTAAATAATCATGAGTATGCTTCGGGTAATGAATTACGTTACTAAGCATGAAGAGTCATTGTCGCTTCCTTCGATAGAGCGAATATCCAACAAAAGTGGACATTAGAAATGTCCATAGCACCTGCGGCAAAAAAGTAACAACCCTTCGATTAAGATGAATAATCTTTTTTTTTTTTTTTTTTTTCTCAGGGATATGAAATTGTTCTCGAAAGATGATGTGAGGGAAAATTTAGAGGTTAGAGAAAATACAGTGTTAATTGTATGCCATCTTTCGAGCCTTTTGATCCTCGACTGCATGTCTTCAATTATGCCTTCCAATGATGAAGCTTCTCTACTTGGTGATGACTCCGAAGATGAACTGCTACCCTATTTGAAAAAAAATGGAATCACATTAGAACATGAGAAAACTAAAATTTATATCTATGTTGCTATTGAATACCCTTTTAACCCTACTCTATCCTAATTAAACGCATATTGTTCTAAAGCATACCCCTGTTTGTTGAAGAAAAGTAAAATCTAGCCATCAACAAGTGTGAACTTCATGTCATGTAAATGTCATTCAAGTATAGAGGCTAAAGTGTGATCGACGTGCTAAACCCTTTATAAGAGAATCTACAAGGTCAAGCCAGTATTCTCTACACTCACAAATTCAAAAAGGAAAGAAATATTTTCTGCAAAATTGAAAGCTGTCCTCTCATTTCATTCCTTCCAAACTTACCTAGAATTCTGCCCATTATACTTGATGCACCAATTGCCCAACATCTGAAATCCCTCCTAGGAATACTCAGGAGACTCCAAATAGTTAATATAAGATACCACGATTCAGATGTCAGTTTCAGCGTAAAAGTAGATAATTAACATTCTTCTCACGTCTTTACACATAACACCAGCTTATGAATATTCTCTTCCCTCCAAATTATCAAAAGTCGAAAAGGACTCCATAGCAGCAGTGCAAACAAAGAAAGTGACCTTTGGAGGGTGTTTACTTCCCTAAATGACAATCTGATTACCATTCATCACAGCACTATCAGAAACAGAGGCTTGTCTATCGCTAGCTGTTCGAAAGAGATTGAAGGCATCCTTTGAGAGCCATTTTCACACCATTATCTAACCAAAACCTGATTCTCTGACATTAGCTACAGAAAAGCAGTTCTACAGTGTGATCATATGTTCATAAAGGCTCTCCATGAACCCCAACTATAAGGATTTCTACATCATCTAGTTTTCCAATCACTCCACCACATTCAAAGACGACTATTCTCCTCCAATAACACCCCTTTCTTCTTAGCTAACTCCGCAACATTTTGCCCAAAATAGGTCAATTGAAACCGTGAGATTCAAAGCTCCTAATTAGGCTAAAATTCTTCGCCATATCCCAGTCGACAACTAACAAGAACAGAGTTTTGTTCCCAATAAACATCAAGTTGGCTACTGAAATGCTTTTTCTTCACTATTCAGTTCATAGCTACCTGCTCTGTAGCACGGACACTTCAATTAGGGTAGCGTGTCCGTGTCCGACACGTGTCGGACACGAGTCAATTCCGACACTTCTCGGACACTCTACCGTAATCATTTTTCTTGTTATATTAGAAATATTATATATTGTTAATTCAAAGATATTAGCAAAATAACAAATAGGTACTCATGTTTAAAATATTTCAACAAGAAAAATTAATAACAAATATAAAATTAAGTTTATACTATATATAAATAAGAATCTTCAAGAATTTAATCAACGTGTCAATGGCGTGTCGTGTCTGTACTTTTTAAAAAAATCGCGTATCGGCGTATCCGACACGTATCGTGTCGGACACACGTGTCCGAATCGGTGCATTATAGGCTACCTGCCTGCCTCTACTAAAAGCTATGAAGCAAGGATACAAACATTGCATGACATAGACAGACATACCAATTTAATTTCAAAAGAGCAGGACACAGACACATCAAATAACCTCTTTTTTTTTTTTTCCAAATTATACATTTTAATATTATCTTTATTTCTTATTAAATATCAATATTTTTTAACTTGGATTTTTCATTTTGCAAGTAAAATTTGTTGATTTAGAGGGGTGGCTATTTGTTATAGGATAGTTATATTGACACCACAATTTTTGTTTATTACACTACATTTTAATTGCACGGAATGTCCCAGCCTTTGCTCAACACTTGTGCTCCCAACCTTTTTTCATTGCATTCTCATCCTCAGCCTTCCATTAATTAGTACATTATCTTTGACAAGGGTTTCTGTCCAACTATTCAAATTAACGTGCTTCGAAATAAAAGACAAATGTTCTGTCAACTTTTTATACATTTTTTTTTCTTTTTAAAAATATAAGGAGCAAATAAGTCTTTTACACCCTCATAGTGGATTTTTTTGGACGAAATCATTATTGGGATAAGATATGTCAATTAATGAAAAATTGACAATAAGAATGCGATTTAAAAAAAATTAAGGACATAAGTGCGACAATAAGTAAAGCTTATGGACCTTCACTACAATTAAAAAATGGTGTAACAAACAAAAATTGTGGTGTCAATATAACTATATATTCCAAACAAGGAATAGTTTTGAGGCAGTCTAGGAAAGTCAAATTAAAATCACAATATTTGGTAGTAGACATAATTCCGAGTCGTTTTTTGTGTGGTTCAATATTTTTTAAGAATACTTTGCACAACACACAACAACCCCCATTATATAGGATTCATTTGTTTCTATAGGATTCTTGTTCTAATCCCTTGTCCTCCTCTCTCTATAGAGCCAAACGATATAATTATGGATGTCTTCCAGAGCTAACACATTATTATGCCACTAGCGGCAAGGTCTAAGTTGAGTGTGAAGGAAGGAACTTGGATGATAAAAAGGGAGTTCTACCACCCTGACCAACTGTAATATAAATCACTAGAGTTGCGCTCTCTCATATATGAAGAAACGGAAAATTAAATACATAGTATACAGAAAAATGATAAAGAAAAAATAGTTTGATTATTTCTAATTAAGCAAGAATTTGATATTTTGATATGTTGTGATGCATTAGTAGTTCCATTACCATTAAGTTCTTTACCATAACAATTCATATAAAATTAACTTTCGGTAACCAAGGGAAAAGTTCAGTTCATGGGTTCCTATGTGATTGAGGTGCTACTTTTGTAGGAACGAAAAATCTGTTCCAATGTAGGAGACAATATCTTGTAACCTTGGGCTCTACAGGGAGAAAATTTTCTGATATGATATTGTGAATTCGATCGGGCTCGGATTTTTTTCTGATTAGCCATGCAGATAAACTGTAAGTTTGTATTTAATTTAATTTTGCATGATCTATACTGAAGTAGACATGTCTGGTATTACATGAACAGCATGTCATACTCTTAACCCTTGGTCATACACAGGTTTTTTTAACTTTAGTCCTTGCTTAGGTGTTCAGTTGGTGAGAAAACTGTTACCTGTGCCTATAGCTAAGTTTTATTATAGCCATTTGATAAACTAATAAAGGATTTATTTTCGTACAACTGTTGGTCTTGTTCAAGTTAGGAAATTTCCAGTTGATAAGTTTTCATTCTCGTTAGAAAATTTTACACGTAAATAGGAGTAATCTTATTAAATAATTTAGAACTTGATTTCTGATATCAATAATATTAAAATTTCGTGCCCTCTCCAGTTGTGTCCCTATTTGTTTCTCTTCTCTCATTTCTCTTCTTTGTTTCACTCTGTGTTTGCTGTTCTACATCGCCACCATTGCTACATTTATTAGAAAACCAAATTCATAAAGCAAAATATGTTTACCTAACAAGAATGAACGATTACCTGTGACTGTATGTATTCCACAAGTTCCTGCAATCTTGCAGCTTGCTGAGAATGAATCCCGCTTGAACTCCTTTCCAGTGCAGGCAATCTTTCCAGGATTATTTGTAGATAACTCTGAGCAGATATCAGAAGAGTGAATTACAAATTTAGGCTTCATTGAGACATAACCACCATTATGCAAAATGACATAGGTGTCAAGCTAGGACGTGTAAAAGCAAAGAGGGAAAACCTTTGTGGTATATGAATCATCCAGCTTAAGAGCTGAGCCAGCCGCTACTACAATTTCTTTATTAATTCCCTTAATTTGAAGGTAAGGGCTCGGGACATCTTGTATATGATCAACCTCGATAAGAATCTAAAAGAAAGAGACAATATTATGTCATTTAAAAGTATTTCACTCAACAGTCAGGGCAGGAAAAATCAAAGCCATCACAGATGGTTAAAAACCAAAAACTGAAGTAGCAAACCAAGAGGACATAAAAATTAGTGATCACAATAGTTTGTAAATGAACTGTATAAAAACTGCGTCCTTCCCAGTCCTTTCGTACTGGGGAAAGGTCCTCTTAATGCTCTAATGCCCACACCAGATAAGCATATTATAGGACTTTTAATCAGATCAACGATAATGGTTTTTTTTTTTTTTTTTTTTTATTCAAGCTCTGACCAATCATATCATAGTATAGGCCTCTTATCAAGTGTTGCATTCTCGCTAGATGAGAGTACCCATGTAATTACTTTTTGGCATATTCATCTAAATAGCGCAGTAGGTCAAACGAATTCCACCAATAGATGCTGAATGAGTCCTATTTTAACCTCATCTTCTCATGCAGGAACTCTTCATTCAATATATCAAGCCACCATAAACTTTGATGGGTCTTCCAATCTTTTATGTTTTTGTATAAATTGTACATCCAAGTGTTTTGCAACACAGTAGTCTAAACACAGTTTAGTGGTGGTTAGCAATATCATTAAATTCCTAATAATTGTAACTAAATTTGAAATTGACACTTTTATGCAATTACTACTGACCAACCTGATACCACTGTTTATCCAACTACTCAGATTTCTACATTTCTAGTAGCTTGTTCTTCAACCTCCCTTTCGAAGGCATCAGAGTGACCTCGGAAATTATCACCTCAAGACATTCTTGGCCACCAAAAGATGATACAAAACAGAAGACGTGATATGAGAAAAAGAATTTTCTTAGCCAATTTCAGAGTATCTAGAAATAGTCTTCAAGCTCACTACATTTGTAATTGAGCTCAATTGCAATAATCATATCTGGACACAGAATATGATAACAAGAGAGAGATAACCTTTCCATCTTGGTAAATATAGGCAGATGCTTCGATATATGCCATAGCTTGATACCTGAAACCACAAGAGACAATACATGAAGTGTCAACAGATGGAAGTAACCAAACACACAAACTATGAAGAGATAAAATTTGGATCAAAGGCCAGCTCATAATCAAACCAATATGCTTCAAAAACATGATGAGTCATAACAAGAAATAATCAGGATCAGATCTTATTTATGCAATAGTAACAGCAAGAAACTTTTTGGTTTTAAAGAATAGGAATGGTTGTAATGATGACAAATGATAAAATAATGCATAAGAAAGATCAAGTTTCAACCTATATCTCAACTATTAAACAAGCTGATGATCAGTCGTTGGATACTATGTGCAACAAGGACATACAGTAGTTCAAAAAGGCAGCTCAGGTTATCTTATGCAACAATGTGAAAAAAAAAGATCCCCTCTGAACTACACTTGTTTACACCTATTTGTATTATACAAAATTGACTTGCCAAGAATCAACTGAGGAACCCTACAGGCATCTCAAAACAGAATCTCCTAGGAATATTTAACATGTGTAAAATATCACATACATTGCATTTTGACACCAAGAAAAGAGGGCAACACAGCCAACACTCCAAAGGAGAATGTCTCTGGTGCTTTGACACAGTCGAAGAGTGTGAAGGAAAACACTAGAAGATAGCAATAGTATAAGCCACGTGATTATGTATCTGAGTCCACACACTTTTATAGCAAAAGGAAACACAAATGATGATGACCAGTGATACTGGGAAGCAATATCAACTTTAATATCAAATATTCAACATACCCTAAGTTAAGAAGGCCAGCAACAGTACTTATGCTGATATCAAAGTCCACTTTTGGCTGGATAATAAAGTTTCCTTCTCTAATAGGCTTCATACACAAACAGAGAAGACGGGAAAAATATACCCAAATAAGCATCAAAGTATTCCGTTTGTGTAGAAAAAATTTCTTCACATCAAAAAACAAACCTCTCGAATCAGCAATGCAAATCTACCCTCACATATTCGAACTCTTATACAATCACCCTCTGTTAACTGTCCATTAGAAGGTATTCCAGGCATCCGTAAATATATATCAATAAAATTCTGAGCGGAACTGCATATCTTGGTTGGGTCAAGAATTTTTAGAATATCTTGGTAAGCCACCTGTGAGCAATACAAGTCTGTTAAAGATCAACCAAATTATACAAGTTGTGGGCAGAAGAAACAAAAAGACTTACTTGCTCGTTAGTTTTTAACACAAACAATGAGCTCTCAGGAGAAAGTACAGGGTCAAAGTCATTTCTGATCTTAAGCTGCAACAGAGTAACTGCTCCTTGTCACGATCAAACACAAGTGTAGAACAATTTTATAACTCTTCCTTTTTTCGTTCTATAAATCAAAAGATTTTATTAAAAAAGGAATAAAGAATCCTCTAACTCGTGCTAAACAATTCCAAAACTAAATGTTTATAAGAATTATGCAGCACAATCTGTAGCAGTTTCAGAAATCTCATTGGCATATCCCTGTACCTCAATGATTGCGTGAGTGTACTTCTTTTTGTTTACAATTTTTTTATTTACAATCAGCAAAGTTTGCTCCAGAAACCAATTCCCGAATATTTGAAACACCCATAAAATTAACACTGTTCCACATCAATTATAGAAACTCTCTCTTACTCCAACTTTGAAATGATTTCCAGTGTGATAAAACTATAGAAGTTTAGCGAAAGTCAAGTATGCAATAACATCAGTAAATGCATCTTAAACAACAAAAACAAGTAGAAAGTATAAGAAATTCAAAACGAATATGAGGAACTAACATGTGCATGAACAAGATGTGGTTCAATATGTTGTTGAAACATTGGAAACACTGTTGTCATAATTTCATTTTGGGACATGAAGCAGCCAACTCTACTTTTGTCTCTTTGAACTCGAGATATAAGATGTGAATGAACCCCTCCAACCTGTCTCATAACAAGTAATTACTTCTTCAAAGTGGTAATTTTAAATATAGAATCAGAGGGACCTAGAAATTGAAGCATATAAATAGAGTATGAATGTTTTGCCATACTTACAACAGCAATCCACAAGTCCAGCGATTTTCTGATTTCAGGGTGCAAAGCATAAACACCTTCAAAAATTACCTTACAAAAAAAGGAGCAGGACCATCATTTTAGACCAGATGAATGACAATTAAATAGGATTAGGCATATAAAGTATTTCAAACAACTAACTTCGCTTAATCGTTACATGTGTAATCAAACGATAAAAGATACAGTGGGTCTATCTATTTTCTAGATTTGTAGTCTCCACCTGACTTAATGTATCAAATATCAAATGATAAAGCTAATTGTTATTGGTCTGGAAGAAATTAAATGAGAATATTTAACACTATGAGCTTTATCTTTTAGTGTGTCCATCAATAAAATACCTCAATGACTGAAAGCAGAGGAATGAAAAGCATTAATTTTTTTAACTTCTTATTATCTCCATTCAGAAGAATAAAGTCATCCTCTATACTCGTATTTCTCTTTCTACAAGAGAATTTTCTTTATTTATCAAAACAAAGATGAAAAACTAACACTGCTATAGATGTGCTGTACAGAGTATATGCCATTACAAGATGTAACAATCTTTGTCTATATTTTAAACATAATGTGTTCTTTGTTGGCCAGAGTTTTGAAATTGAGGCCTGAAAAACAGATTCTTTGCATACCACTCCACAATCTTCAGAAACTTCAAGTTCTTTGAAGCCACTGCGAGCACCAGTCTCCAGATCAAAGACAGGCACTTTCGTTCTTCGGCAATTTTTTATGTCATCAATGTTCTGCAATAGTTAGAAAGCTAGTATTTTAGCATAAAAAATGGATTCTGATTGAAAAAAGTAATCTTCTATTCATCTTGAACGTGCATCAGGCATTTCTTTCCCAATTCTTCCTGAGTTCGATGTTAAATAAGTTCCACAATATCAGAACATAGGTAGTGGATAAAGTATAGGCTGAGAACTTTTTTACACTAAATATACCAAATTATATAGACAGTGGATGAATATATCGAACATAATACTTATTTAAGGTCTTTGAAATTGATTAGAGATGATGTTTGGTCAAGTGAAGAGGAACTTAATTCCCGCTAGACTGGTTTCCTGAAACATACAAATTTTATGTTCACAAGGAAAGGGATTCATTAGAACTATCCATAGCTTCATGTATCATTTCAACAGCAACAAAGAATTTTCCATCGTGAATGCAGATCAGCTTTCACATGTAATTGAATGTGTGTATGTGGGGTGCGGGCTGCTACTTGATGGTTACACAAAGCAGGGAAGGAATATGTTAGACAGGGATTTAGCTTACGCTGGCTCTAAGATTATGGAGCATTGCATAGTCTCACTTACAGGTATTTATTGGTTGATGCATGAATAGCATAAAATATAAACCAGTGCCATCCACATACCTGTAGTCAAAAAAATGAAGGGCCAAATGCTGGCCATGTATTCAACACTTTTTTTCTTGTATCTACTTTTTCCAAGGACATAACTGAAGTGTCTCAACAAACAATCCCAGTTCATGATTTAAGTGCTCAAGCCATGAACTCTAAAGGTCAATTTCAAACAGATTCATAACTTGCAAATATAAGGAGGTTCTTATGTGTGTACATATGTACCAATGCAAGTGTTTGCTGATTTAAGTTTACACTTAGTTCCAGTCAGCTAAGCATACTGTCAATCTCATTAAAATCATTAAATAAGAAACAAATAACTGAGGCGGTGATTAAACAGTGGACAAAGAAATAAAATGCATACCTTCGATAGTAAAGCCAGATCAAGAGAGCTGAAGTCATCGTACTTAAAATCCTTCACTTGTTCGGATTTAAAGTAGCTTTCAAGGGAAACAACTTCACAACCAACAATATTCGCCATCTTACGAGCCAAACTTGTTTTCCCTGATCCACTTGGACCTCCTACGACAAAATTAGAAGTAAGAAAGCCATATAAGAAACAGGTGTCAAATCTTAAAATATACAGTTTCAGGTACCAATGTATACCAAAAGACCTTTTAAAGAGTGGAATGGTCGAAAAGGTGAAAAAATACTAATGATGTGCTATACAAACCGAGAGACACAAGCTGTGTGGTTACTACTCACCAACAGTAAAACAAACTACAGAATTTATTCTCTGACATAACTGTTATAGCAGTACCCCCCACCCCAACACCAATAAGAAACCAGAAGTCATCCAAAAAACCAGTAAAAAAACTCCTAACTCCTATTTAGACAAGGTATGCCAAGAACTTTTATCTTCCAAAAGCCTGGCTTTACCTCCTCACTTTTTGTTATCTCGCATTGCAACCCTACACTCCATTCATATCACAAATTAATCTGTCCTGTTAGTCCCCTATTTTGATTGAATTTTTTCTGGAAGCAGTGTTTATTATTTGAATACTTCTAGAGTAACATGACCCCAAAATTAAATCACATTTCGGGCAGCACATCAGCAGTTTTAATTAGCCTTCACCCCAGTGTTTGACAATGGCTCCTTATCTTTGAATAGAACATCACAAAACAACTGGCACCAACTAAGACTTAAAAAATGCAATCTGAAAGAATCTTAATCGTGCTCAAATGGTTTGAACTTGGATAACCATTTGGTTGGAAAATAACTCTACCAGAAACATATTATTAGAGGCATACGTAACAAAAGAACCTATCTCGAAAAAAAATTATTTGTACCTTTGACTTTAACACCAATATCATCAGGCCAATTAATTACTCGATGAACACTAAAAAATTGAGTATATGGATATACCTATATTTAAATATTAAACTGTATTTGTGGTGACTTGGCCATTATGCATTCTGGATTAGAACTTTCTTATGGGAACTTTATTTTATTTACAACTTACAAGTTTGCCATAGAATCACACTTCCATACAACTCACTTCAGTTGCATTGAATTACTATATCCAGGCAATACTTGTTTCATGAGTTTAGTTGTTCCCAAGAGGGTGGGTGTGTGGGTGTGTGTGTGTGTGTGTGTGTGTGTGTGTGTGTGTGTGAGAGAGAGAGAGAGAGAGAGTCTGCCTTACCAATTCCAACTATGACAGGGTGACCTTTATTCTCCAGCAAAGCCTGCAATGAACAAAGTGAGACATCCAAGTTTTGTGCTCATAAAAGAGTTCAGAAGACTCTCAGAATCAAACTTCACGGACGCAAAGAGCAAGGACATGATCCTTGCCATTTAAAATAGAACACTTACCTGTATTGCCTGTACAGCAAGAAGCAACCCTCTATCCAAGTCATAAGAATCAGGCATCGGAGCAAGCTGAAGGGCATCCCTGGAAGGAGGATCTGTGGTTGTTTCATGAAAAAATCGATACATGGAAAACAGCAGAACATACAACTTAACCACATTTTTCTAGTTCACTTGCATTTAAATTTTTTTAGGGAACAAGATTCTCACTCGCTACTAGTAAACAGAACATACCAGAGTATACATCAGTTAGGAGAGGGTCTGGAGAGATAAAATGCCATGTCGCCAGGACAGGTTCCAGTTTAGACTTGGTTGGCGACCGAGTCCATGGCTGTGATAAATCCTCAAGCCGGTTGACCAGGTTGGGAGTTATGCGAAGTGGCTTTGGAGCTGCTATCAACCTTTCTTGACTACTGGGTAAAGATGCACTAGACAAAGGAGGTGTATTAAGCCGTGGTACCCCTGCAACTTGGATAAATAGATTAGAAAGGATTTTGATA
Organism: Fraxinus excelsior; assembly: GCA_019097785.1. Classification (NCBI taxonomy): domain Eukaryota; kingdom Viridiplantae; phylum Streptophyta; class Magnoliopsida; order Lamiales; family Oleaceae; genus Fraxinus; species Fraxinus excelsior. Next base: position 1,674,608 of record CM032640.1, read on the forward strand.
ATTTGGGCACAGAGATTAAAATACACGCACGGTCTAATTTGAAGATTTGCGTATGGGCCACTAGTAGGTACTACCATCATCTAGCCAAGTGTTCTGGCTATCTACTAAAGAAACATAATTATACCCCTTAGATTAACTCTCTCGCCCTAGCGCACACACAAGCACATATGCAGTATGAGGTGGAACAAGAATTAGTGTCAATCAGATTAAAAAACGGCTCCTAGACCTTTCCAAGATCCTCATAATCATTAGATTCAAATTAAAGAAATCATGCTAAGTTAAGTGTTTGATGTAGCGGACTATAAGTTTAAACCATCAAGGTTCAAACACTGACCCATCTTTGTAATGGAAAATTAATAGTGGCATAGAAAAAAGGAAGAAGCAGAAACAAAATGTAAAAGGAAAATCCAAGTCCAAACCTTTTCTCTCAAGGATCATTTCTAGATATGATTTCGTTATCCACAGGCAATTGATACCAAGCCTTGATGATTCAGTTCCAACTATCTGGAAAGGAGATCAACTGTGTCAAACATAAGTTCAAGTGCATAACTACTCTGATTAACAGATGACTCTCACTGGCCCCTTCAAAAATGAATAGATTTCCACATGAAACCAATATAAGATTATATATGTAGGTAAAAAAGATACACGAGGTGACAGTAGAACATCACCATAAGGACAGCAACTTGGGCCAAACAATGGGCACATGGTTCAATAAAACCAGATAGAATAATGTATTCATACGGATTGCAAATATTTTAGGCTCAACTGACAAAATTACAAGATAATAAAATTTAAATCAGGCATTGAGGTTAACATTCACATATTATACTATGTATCATGGGGTGTAGGAAGAATATTCGGTGTGATAGGTTAGAATCTAGCTAACTCTATAGTTTAATGATATTTCTCTGTAGAGAAAAATAAAAAATAAGAATTTGTTATTATGGAAATAGACTTGTACTACACTCTGCAAAATATTAGCACGATAGTGTGCTGCTTTAGGGCACTTCTGCCAATGTGGTTGCAGTCTTGTAGGCATATTAAAGAGCATTACTGAATACATTATGAATCATGATGATAATACTAATAACAATAAGAAGAAGGAGAAAGGTTCCAGTTCAGTGGTAACGGAATTCTGGGTAGGCTTAAAGATTCTTAAGAGAAGATTAGAGTACATACTTTTCTATTTGTGCCCCTGAGCACCATGTAGGTCTCTCCAAGAGTATCAATTGTTTCCAAAGATACTGAAAGATTTCCGTCAATGACAGAAGTTGATGCCCGCTTATAACTAACAACCACATTATATCCCAAGGCTAGCAATCCACCCAGAGTCATCCGGCCAACCTATTACAACAGTAAAATGGATCATTAATGCCAGATATGTTTTGCATTATAAAAGATACAGGTAAGTACTTGCCAGGAATCATTATACACAATTTCTAGTGAAAATAGTACTATTAAGAAACTGGAGGACCTATTCACATATAGCAAGTTCATAAACGTTCAATAATAGCTTGGAAGGAGTCAAAACAGATGTTACTGAAACTTGAATATTGAGACTCATCCGACGACAGCAGAATTATTTGAGTTGGTAAAAGTATAAAAATAAGATAATACTTAACCAATACAACAACTATCTAGTCTGGAACCCAATAAATTTGGGGTCGGATACATGAATCTTTTCCTGCCCTCCACTGGGTAAATTGCTTGGTTTACTAAAGCAACTAGAAAATGAGAAATAACCAGTGTGATACATAAATACTTCAACAGGACATCCTTCAGAACGTATATAACCAAATTATTACAGTAAAAACAGACAGAAATAAATTAATTAAGAATTAAATTTGCTCAAATGATTGTCTGGATGAATTTCATAGCATAAAATAAAACATATGGTGCTCAGATGAAAGTATGAAAAGGAAAGAGTAGAAAAATTCAGTGGTAAGTAAAACTATCTTTAGATTATTAATGTTAAAAAAGCTGAAATTAGACTTGGGGGATAAATCATCTGAATTGGATTCCCCTAATAGTTATTGAAATAACTAGAAAACCATAGCTCATAAAACTTCTTAAGAGGAATAAATGAAGGGAGCAGAATGGACTATTGATTAAATTTGTTTTAAATTAAATAAACATATATATTTGTATTTTCTCGCTAAGCCTTTCTTTAATATATGTAATGTGGATCAAAGTCCTTAAAGAAGTTTGCAAGTACAGATTTTCAAAACTTTGTCAAGGCATTCCAAAGAGAATTGAAAAGGAGTCAATAATATGAACACAAGTGTATATATCTTTTTATTTATTTGTTAAGTTATGAGAGCCAACAAAATAGAGAAAAATAAATGGCTGCCATTTTAATTTCCACTATCTTGTTCTTTTCATAATTGAAATTCTAAAGAATATTTGCATTGAGCCACTGTTGCCTTATGAATTAACTAGAACAAACAAAATAAGAATATCTGGTGAAAAATCCAGTCTTTGGCAATGGTTTCCGAACAAGAGGAAAGATTACAGGGAAGTTAAGAATTTCGATCTATAGATACAATTCCCTGCCTTTAATTTCAGACGATTCAATTCTTGAATGTTTTTCGAGCACATTTGGACCACCGCTAAAATGTTTGATCACGTTGTTGAGGTCAATTTCCTTCAACTAGCAGAGTATTCAACATTAAGAGACAAAATAACTACTGTACCAAGAAGCCTATGGTTTTCTTAGATAAGTAGTACAAGATACTCTCTCAGTTGCTAATTTTTTTACTCTTCAGATTTTATGGTGATATTTGGACTGACAAGAAGTATTTGATACTCTCTGGCTGAAGTTAGTACTTGAGGTCTTTTCTAAGGTAAATGTTATTAACTTTGCATAATATCAGCTGAAAAGGTTAGTTCTTGTCAATTAGGACACTTTTTGTTGGCAAGTCCTGTCAATTTAATAATGGCACGAGGCAATTTAGGAACGCTGTGAAACAAGATCAATCTGTATAAAAATAAATGATATGAACTGTCATAAGCTTCTGAGTTGTGATTGTGCATTTGTGATTAATAATGATTTGACATATACAGTTATGCCTTGACCAGTCTATTGGTGGAACTGCTTACAGAGCAACACTTGGATATTTTGGAGATTTCGACGAAGAGTACCTAAAATGTACTCCAGATGTTCTTCAAAATGTGACAAACACACACATTTTCTATGTAGGATATTTAACTATTATTGCTTAGAGAGAGAGAGAGAGATTTTCTGTCAAAAAGCACCCAAGCAGCTCGGAAGTGCTTTTGAAATGGGGCACAAAAATTCATTTTCTATTTCCCTTTACATGGAACCACGTGTTACAAAAGAACTAACAACACACTTCCAGTACCTAGCCAAAATCATATCTAGTGCTATGTTTTTGTTTCAAAGATTCCCAAACAAGCAAACATCTGAATTATAATGCACCAAGAACAATCAAGTATTTTATAGTTCATTTTGAATTAGAAACATTCACCTCGAATTCAGCTTTTGGCCGAATAATGAAATTTTTGTCAACAATCCTCTGGTCACCTAGTGATAGATAGTATTTGATACCAGACTGTCGCACCTTGATCCAATCATTTATTCGTGCTTCTTCACTTGCAGAAGGGGGTCTCAGGTACATCTCAATAAAACTGAAAATAAGACAAGCTCAGATTCAACTAATGTAAAGAAAGTGATAACGTAATGGCAATTTCTGCACTAAACATATAATGACTAACTGAAAAACTTACTTGTCCTGTTGTGCTTCCTTTCCATGAAAAATGTAGGCAGCATGTCCACTTTGTGACTGTTAAAAATGACAAATTTCTAGTTAAGTAAGCTGTCTAAGAAGAAATAACCAACAGTTAAAGTAGAAAAAAAATCGACTGAGCTATGAATTTACAAAACCTAAAATATGATGGAATGGACTATGAATAATTTTTTTCAATGAGAGAGAGAGTTTCACAATCATCAGATTGGCCATAACCTTTTCCTGTTCATGTCACACAGTACCATATTTGTTACAGAGAAATTGAGAGCGAAATATTAAGTAATAGAAGGTATCAATTAAGTGAAGTGAAATACGCCTTTTTCATCTAACATGTAGAAAAATTTTGATCACAAAAGCTTTCTAGATTTTGAACTCTTATCAACTCCATCTCATATTCCAGAGAAAAAAAGTAGGACATGATGTATGGAACAATCAAATATTTTTTTTTTTTTATGTCAAATTCCAAGAACACTTACCTATTAACCAATATTAGACGACATAACATAATATTATAATAGATGCAGAAATAAAATGTCAGCATCAAGAACTACATAGCATGTATAGTGTTTAGCCGCTGATTTCAAAAGAAAAAAATTATTCTTCGTATAAGTGTCTATATTTATTAAATTTTATAATCAAACGTATGTGCCCATATGTTTATATATAAGTAAAGCCCATAAAATCTTATAGAATAAAATTTATTTGTTCTATATGCCATATATTAATATCTTGAAAAGTTGAAGGATTAAATCAAAATATGTTTTCAATTCTTTTTATTTTGACTAAATAATTAGATTTTGATAGAGGGAAAATAAGATATTGAACTCTTTTTGTAGCTCGTAATTAATTAGAAGTCTTCAACACGAGAAAATATTATTTTGGATTAGACTATATCAAGTTAAGTCCAATTAAAAGAATAATAGGTTAACGGAGTTGGTGGAGGCTTGCAATATTAAGTAAAATTCTTTTCCTTTTTTAATTCCTCCCACACGTGATTTTTATTTGATATGAAAACAACAGTGTTGAAACCAAGTCCATGTTAGTCTCGTGTCCTATTTTCAATGGGATGATTGTACTAGGAAACCAATAGTAGAATATACTACTAACTCTACCATTTGATCCCATTCTTATCCAATTTGTGCTGGTAGTGGTACACGACTTCTATATTATTATTGCACTAAAACTCAATTTGTAAATATTTATTTTCACTATAAAAACCCCATGAAGTCAAGAAAAATTTTCACCACAAAAATATTTATTCATAGACACAGTCAGAGAGAATCAAGACAGAGAGAGAAAGAAACATAGGAAAAAGGTTTTCACGTGTATTACTTTACAACTTTTCAATAAACGAGGTAAGATATTTTTGTGCAAGTGGTTTGATTTCTTATACTTTTATATTCGGTAATTTGTGCATGAATTATAAGTGGACCTTCGGATTCTTTATTAAGAGATATGAAATCCTTCAAAAATTTAAGATAACCAAAGATGGGTGTGTCGATTGGTCACCGATATACTCCATAAGAAAATAGTGGTATTAAGTTTTTATTTTATTGTTATATAATTGTATATGGAAATAGTACTATCTTATTGTGTATTTTTAAATACTCATTCTTACAAAAAAAATTACAAGTTAGTTCGAGTCGATTCTAACTGTAACAATATAGTGATGCGGATTACCAGAGAATTCAAAGAAATAAAAACATTATGTTTTTTTTAACTCCTAGTTTATTAGTTAGTTTTATTTATTCGAAGACACATTTATTAATTAGTTAACTAATTATGTTTAATTTTTTTTTTTTAGAAACTCAAATTCCATGTTTTAGTTAATATTTATTGTTGAAAATAAAGTTATATTTTTATTTGTATCGTTACCGCTTTTTACGAAAAGAATATTGAATTTTTGGTAACACTCCAATGTTTAAGAAATTTTAGGGTGTTACAATATAGACATGGGATATAATGTGCTAAAAGGAATATGATAGAAATTAATATGAATGAAAAACATCTCTGTGAAAATTCACAATTTCCTCAAATAGACAAGAATAAAATTGTCAACGTGTGCAGATTAGACTTGGTCATTATTGTTCAATTTTCATAAACCTCTTCAAAAAGAGTGAAAGCAATGCCAAAACAAGCACTGTTCAGAAAAAGTTATGTCAGCGATTGAATAAGAAATAAAATTAAAGATACAAAATCATATAATCAACACTTCGATCAATAAGACATAGATCGAGGAAACCATGTATAAAGGTGTGCAACTGCACTCTTTCAACTAAACTAGGAAAACACTCTTTAAATGCTTGAATGCTATATCAAGAGCTAAAAATCATGTTAAATTATTCTAATTACTAATAATATAATGGACTACAACTTTTAAACGCAGCAAGGGATATTGAGAAATAAGTTTACGTGTGTCTATTGATGGATACAAGGTATATACATATATAGGTTACACAGATAACAATTGCCTAGGTATTAGGCACAAAATCAGGAGCTCTTTAACTCCTTGCTAAACTATAAGAATTTAAATTTAAAAAAACCCAACAACCCTACTCCTACGGCTGAGTAACAACCTCAACTATTATATAATCCTAAATTCAAATATTTCAACACTCCCCTTCAAGCTGGTTTGAAGATATCCCGCAAACCCAGCTTGCTTGTAAGAAATTCGAACATAGGCTTAGATAGACCCTTAGTGAACATATCAGGAACTTGTTCCTTCGTAGGAATATACGGCATACAAATCACTCCACTCTCAAGTTTCTCTTTGATGAAGTGCCTATCTATCTCAATGTGCTTCGTGCGATCATGTTGCACAGGGTTATTGGCAACAGTACAGTTTCAAAAGAAGCACCACTTCAACCTTTAATTCTTCCGGCAATCGTTTTAGCCAAAGTAATTCACACATCCCATGGGCCACTGTTCTATATTCGGCTTCAGCACTACTACGAGCCACCACATATTGTTTTTCTCTTCTCCATGTAACTAGGTTTCCCCAACGAACGTACACCACCCGGAAGTAGACCTCCTGTCACTAACTGACCCTGCCCGGTCAGCATCGGTGTAAGCTTCTACCTTCAAATCACCTCATTTCCTGAACAGCAAGCCTCTACCTGGACTCCCTTTTAAGTGTTTTCGTATTCGAAATACTGCATCTAGGTGTTCATTCTTAGGTGAATGCATAAATTGGCTTACCACACTTACTGCAAAAGCAATATCACGTCTAGTATGTGATAAGTATATTAACTTGCCAACCAATCTCTGGTAGTTCTCTCGATCCACACCCTTGCCATCCTCGGACAACCTAAATTTGTGATTGGGTTCAACTGGAACATCTATAGGCTTACTCCCTAGCATGCCAACTTCCTTGAGTAAGTCCAGCGTATATTGTCGCTGAGATACACTTATCCCCTCATTAGACCGAGCCACCTCCATACCAAGAAAGTACTTCAGCTTCCTCAAATCTTTTATCTCGAACTCAACAGCAAGTACACCCTTCAACCTTCTAATTTCAACCTTATCACTTCCGGTTATGATGATGTCATCTACGTAGACAATCAATACTGTAACTCCCCCTCCATTTGAGTGTCTGAAAAACATAGTATGATCTACCTGCCCTTGAGAATATCCAGCCTTTCGAATCACCTTAGAGAACCTATCAAACCAGGCACCGGGTGACTGTTTCAGCCCATACAACGACTTTAATAGTCTACATGCCCTGTTTTCTCCTTCCTTTCCTTCAAAACCAGGGGGGCACTGCATATACACTTCATCTTCAAGCTCTCCATTAAGAAATGCATTTTTTACGTCCATTTGGTGCAGTAACCAGTCCCTCATAGCTGCAAGAGAGAGGACTCTCATTGTATTCATCTTTGCTACTGGGGCAAAGGTTTCTTGATAATCGATCTCATACGTCTGAGTATACCCTTTCGCCACCAATCTAGCCTTGAATCTGTCTACAGTTCCATCAGCGTTGTGTTTTACAATGAATACCACTTACAGCCCACGGGTGCAGCACCCTTCGGTGGTAGAACTACTTCCCAAGTATTGTTCTTTTTTAACGCCCTCATTTCTTCAAGTACTGCTACCTTCCATGCAGGATTCTTCATGGCTTCATTTATATCTTTAGGGATTGTCACTATGGCAATATTAGACAGAAACGCCTTGTAGGGTTGTGATAGAGCCTGATAGGAAACGAACCTCTCAATGGGATGGAGTGTACAGGACCGAACTCCTTTTCACTGGGCAATTGGTAATTCTTTCTTTTGACTCTGCTGCTGATCGGGTAACTCATGGTTAGGTGGTTTATTAGGGCTTGGTGCAGGATCTGAATTCGGGTTTGGAGGTTGACTCGTGCTAGGTGGCTCTATTGTATCTTTTAGATATTGCTGTCTTCGTGAGTAAACACGTAGTTCAGGGCCTGTTGTCATTATGTTTTCCAACTCTGAAGCTCTGTTAATGGCATTATCTGGACCGGGTATTTGATCGTAGGTTCTATAGGTGGCAATGGTTGGACAGGACTAGTGATGGTTTCCCAAAAATGATCTTCACTCTCTCTCTCCCCCTGAAGTGGATTTTTGGGGTAGTAAGATTGGGTTTCAAAGAAGCTGACATCATAGCTAACAAACATTTTCCGAGTATTATACAATTTTTGTATAGGAGAGTACCCTAGGAAAATACACTTTATAGCTCTAGGATCCAATTTATTTCTTTGATGAGAGTGAACATGGACAAACGCTACACAACCGAAGACTAAGGGGTTTGGATGAGATAAGGCAAGAATGAGGAAATGTTTAAGTAAACACGTGAACTGGAGTTTGGAAATGGAGGACTCGGGATGGTAGACAATTGATTAGGAAGGAAGCAGTGAGGATGGCTTCACCCCAAAAACGTTTAGGTAAATTTGATTGGAACATAAGGGTACGGGCTACCTCTAATAGATGGCGGTTTTTCCTTTCGGCAACTTCATTTTGTTGGGGTGTATCGATACAAGATGAGTGATGTACGATGCCATTATTAGTGATATCCTATTTGAATTGTGTTTGGACCATTAAGTGGAATTGTTTGAATATTTGACATGCTTCAAATTTTTCTTTCATAAGATAAATCCAACATAAACGTGTGTGATAGTCAATGAAAGTAATAAATCACCGTGTGTTTGAAAGGTTTGGGACACGAGATGGACCCCAAATGTCACTGTGAATAAGAGAAAATGGAAATGATTTTTTATAAGGATGAGGATGAAATACAGAACGTTGATGTTTTGCCAATTCATACACTTCACATTGAAATTGAAGAGGACTTCTATTCTTAAACGAACCAGGAAACAATTTTTGAAAATAGGAAAAAACTACGGTGACCTAAACGACAATGCCATAACATGACTTCTTCCGACCCAGAAGGAACTTTATTGACCACATGAACTTGTTCCTCAGGAATAGCAACATCTTCAAAATAGTAGAGCCCATTGACTTCTCTAGCACTGTCAATCTTCCTCCCCAAATCCATATCCTAAAGCTCACAATAAGAAGGGAAAAATTTAGCTATGCAGTTGTTGTATTTGGTAAATTTGCCCACACAAAAAAGATTGCAAGAAAGGTATGGAACATGTAAAACAGAGGTGAGTGATAGGTGTTTGGAAAGTGAGATGGAGCCTTTTTTCTGCAATGGGTGACAAAGAGCCATCGGCAATACGAACTTTATTGCATCCAAGTGATGGTAAATAAGTATTAAAAAGGTGAAATTGGCCAGTCATATGGTCAGAAGCGCCAGAGTCGATAATCCAAGGAATTTTTGGATTAGAAAGAGCATTAAAAGCTATACCTCACTGAGCTACCGTGCAGGTAGGATTGGTATTCGCTGGAGCTTCGGACTGGGCTGATTGGCCGATCAGTTGGTGGAGCCACTCGAACTGCTCCTTGGTAAAAGGTTGATTTCCAGATTCTGAACTGGCAGTGTGAGCACGACTCGGGTTTGTGTTTCGGCCAAAGTGCCGTTGGTTTAGGCCTCGCTGAGGTAAATTGGCAGGTCTGCCATGAAGCTGCCAGCAAGTTTCCTTCGTGTGACGGGGCTTCTGGCAATGGTCGCACCATAAGTGTGCTTTTGGGTCATGCTTCTTGGTGTTGGAATGAGCTCCAAGCTCTGGAGCAGTTGCTGTTTCAGTAGGATCATCAAGCAGGGCTGATTTCTCCAAGGTGGGAACAGAGCGAGGACCATTCATGGCTCCTTTACGAATCTCTTCATGCCGAATATAAGCAAATACGTCCATCAGGGACTGCAGTGGCTCCCTACCAAGGACACGCTCACGGGCTTCATCAAACTCTGCCCTTAGACCAGCGAGAAAGTCATACACCCGATCTTTCTCCAGCAGCTGGTTAAAACGAACACTGTCATTCTGATTTTCCCAATCAAGCACGGAGTATTGATCAATCTCCTGCCAAATATTCTTCAGTTGGTTGTAATCTGGAGGGAAGAGCTTTCGGCTACTGTAGTACGAGCAGGAGCCAAATTCTGGGCAGAGGTTTGGGTGCTAATATGATAGACCCCAAACCGGTTCACATATGCAAACATAATTGCAACCACGTCATTTATTATTCTAGAAGGTTCACTAGTTAGTTAGAGGGTCAAAAGTGTAATAAGTCAAGTAATTACAGTGGAGGGATTGCTGATAAATGTTGGAGGGAAAGGGGGCTGGGGGGATAGGGAATTGCTCAGTTTTCTGTTAGGAAATAGGGGGAGAGTCAAGGCCTCTCGAATAGCCTTGGAACTTGTTAATTTTGTTCATTCAGTTTCAATACAAAATCAATTGTTCTTCCATTGTGCATCAGTGAAAATTACAATCTATCATTCTAGCTACTTGTATTTTCTATATATCCTGAGGTCTGATTTGCTACTTTTCTTCAGCAGAGCTGCAACAATTCAGTTGAGGAGTTCTCAGTCTTATGCCGGAGAACTGGAACCAGCAGCCAGGTTGCTATCATAATATCAGTCATGGTGATAGGTGGGTCAGGCTAAGTGTTTTGGGGAGAAAAACTGGCTGAGAGAATAACAGAGCTTACTGCTCTGATACCATAAATGCAGCAAAGGATATTGAGAAATAAGTTTCTGTGTGTCTATTGATCGATACAAGGTATATACATATATAGGTTACAGAGATAACAATTGCCTAGGTATTAGGCACAAAATCAGGAGCTGTTTAACTCCTTGCTAAACTATAGGAATTTAAATTTAAAAAACCCAACAACCCTACTCCTACGGCTGAGTAACAACCTCAGCTGTTATCTAATCCTAAATTCAAATATTTCAAATATTTGAATTTGTTATCTAAATTCATATATTGCATATAGAACCCAATTCTTGCATACCTCACTTTTGCATTTGAGTTTGTAAATTGGTTCCCTGAATGACGAAACAAAACTGTTGTTGATTCTGATCTACACAAAAGACACAGCCAATCAACTACAAGTAGGAAAGTAGAAATTGTGAAACCAGGATGCCAATTACATACCTGTGCATGATGAAGATCAGGCTCAATGTGCCTTCTGAAGAGCGGGAAGATGCTGTCAATTAGGAGGTCTAGTGAACAAGACTCTCCAATATCATATTGAACTTTGGAAAGTAGACTAAAGTGAACACCACCAACCTGATTCCCCATAAATGTGATACAAAAGTCCCACCAACACATCAAAGTAAATATTTGATGAGAGATCAAATAATATTTATTGAAGAAAAAAATCTAAACCTATTTATACCCCTTTGAGGAGAAAAATGTACTTGAAAACATAAAACAATTGATATAAAAGATTACCACTGCAACTCGTATGTCTAGCAAAGACCGTAGTTTCGCATGTAAAGCAAAAGTTCCATCAACTATCACCTACAAGCAAAACATGGAGTATGAAACTTAAAAGAGTTTAAGCAGTGCAACCAAAAAGGAAATTCAAGCATTCTTACCACCCCAGATAAAATACTTTTTCTTGCTTGTGAACCAACACGTTTTCTTCCTTGAAAATCGAACACTGGGGTCAATGTATCTCTTCCATTTATCAAATCCTATTTAAAAAAAGAACTTTAGTTCTGAAATGCATAATATACAAGTTTAAACAGCATAAACATTGCATAACTCAATTGTTCTGCCAGTCAGTTAGTTCTTCATAAACCAAAACTAATGTTTACTTGAACTATCTATTGACAAGTCCATAGGCATCATGGATTCAGAGAAAAACATTCAACAATTCCTCCAAATATGCTTGTCTCTTTCTGGGCGTAGACTAATAAATTTGATGTAGTTCAATCCAAACCGAAGGAAAAAATCTTAGCTTCATTACAATGAACATGAAAGAGAATGGAGTACCTCAAGATTCTGGATAAGAAGATCAAAATCAATTAACTCCAAATCATTGCCATCGTCAACTCCAGTGCGATAGTTCTCCATTGAGATAACAATGCAACCAATTACAGATGCTACTTTTTCGGCTAAGCTTCAAGAACCATTAAAATGCACTTTTTTAAGATAATGCTGAATTAAGCTTCTATAAAAGTCCACCAGTAATTCCCACTGAATTAACAAATTGAACACACGTGTACAAGATACTTACCTTGATTTACCTGACCCACTCGGACCTCCTATTCCAACTGTTACTACACCCTCTTTCTTTGATCTAAGCTCTTGAATGGATTTCACCAACAAGTAATATCCATGATCAAAAGACTGCGAAATCCAATACCCATAATGCTTAGACAACCGGAATTAATTGCCCAAAATGTACCCAAACTTCAAATCTGAATTTCAGAATACTAAATGAAATATTGGCTTTTTTTGGGTAGTATACAAAATTTGCAAATCAACTCAATTTATTTTAACATCAAAGTCAAACAGAATTCAGATAACCATCAATTAATATTAGGCTATTTATGACGGTTCTTATCCATTGAACAAAGAAAAAAGAAATTCAGCAAACCAAAAAAGCATACCACGTGTAGAGGAAGGGATTGGAGAATGGAGGAAGAAGAAGAGGAAGTGGAAGGCTGCTGTTGGTAGAAATCGCGCCCACCTTCTTGAAATACCCGCTGAACCACTTCATCATCCATTAATTTGCTTTGAACTAAACTGAAACTGCAATTTGCTTTTTGACAATTACAAACTATGATTTTGTGGGTTGGTGATAAAATTCAATCTTTATGAAGAGTGAAATATTTCAAGACGGAATCTTTATCTTGCTTTCTAGTTCTGCATACATCATGCGTAAGAATAAACTATTGATTTGAGGGTTTTTTTTATTTTAATCGTGAAGTGTAAAATACACGGCATTGGGCACTCGTTCCTAGCACTTTGCTGTTGTTGACAGCATTTCGCGAAATGGAGAATCTGGGACTGGGAGGAGGCAATAAAAAGAGAGAGGGAAAAAGAATGGATTTTTGCAAGAAAATAAAAGTCATAGAGCAAATTTCAAAAAGGTCAGCTATAAATTTTGATTTCTTAAATTTATGAATTGATTTCTTGACTTGAATTCTATGTAATTTTTAACATTTTATATTATAGATTTCATGAATTTAACTAAAATCTATGAAAAATCAAATACTGAAATTCCTAAAGAGTTAGTTTTTATATTTATGGTCTCGGAATTCACAAAAATCAATTAAAATCCTTCCAAATAATGAAATTTCTATAACTTCACGAATTATTGACACCTAGAATTCAAGTTGGGGAACTTAGATTTTTAAGAAATTTATTAAAATCTGAATTGGGCACATGGAATCAAATAAATTTTTAAAATTCATTAAAATCCGTGTTAACAACGTATCTCTCAAAATTAGATAAGGTATCATGAAATTGATTTTGAGTAACATATATTCCTTTTTCACTATTTTTAAAAGCATTTTTTTAGAAAGAATAGTTATATGGACACATTTATGTCCTATTTTTATTTTTTTTCTAATTCTTATATGTATATTCTATTAATTAGGACATTTAGACTCTGAATATTTTGTGTCCAAAATCTATCAACAGTGAAGAGCATATATTATTTCTCACTTTTTTGTATTTATTAATTCTTGTTTATTTTAAAATACGAGGGTAAAGTTGGTCTTTTTTACGCTTTCCTAACAAAATTGTTAGATGGAAATCCTCATAAACAAAATATACTAATTAATAGAAGATTGATGGTAGGATAAAAAAGTTAAAACTGACAATTAGCAATAATTGAAGACCTTTAATGCAATTAAAAAGTTTTGCACCAAGTAAAATTTGTGGTGTCAAATAGGGAGGTTATTATCAGTTTAATTCTATTTAAATGTTTTTCACTAAGTTCACTTTTTGTCAACTCAACAGAATGACTTTTGCTTACACTCACGAGCTTGCCATTGTCTTGGTCGAATCTGATTGCATCAATGTTGTCCAAGCAATTAACAACTCATCTATTCATGCTCTTGAGGGTGCAGTTTTAATTACAATTCTAAGTTACGTAGTTAATTTTCAACTCTAGTTTTTTCGTACATCAAGAAGCAAATCGTGTTGCTTATGCTCTCACCAAATATGTTATTTCGTATTTGATTGATATGGTCTGAATGAAGGAGTTCATGAGCTTCATTTAGAATTTTGTATTGTTTGATATTTCTGAATAAAGCAAGATTAACTTGAAAAAAACTTTTCTTATGCATAATTAAATAAAAATTTAAATGTATTAGATTGGGTTATAAAAATTTCCAATCTCAACTAAATTTTGAAAAAAGGTTTTTTTTTTTTTTTTTTTTTTTCAAAAAACAATGGAATTGATAAAAAAATCTTTCAAGCGCAATAGAATGTTGTCTACAATAATATTTTAAGATTTATCTACGACTTGGAACCATAAAGTTGATTAGGTCCATCTCCAAAACATATTCCAAGTCACATTTCAAGGTCAAACCATCCATCATCATCATTGTTTCTTGTGTATGAAATGACCACATATGTCAAGCAAGAGTAACTTAGATAACATTTTCTTATTCTTCTTCTTTTTTTTTCTTTTTTCTTTTTGGTCTCACTCTAATTCTAAACTTTTGTGTTTGTAAATCATTTTCAATTGATAGTTAAGATCAAGAGGAGTGACATGCATTAGAAGTGCACTTAATTCATCAATCTAAAAATAACATTTTTGACAAGTTGAATAATTATAAACTTCCACCGAATCTTCGTGTCTATTCAGATATTGGTGATTGAGATAGAATTATTGATACTAGTGACACATTTTGTTCTCGGATTGGGGAAGTGGAAGGCTGCTGTTGGTAGAAATCGCGCCCACCTTCTTGAAATACCCGCTGAACCACTTCATCATCCATTAATTTGCTTTGAACTAAACTGAAACTGCAATTTGCTTTTTGCTTTTTGACAATTACAAACTATGATTTTGTGGGTTGGTGATAAAATTCAATCTTTATGAAGAGTGAAATATTTTTTTATTTTTTTTCTAATTCTTATATGTATATTCTATTAATTAGGACATTTAGACTCTGAATATTTTGTGTCCAAAATCTATCAACAATGAAGAGCATATATTATTTCTCACTTTTTTGTATTTATTAATTCTTGTTTATTTTAAAATACGAGGGTAAAGTTGGTCTTTTTTACGCTTTCCTAACAAAATTGTTAGATGAAAATCTTCATAAACAAAATGTACTAATTAATGGAAGATTGATGGTACGATAAAAAAAAAGTTAAAATTGACAATTAGCAATAATTGAAGACCTTTAATGCAATTAAAAAGTTTTGCACCAAGTAAAATTTAGGGAGGTTATTATCAGTTGAATAATTCTATTCGTACATAATTCTTTACCGAATTTTTTACCGAATTGACAAGTGGCGGCCCCCTATTGGGGGGGCGTCCGTGGGCCTGGGCGCCCCCCAATAGGGGGCCGCCACTTGTTAATTCGGTAAAAAATTCGGTAAAAAATTATGTACACGTAGCGCGATCGTTATCAGTTTAGTTCTATTTAAATATTTTTCATTAAGTTCACTTTTTGTCAACTCAACAGAATTACTTTTGCTTACACTCACGAGCTTGCCATTGTCTTGGTCGAATCTGATTGCAACAATGTTGTCCAAGCAATTAACAACTTATCTATTCATGCTCTTGAGGGTGCAGTTTTAATTACAATTCTAATTTACGTAGTTAATTTTCAACTCTAGGTTTTTTGTACATCGAGAAGCAAATCGTGTTGCTTATGCTCTCACCAAATATGTTATTTCATATTTGATTGATATGGTCTGGATGAAGGAGTTCACGAGCTTCATTTAGAATTTCGTATTGTTTGATATTTCTGAACAAAGCAAGATTAACTTGAAAAAAAACTCTAAAATTTTTCTTATGCATAATTAAAAATTTAAATGTATTAGATTGGGTTATAAAAATTTCCAATCTCAACTAAATTTTGAAAAGAAAAAAAAAACAATGGAATTGATATAAAATCTTTCAAGCGCAATAGAATGTTGTCTACAACAATATTTTAAGATTTATCTACGACTTGGAACCATAAAGTTGATTACGTCCATCTCCAAAACATATTCCAAGTCACATTTCAAGGTCAAACCATCCATCATCATCATTGTTTCTTTTGTATGAAACGACCATATATGTCAAGCAAGAGTAACTTAGATAACATTTTCTTCTTCTTATTTTTTTTCTTTTTTTCTTTTTGGTCTCACTCTAATTCTAAACTTTCGTGTTTGTAAATCATTTTCAATTGCTATTTAAGATCAAGAGGAGTGACATTCCCAAAAGTGCATTAGAAGTGCACTTAATTCATCAATCTAAAAATAACATTTTTGACAAGTTGAATAATTATAAACTTCCACCGAATCTTCATGTCTATTCAGATTAAATCCTTTCAAAATTCTACTCAGAGATTTTTATAGCCAAAAATAATCACCAAAGCATACAAAAACAAATAAAAATCATGCAAAATGCAAATTCAAATAAAATCAAAATCATGCACAACGCAAAAGTATTACAAAATCAAATCAAAGTCATGCAAAAAGCACACTACATTCACATATTTATTTGCATGTCTTGCTTGCACATCTTCATCCATCTCAATGTAAAAAATAGACGGTTCATCATAGTCTTCGAAACCAATGCACATTTGCTTCTCGTAATTGAAGGGGCAACGACGTTATCATCTCGCAGGAACCCTCCTTCCCTACCAACTCGTTGGCCAACAAATCATAGTGATTTTGCAGTAATAATGTATCAAAAATACTTACAGTTGTCCCAACAATAACACATCTATCCAATAAGTCAACAAATATATTTGTTGTCGCAGTTGCATCATTTCTTCCTGACGCGAAACATCCTTAACAAAGGAGAGAACTAATATTGGTCATGCTCTTGGTGTCATTTCTAAAAGTGAAAATAGAGATAATGCACTTGATCAACTTTCTCGTTGATTCCACTAAGCCCCCGTTTGACACCCTTTAATTTCTCATTGTCTTTCTCTTTCTCATTCTTCATTTCAACCACACATTCTCCAAATAAAATAATATTACACACAAATAAAAAACTTTTCACTACTTTTCCACCACACATTCTCACATCAATCACTATTCCAAAATTTATATTCACCTAAAAATGGGTTTCAAACAGGGGCTAAATTCCAAGAAAGGATAAATGAAAATTGTAATTTTTCATTCACTTAATGAGTCGGCAGTTCAACAACAAGAAAAGCTCTTTTGTAGATGTAAACTACAAGTGTTCTTTGGTGGAAAATTTGCAAAATATAGGGAACCAAGAAAAAGCAAGGGACTAGACAGCCGTCACACAAAACAAAAGGATTATCCGAGGGTCAATTCCATTTGTACCGCCAAGAACAAAGAAAAAATCTGCAACACATTCCGAGGGTCAGTTCCATTTGTTCGAGAATTAGGTTTCAATTGTTGATTTCAAACTTTGTCTTCTACAATTCAATTGGAGCTAGTTGTTTGTTTTAGAAGAAGAAGCCAAAAAAGCGTTTTGTTAAATGAACTAAAATTGCTAATCTTTAATGTGTCATCCATTAACGTTGCGTGTTGTCACATCATTTGTCATCCATCGTTTGGAATCTTTTGCTTAGTTGTACAGATGAAGAAGCCAAAAAAATATTTAATAGTTCAACGTGCATTCAAATAATCATTTAATTTTTAATAAGGAGGTGATAATAAACCTATGTTTGGTACACATTAAAATTTTCGTTCTCATTATTCTATTTATTTCTAATTACACATTTTTCAATAATTCATCACATTAGTAATTTTTTCTTATTTTTCAACCACGTATTTTTCATCAATTTACCAAGCACACCCTAAAATTGAAGTGGCACTCGTATATTTACCTCGATAACGATAAACAGAAACTTTCCAAGTCCTCCCCTCCCAAAATGGACAGTGGGCCATCTGCCGAGCCATTCTCTGCCCACAACCATCGCGACTCCGCCGGGAGCTCCGGCGGGGGCAGCCATGGCCAAAAGCACCAGCATGCAATGGAAAACTTTAAAGAACTTCTAATGAAATGTGTCATCAAGTCTACTCCAAATAAATCACTTACCTCTCCCCAGAAGTCCCTTGTCAAGCAGCGGCTCCAAGAATCTTTCCCTCATTTTACCACTCCTGATCACCCCCCTTACTCTTGGGTATTTACTCTACACTTTTCAGTTTTTCTTTTCATTCGGGGAAGATGTGAGTTCAATTGAATGCTGGAAGAGCTATAGTGCTGATAGTTGAACCTGCACTCACAACAAGTCAACACTCACTTATATGTGAAATGTCTACTGATAATTGCGGTGTTACTGTTACATGCATGTGATGTTGGGTAGAAGTAGAATGTTTCTTTAATTAATTTTTTTGGAAGAGGGTTAATTTTATTTTAATTGATAATTCTCTTGGTACCAGATTGATCTTTGGGTTATGTAAAGGATGGCTTCTATTGGCTGTTTGCATGTCAATTTTTCTTTCTGATTTTTTCGGGTGACTTTCTTGGAAGATTTTGGTGTGGATTACTTTTTTGGAACATATTCGCCTTTTTTCCTTTCGAGCATTCCAGAATCTTCTTCTGCGATCAAGGATTTTTATTTATTTTTTCATATTATGTTCGAGTGTCCATGCCCGCGTTGTTCAACGCGCTGGATCGTGTTAAGCCTGCAAAAGTAGGCGCCTGGGCCAGATTTTTCTAGCCTCTTCTGTGACAGCCCTCTAAAATTTAGAGGGAAAAGGAAAGATGTCCAGCAGAACACTGAAATTAATTTAGTGCTAAGCCTTCTTTTTTCCTTAGATTAATTAAACCATACCCCAATCCGAGAACAGAATGTAGCCCAGCCCGATCGAAATTGACCCCAGTTTTTCTCCCACCAACCTTTTTCTTCTTCCAAATGTTTGCCAGACAGGCGGGACAGGGTAAGTCTTTTTCTTACAGTTTGTATTCGAGCAACATATAGGCTGACACTGACTTAGGTGCATGTCCCGTTTGTCCACTGAACTAGAAAATTTTAGTAACTTGAGTTGATCGGAGTAGAATTATGAATCTTCTCGAAATTTTGAAAATTTAGATTTGGTGAGAAGCACGTCTTGGTAAGAACAGAACCATAATGTATCTATGCAGTCTTAGGCTACGGATATGATCTTCTAAGATCATTATGTAGTTTCAGTTAAGAGGTGAGGGGGAATGATTTAATTGCTCAAGGGCTGTTGAAAAGAGAATTAGAAAGAAGTCCCTTTTTTTTCTTTTTCTTTTTTATCTTAACAGGGCTGCTTGACGAAATTTCGTAATTTTTATATCCTTTTAAGTGAACTTCTGTATATATCTAGTTGTTTAGTTAGGTAAATTTGCTTATTTGAAGCTTACACTAAAATATTTCCCCAAGTAGTTCCCTAGTAAAAGTAGTTTCTAGTGGGACAATGGCAACTCTATTCCCAGAAGAAAAGTATGTTGGAAAATAAAACAGACTGAAAATCCAAGCTAACGAAGAAAAAGTTGAAACGTTGTAACTGCGAATGAAGTTTCTTTTATAGTTGTTGATCTGCAAAAACTTGACGCATTGCTGTATGCATGTTAAATAGCTTATTGGATGAGCATGATTTTGATTTTCGTTTAGGAAGAGTTTTCCTTTGACTGTTACGGTTATGGACCCAGAAAAATAAAGAATCAAGAAGTTATGGATGTTAGGAACCAACGGTCAGTTTTCATTTGGTAGTGAAAAGTTCCTATATCTTGCTTTAATCGAGTTGTTTTATGGTTTCTTGTTCTAAACTTTTACAGAAGTGGATTGTGTTGGGGATCTAAAAGTTGGTAATCTTCCTTAAAGTATCTTCTTTGCTTCCTGTTTCATTTGCAGGTTTTGTTTGTCTTTGTATGTTACTGAATCGCTTTGCCCTGTTCAGGTTAATAGCTTGCAGTAATTTACTTTATAAAAGGCCATGGAGAAATCCGGCGTGGGATTGTTAATTTATCTTGCTCTGATATTGGTGCAGATGATTCAGAACGCAATTGAGGAGTTGAATGAGGAAGGCGGCTCTAATGAGGAGGCAATATCCCAGTTCATCGTAAGAAAGTACGATGACTTGCCGTGGGCTCACAAAACATTACTTGAACACCATTTGAGGAAGCTTTGTGAGAGTGGTGAGCTTGTTGAGAATCTTGATAAATATTATTTGCTTGGAGGAAAAGACAGTCTCAATCCCATTTCTAGTCCAAGCTCTAATCCTGGAGCTAGCCATAGCCCTGACCCCAACCCTATCAGTATCCCTAACCCAAGGTCAAGTGATAGTCCCAGTCCCAGTCCCAGCCCCAGCCCCAGCCCTACTCTTAGCTCTAGCCCTAGTTATAGTTATAGCGACGTCCGTGGGTATATCTCTAGTTCAACCTCGAGCTCGGACTCAAGTTTTAGTCTGAAGAGGAAACCGCAAAAGAGGAAAAGATATAGACAATGGAACAGAGGTGCGAAGGGAATAGAAGTACGTTCAAGGTGTACAAGGATCCAAGGCCAGGGTGGGGGTCGAGGTCGGGGTCAGGGTCGGGATCGGGACTGTGGTCAGCCAAGCATGAAAGACGTGATGGAAGAAGAACTTGAAGAGTGTGGTCTGGGACAGGTTCAAGCTAAAAGTCGAGGTCGAGGTCGTCCTAGCATGGAAAACATGGTAGAAGAATATATCGAAGAGTGTGGTCAAGGATGGGTTCAAGCTAAAAGTCGAAGTCGAGGTCGGGGTCGACACCGAGCTCGAGGTCGAGGTCGAGGTCGAGGATGGGCTTGGTGTTCTGGTAGGGGCTGTGGTCAGACGAGCATGGAAAACATGATGGAAGAAGAAACTGAAGATTATATGCATCAAATAAGACCACACAAGGACAGCAGGATGGAGCAAGACATTGAAATTAATGTAGATCATATTGAAGCAGCAGAAAAACAAGACCCAACAATAGGAATTGCTGCGGCTAAGGAACATGTCCGACTGGAAGAACAAAATCAAGTGCAAGGAAATCCAAATGTAATTAATGTTCAGTGTCGAGCAGAACAAAACAATATGGTCAGTGAGATTGAGCCTCACGAACGAGAAAATAGAATTAGTGAAGAAAGAATTGAACTACATTGGCAAGCAGAAGTACGTGTGCAGACGGAAGAAACTAAAACAAAATGGAACAAATGGAAGCAACTGAATTAGGAGAAATGTTTGGGGAAGAAAAACTAGCCGCTGGTAAACATATTCAACTGAAAATAGATCGAGTCCCGGGAACTGAAGAACAAGAGCACACCGAAATACTTTGTACGTATTCTCAAGAAATAGTTCTCCCTTATTATGCCACTCTTAATTAGATTGGCTTGGCTAGAGGACTCTCTTAGGTCCAGATGAACTGTTAGGTCCGACATTGTGACTTCTCCCAATGTAGAACTTTATCAATAAGTAGCTTTTTTCATATTTGGGGTTACATCTTATTCAGAGGCGGCTCTGAAAATGCCCGAGTTGAGCGAACGCACAAAGCCTTATTAGTGTAGGGGCACCAAATTTTTTTTTTATTTGTGTATATATATGTATAATTATATATTTAAAATATTTATTAATTTTGAAATTTAAAACTTTTACTATTATGTTATATTAAAGGGCACAATTAAAAGATAGACAAATGATAATTTTTATTTAATATTATTGTATTTCTTATTTCTAATTACAAATCATATCTAGACATTTTTATTAAAGCAAGGGAAATGATTCAAATGGTTTAGGCTCCTTCATAGCTAATTTCAGTGTGTTGTATTTAATTATTTTGATTTGTTGATTATTTCTTTATTAATTGTATGCATTTTTTTTTGGTACGATATGCAATTGCTTAAGATACTAAAACTAAAAATAATGTAATTGATTAGTTATAATTTTCTTAAGTAGTATCCTACTTTAAATATGTTAAGGAAAATGAAAAGGTATAATTCGTAAAAAGAAACATTTTGATGAAAATGTCATTGTAAACAATGCACAATCACTTAAAAATTCTTTCATAACTAATTATTTCATTTATATAGTAGATCAAGCAATTGGATCACTTGATCGAATATTCGATCAATTCAATTCATATGAAAAAAAAATTGGATTTCTATTTTCTTTTGACAACACATTGGATTATGCTGATTTGAAAGAATATTGTGATCATCTAGACATCTTTCTAAGACATGTAATTTTTTGTGATCTTGATGGCAAAGATTTGTTTCAAGGGTTAAAAATTTTGTGAAATCTTTTGCCAAAAGAAACAAAAACAATTTTTGATATATTAATTTACTTGAAATAATAAAAGAAACAAAGACGGCTTTTGATATATTGATTTATTCGAAAAGATTGGATTGCTTTTCGAATACATTTATTGTTTATAGAATATTACTGACAATTAATGTTATTGTTGCATCTATCGAAAGAGATTTTTCAAAATTGAAATTATTAAAATCTTATTTACAATCAACCATGTTATAAGAACGATTGAATTGCCTAGTTTTGATATCTATTAAACAAGATTTGTTTGAAGTTTAATTAGTTAGTTTGTTTCTAGAAATACGAAAAGAAATATTTTTACATGATTTGTTGTATTTCAAAATTTACACATGGTATTTGATGTTTTTTATTTCAAAGTTTTCTCATATGGAATTACACGAAAAGTTTAGGGATTTCAATGGTTCTTTATTGATAACATGAATTTTGATGAAATTGGAAGGTACTTTTGAACTTTATTTGTATTTTTCTTATTCGTGACATTTTAAAAAATAAAAATTATTTAAATATCATAATTTTGCGATGATATAATATTATTGAAATATATATATTTTTTAATTTCATAAAAGCGGCACCATTTTAAAATATCGCACGAGACATTCAAAATTTCAGGCCGACCCTGATCTTATCTCAACTGTGTTCAATTTATATACCTAACATTTTTTATGCAAAGAGCGTGACCATAGAAAAACTTATATATATGTTTGTCACTATGTTAACGTAACTTTGATCTATCTAATCAACATGTTTTCAAATTCCACTACCATATTAGGTGAATTACTTTTCCATTGAAAATGCAATTTTAAGGGAAAATGGATATTCCCTTTGTCCCACATACACATGAGGTGACAAAAAATAAAAAAAAGAATGGGAAAATTATATGGGAGTTGAATCTCAACCTTGAGGGTCCCCTACCGCCCCACCCTTAGAGTATTGTGGAGAAGGTAAATCGCGGGATTTGCCTTAACAGGTCAGAGTACAAGAGTTGTCATACTGGTGCCCACAAAGAATCTAATTCCAAACCTTATTAGATGCATGAATCGAACCCGCACATATATTCGATATTTTTTCGAAACGTCCCACATATGAATATGTTAAAAATTGTGTCAAAATTAGCTTAACAAAGGCCAGCTCATTTTCATAACAATAAAATAATAATAACCCAAATCATCCAAACCCATGAATTATATATAACAATCTGTAGGATTTTAACGTTTAAAAAATATAAAATCATAAATAAAAAAAAATTGTAGAGTTATAAACTGTCTACGTTGAGCCTGAGCTTCCTTCTTCTTCGGTCTTTCTTTAGTGTTACTAGCAAATGATGATATTAGTGAATAATCTTGGATTGTTGATGATTGTGATTATGAGGAGGAGGTTAATAATGATATCATATCATCCGCAAAGAGTAATAGAAATTCTCGAGTTGAGATAAGTGAGCCCGATGAAGATAATCTTAAATCGAAGACACGGAAAATGACGTGGATAAAGAGAAGTTTGAACTGAAATCTATAAAGGGTTAGGAAATATATAAAATTTTTAGGCCGATTGAATACCAAATAATTGTAGTATTTATGATATTGAGCATTATATTTTTTGTTCAAAAATTAAGGAACATGTATAAAATTCAAGTAATTGTAGTATTTACGACTTTGAGCAATAATTTTTTTTTAAATTGAAGAATATGTATAAAGTTTAAAAAATATACTATTTTATTTATTTATTAGTTTAGAATATTTAAATAATATTAAAAATTGGAAAACACATAATTACGCATATACTTCGCATAGGCATGTATATTTTTGTAATGCTTGATATTCAATGAAAACACATTGTCACGCATTATGTATTTTAGAACCTCGAGCAAACCATATAAAGATATGCTTACTTTTATTTCGGTTGTGCTACATATACATCACCACTTCCAGATTAGTTGACAAATATATGATGTGATGAGATATGACTAGGTCAAGTTTCTCCAACCAAATAAAAAAAAAATCACTCTCTTATTTGACACTTCATTTTTATGTAAACCATTATGTAATACTTTATGTACAAGTAGCATTATTCATTTCTTCAAAATAAAAAATAAAAAATTCCACTCTTTTCTAACGCATTATCTATCTATAAAAATCTTCTATAACTCCTTATGTACAAAGTAGCAGTATTCCTTTCATTTTGATACAAAGTAAAAAAAAAAAAAAAAAAAAAGTAATAATAATTAATGTGATTGGAATAGTAAACTTTATTTACGTTTTTCGTAATATGCCCATACATTAAATTACTCTATTATAATTGGGTTAATTTCTCAAATGGTCATTGAACTTACCTAAAAATTATGAAACGGTTGCTGAAATTTAAAATTTGTAGAAACGATCACTGAAATTTCAGGCGCTCTCACAAATAGTTATTGAACTTACTATTAGGACTGTTATGATGTTAATTCAAACTTAAAAGATCAAAACACGTAGACATAGAAGTTTGAGGACCTCAATGCAAATTTCTTACTATTAAGTCCAAATCCAAACAAAATCTTCAGAATTCACGATCTGAAAAATTCCAAAAAAATAATGGCCAAGATTTGGGGGAAAATCATACCCCATAGTCACATATGTATATCCTGTTTTTGTTTTATTTATTATGTTGGTTGACGTCATTTTTCATGAATTGTAGGAGGACATAAATGGTCCGAGGGCATGGGAAGCTGCAAGAGCAAATGTTAAACCAACTAGGGTAATTACAAATTTAATTTCTTGTTCTAAGGGTTGTCTGATTTTCGAATTCTATATCATTATTTATTTATGATGGAGTTATGTTTAAAAATTACAGTTTGGACAGCAATTTGCCTATTTAACTGATTACTGCTGCTGGAATTGAACAAGGTGTAGCGTGACATTTTCTTTCCCAGCTTACTAATAGTGCTACACAAATAGGGTTTGGTGGTTCGATGTCCTTCATACCAAAACCAATAACCAATTTCAATAGGAAGATCTATACCTAAGCGAAGGCCAAGAGCCAATGGAAGTTCGAACTCGACAACAATGTTAGCCCAAGAATAACTAACCAAGAGGAGGGTGAATTGGTTTTTAAAACTTTTTCGAATGATTAACTAAAATCACGTAAGTTAAAATACGTTGATAAATTAATAATCATAAGCAAGTAGATTAATCAAATAATTATTGCAAATATGAAAGTGATAAGTAAAAGGGAGAGAAGATGTAGACGATAAAATTATGGATGTTTGATCCAAAGTAATAATCTACATCCTTCGTTACCAAACTCTCCGGCACGAGCAATATCTTTTCACTATGTTGATTGACTTGTGGTGCAATCCAACCTTTTATAATACTTCGGTGACTTACAAACAAGGATCACCGATCCTTATACAATATTGAGTTTTACGGGACCTCAATATGACCCAACGATGACTTACAACAAGGAGCATCAATCCTTATACAATGTTGATCTTTAAGGGACTTCAACACGACCCACAATTCAAATGAATTTTACAAATGACATATTCTCTTCTTAATGAATGATAAATTCAAATTTGAGTACAAGAAGAGAGTAAGCTAACACTTTAATAGATAGCAATAAATGAAACTCAAGTGTTATGTTAAAAAAAAAAAACTTTGATGATTATGATAATTAAAACTTAGATTCAAGCAATCAAAATTTCAATATGAAGATACTTTTCTTGATTGCACACAAGTTTGAAAAGAGGAGGACCCCCACCCTCGACATGGCAACTATTCTAGTCGCCACTTCGACCGCTGGTCGAAAAGGCACGAGACCCTCATCTACCGGAGAAAAACAGGTGAGGGACAAGATAGAGAAGGTCAGCAAGGAAGTTGTGCCTTAAGAAGATGGTCGACATCCTTTGGCAGATAAAGGGAATAAGGCTATTGTCGAGGAGCCCAAGAAGAAATTTAGGATATCCACCACCGGGGTAGGTGGCTCTTCCGATGTTTCCCCACTTCGTTTAGAGGTGCCAGTTGGGGAGAAGCTATTGGCAGCCTCCATTGCTGCTGCTTCTTAGTAGAAAAGTTTATACAATGTAAATGTCAAGAATTTTTTCAAAAATACATTTATCTTTTAAGATAGATATAAATTATTTAAGTATAAAGAGAAATGAAAAACTTTAATGAATATGATTTTCAAAGATAAGATCAATCGAAAAAATTTCCAAAGCAAAGAAATTGAAAAAATAAAATAAAGAGTAAAGATCAAATATTTTATCTCAAAAGAACCTATCTATAATGCTCTTGAAAGTGTTCTCATTGAATGTAAAATGAGTTGGTATTTATAGGAACAAAACAGTCAAAACTCTGTGAAACCGGACGCACAGTACCAGACGTCCGCTATTGTACCGGACAGTCAACTAGCCATTGTGTCAAAAAATCAGAACGGTTGAGTTTTTTTACTGTTAGCACTAAACTGCCATACCATCCATTATGGTATATTGGACGTCTGGTACGACTCTTTTACGCTGAAATGTCCTTATTTTAATTTTTAACAAATGTAAATGCTTGGTTGACATTTTAAAAAGATTTCTCAAAGTAAGTGACATTTTTCAAATATATGTTTGAGATTTTTACTTTTGAAAAATATTTTTTATGCAAACATTTTTGTATCGTGATTTTTCATGCGTAAAACCTATCTTGAGCTTGTCACGATTCATTACTAAAGATCAGTGACCGTTTATGAAATTAACCCATTATAATTAGATTAGTTGGCCATGGAGTATTAAATTATGAGTAATGTTATTCGTCCACAGTGTGTTTACAAACACAGTGTAGATGGCTCTAAATGATAGGTTAAATGAAAGGTGAAATTAAATGACTTATTTAATTTCACTTATCATTGCCACATTAACGCCACATAGACTGTGTTTGTAAATACACTGGGGACGAATAACATTACTCTTAAATTATTATTGGAACTAATCATTCTTTAATGCAAGTCTCCAGGCAATTAACGTTGTAAAGTTGGGATAACATGGATAAAAATAATGAAATTGCCAAACCTGGCAACAACCAAAACATATAATTTTTTATAAAAATGAATCAATCAATCAATCAATTTTGTAGTGCGCCTAAGATCTTCCAAATATTTTGCATTTACCGGCCAAGTTTGTTTTCAACTTTTTAGATTGAACTTTATAAATAAAGACATGTAGTTAGATTTAATTACAAGTAAAAAATAAATAGTTTATGAATGGCTTCAATTGATTAATGTCCCATATTAAGTGTATTTTATACACTTATTCGTGATCAAAAATAGCGATATTTGATAAAAAAAAAAATTTGACAAAATATATTCTAAATTATTGTATTTTATATTTAATATATGAAACTTTATGAATGAAAAAAAGAATTGAAGGAAAGAAGTAATAGGTGACGAAAAATGACAAAATTCAAAGTATAAGGACTAACTTTCATTACATGAAAAAATTAAGGATTTGGAAGCAAGCACTAATTTAATTGGACGTTGAATTAATTGGGCATCAGCTTGAACTTAAAATTAGACACAAAACATTGTTGGCTAGGTTATATACATATATACATATTATAAATCATGTATTAACCATCACTAAATCAATTTTCAGGTCTTAATTTTAAAAATGCAAAAATTAGGTATTTGTTAATTAATTAAATATATTAAAATCACAATTATACAATTTATGGTCACAGATGCATCCTTATGAGTCACAATTATTTACTGATCACATTTTATCATATTAATTGGTCACAAATTAAAAATTTTATATGTCACAGTTTATTTTATTGGTCACAGATTAAAAAAATTGTAAGTCACATTTTATCAATCGATCACATATTTTCAGGTTGAACCAAATAGTTGGTCACATACACTGAAACAACCCACACCAATCCGATCCATCACCCATACATGGTCACAAATGACCAAATAATTAGTCACATACACCAAATAGTGGTCACATACCACCGTCACCAACACTATCGCCACTGCGATAACTTGCGACCTCCCTTACTTGGCCACTGTCACCACCACACCGCCACCACCAGTCAATATCATTACAAATTTGTTGTTTCCCTCTCTAGAAACCCTAGTTTCATCCATTATTCGGCGAGATTTCTAATCGATTCAGGTTCTAAAACCGCCGAAGCAAATACGCGTGCAAAAGAATCAATCCGATCAAAATTTAATGAAATCTCAAAACAATTAAAAAATTTCAATCCCAATGTGTCGTCTCCAAGTTTTAAATCATCTAATTCTCCATGTATAAAGTCTGCAAAAAAGTGTTTGCTCCCAAAAATCTACTTCCAGAAAGGGGGATTATTAAAAATGGCCTGTCAACTTTTAAAAATTTTGGTTTTCGTTAAAAAGTCAATTTTACCCTTAATGAAATAGGTATTATATTGCAAAATTAGTCTCCATACTTAGAATAGTTTTATTTTTTCTATTTCTATTCTTCTTCACTATATATTTCATCCGAATCTGATTTTTCTTCAAAAATCTCTTTATCAGTTTCTATTTCTTCAAAGTTGACTTCTTCACATTCATCTCTAATTTGTTCAAAATCGGTAATTAGTATTCTAACTTTCTTTTTTGGACATTCAGTGCTTATATGTCCTTCTTCGTTACAATTCCAACATTTACATCGTTTTTTATCTAATGGTTTTTTATTATAAGATTTATATTTTCTTTTGAAATATTTCCTTTTTGGTTTAAAATATTTTCTTTTAAACTTTTTATATTTTTTATGTTTTATTTTTCTTTTTCCTTTTCTATAATCATAACATCCCCAATTTCCTGGTACTTCAGTGTCTTGACAACAAATTCTATCTTGTACAAATCCTGATTGTCTATAAACCATTTGATTGCTACATATTAAACTTATTTCATCTTTTATAGTTCTTATTATAAGTCCTAAAGTATAGGCTTCTGCATTTCTTCCAATTTGTCTTTCTCTAATCTTATTTTGAAAATAATTATTCCATGGTGGTGGTAATTTTCTAATAAAAACATCTTTATAATAATCTTTATCTACTCCATTTCCATACATTATATAATAGTATTTACTATATTCACAGCAATATTCATTAAAATAACACATATTACAAATTTGTAAATGTTCTATTCTATTTTTAGCATCTTCTATTTCTTCTGCTTTAGCTTTAGTGCTTTCATTTACCCAATCTTCTCCTGCAAATTCTCTATAAATTCTTGTAGCAACTCTATTTATTCCTTCATTTATTGTAATTCCAAATCCTGCTTCAATACTATCTTTCCAAATTCCTTTTGTTGTTTATTCTAATCCTTCATACCAATTAGCTACATTTCCTTCGAAAGTTGCTAATAAATATTCAGTTCTATTTTTATTATCGGTATTATTTCGATTATAATTAAAGTGTGCTATCATATTAGTGCTCCATTCGTTAATAGCTTTTCTAACATCTAGATATAAATATGATCATGTAATTTTCATTTGTCCTGATTCTCTTAATACTGGTTTAAATTGATCTCTATACATTTTATCTTTTCTAATTTTAAAATCAAGTTTAGTATTAATATATCTTCTAGGATCTATTTCAGCTTCATATCTAGCTGTACTAGATTGTCCAGCTTCTCCAAAATCTTCTTCTTTAATTCCTCGTGGTCCTCCTGTTCTTCCAACCATATGATTTTTAGTTATTTCTTCACAAATTTTTAAATCTTCTAAGTCGAATATTAGGTTTTCCATTTCTTCATTCATTATTTTTTAATAATTAATTTTTCTTCTTTTTTGGTAAGATTTTCTTCTTATTTTCTAAGATCGATTAATAATCTTTCTATATCATCTTTTAATCATTTATCAAATTCTATTAGTTCTTCATACTTTTCTATTTTATTTCTTACTTCTTTAAGTTCTTCAGTATAATTTGGTTTAAAATGTTTTTCTTTATTTAGATTTTCTATTATTCTATTTAAAAGATTTTCTATTCTTAAAAAATTATTTTGTAATTTTTCTTTTACCTCTTCATAGCTTATTTCAACTCTAGTAATTTTTTCTTCAATTATTTTTATATCTTTTTCAATTATATTAATTTTATCATTCATACTCATCCTCTAGATTTTTTAAAAGGTGGTTTAATATTTTCAAATCCTAATTTGTCTAATAAAATATCTATTTTATAATTAATAATATCTAGTTTTTCTTCTAAAGTTGCAATTTTATTAATACTATTTTTCTGAGCAATTTTTGATATTTGGTTTTGTATTTCTTCAAGTTTAGCTTCATCAAGCACTTCTAGATTATTAATTTGTTCTTTGATTTTATTAAATTATTTAGACATATTTTTACTTAAAACTTATAATCTTTCTTTAGTTATTTCATCGTTTGGATCTATGCTATTAATTCCATCTATAGCTTCTATATCTTTAGTTTTTATTTGTCCTAATTGTTGCCATAAAAATGCATTAGTCCAGTTGGTAGTCATATTTAAAAATCCATCTGTATTTCCCCATGAACTTAAAGGTTGAAACATAGTAGTATTTCATCCTCTATTTTGATAACTTCCTATTGTTAGTCTTATATTTTCGATTTCTTGTTTATCAAATCTTATTTTTGTTGGTAAACTCATATTAATGAGGTAGGTTTAAAGGATTTATTACTATA